>JASMMZ010000005.1:146571-489559 GCA_038502455.1 Anisogramma anomala | reverse complement strand
CACTGTATGTATGTATGTATGTGTGCGCATGAATACTGATGCCACTGATCGATCCGTCCTCATCCGGTCTACCCACCCCAACGCGTCCATGCTTACCCTACCGGATATGCCACGCCAGAGGAAGTGTACCGAGTTTCGCCATGGGAGGGAACCCTGGGTATTCTTGCCTTCCGCCTGTGCCTGTGCCTGTGCCTGTGCCGTGCCCACCTGCACCCACCCCCACCTAGACTAGACCTCCTGCGTCAGCACCTTCTTCAGTCTGGCCATTTGCCACTCGAATTCGCGGATCTTGGCCTGGCTGGTGGACAGCTTCGCGAGAAGATAGTTGATGCGGTCGGTCGTCTCGCGCGGGTGCTTCGGCAGCGACGCGAGGAGGCTCAGCTCCGACTCGACCTGGATGTGAGGTTAGCACAAGACACACAGACACACACACACACACACAGACAATGCGCCGGCATGGAATGGAAAGCAGACCACAACGCCGCTCGGGGACGGAAACGGGGCCACCATAGTTCCACCACCAGTCTCTGTCTCCACATCTCGCCATCATCTGCCTCCCCAACGGTGGCATGAAACAAACGAACGTACCGCGGCAATGGTCTTCGCCTCGACGTTGCTCAGCTCCGTCACCACCGCCAGGTCCATCTTCGCCGCCAGCGCCGCATCCCCGAGCAGGTGCTTGAACGCAGCCAGGTAGACCGGCCGGCCCGCCTCGATCGTGCGCGGGCGCCCGCCGTGGATCCTGAGTGTGATCAGCTCCGCGTCCGCCAGATGCTCCAGCGCCGCCTCGCCGCCGCCGGCGCCGCCGCCGGCCGTCGACGCCGCGAACGTCTGGGACAGCAGCACCTCGTTGTACCGCAGCGACTCGGCGCGCGCGATCTCCTTGATGAGCGTCCAGGCCTGCTCGGTCGAGTACTTGCGCCCGCTGCCTGAGGAGGAGGAGGAGGAGGAGGAGGAGGAGGAGGAGCGGCTGCTGGTGGAGAGCAGGAAGAGCTTGATGATCTCGCTGGCGGACTGCTCGACGATTTCTTGGGCCGCTTCTTGTGGTGAAAGGCCGGTTTTCATGCGCATGGCGAGGAAATTGAGGTCGGTGAGGCGGCCGCCGAGGACCTCGAGGGCTGTGTCGAGTTCGTGCTCGAATTGGACGGCTTTGTACTGGCGTTCTTGGTCGGCTTGCTCGTCATTGTTTTGTACCTTTTTGTGCTCTGCTGCGTCCTCCCTGGGAGCATCTCCTTCCTGCTGCTCTCCCATGGGAATTGGGGTTGTCTCCGCGTGCTCGGGCTTGGCCTGATCGAGATGGCTCAGGACATACTTCTTGGCAACTTCAGTAGAGAGATCACCAAGGGTGACATGGCGGAAGACCCTGTCCGGCAGCGCCTTGGAGAGCGGCTTCGAATGGGACGTGTCGCTCGTCAAAAAGATCACGTGGGCGATGTTGGCTTGTGTCTAGATCATTGTCAGCCATGTATCCTCCACAGGCGGCCTTCCCATGGAATAAAACGATGACTCTCAGACATATAGGACATAGTCGAAGCAGGGTGAAGACCGTTGCAATACTTACCAAACCGGCCGCCCACTGCGAAAGCTTGTCATAGACAATGCTAGTCTCCTCGTTCTTCACCCCAAAGTTATCAATGACAACGACCGCCCTCTTCTCGGGGTGAGCATCGAGGAAAGCGTCGTTGCTCATGTTCGCGTCGGCGTCGTTCTTCTTGCGACCGGCCAGGGAGATCCTCTTCAGGGCCGTGGCAGTGTTCCCGAGGATCTTGTTCAGCTGGGAGTCCAGTGTCTCTGAGAAGGCCGACTTGACGCCTGTCGTGCTCTGGATGGCGAGGTCGACGAGGCTGCTCAGCTGGTTGGCCCATGAGAACACGGGCCGGTATCCGACCTGGCCTGCGAGGTTCTTGATGGTGGTGCTCTCGCCCTTGGCCTCCACCACTGGCTTGCAGTCGATCACCAAGACGTCCCGCCGCCCACCAAGCACCTGGTCCAGGACCAGCTCTTCCTTCCCCGAGCCTCGCGGGCCTTGGACGACGATGAACGTGTCGGCAGACTCCAGAAGCCACGTCCGCAGCTGTCCAATATCCCTGCGGTGAGTTGCGACTGACATCAGGGCAGAGTCCTCTCCCTTGTGTTTCCTGGCGTTCAGAATATCCGTGGTCTGGCGGCGGAACCACTGGTAGATCTTGCTGTCCACCAGGTGGAAGCGCTTCGTGATGTGCGCCTCGATGAAGAACTCGCGGATCGGGTCGAAGACCACGACCGACACGCCGGCGACCAGCGCGGCCAGCAGCGGGACGACGATGCGGGGATGCGAGGTGAGCCAGTCCCAGACGTGGTGGGCCTTGACTGCCCGCTCGTACGACAGGCGCAGCTTGGTGCCGGCCTGGCCCCCGCCTCTGCTCCGGGGGACAAGGAGCCCGTGCATGCAGGAGCGCGCCATGATGGCGTCCCTGGTGAAGGCGAAGTCGAGCAGGGCGTACCTCGGGAGCACCTTCGAGTCCGAGGGCTGGGTGATGATGTCCCTGATCTGGCCGTACTTGCGGAAGAGAGCGAAGACGTGCTCCTGGGACAGCTCCACGGCGTCCGCGCCCGGCTCGTTGGGGATGAACTCGATCCGGAGTCTGCTCTGCGGATACCGCGCCATGTCCTCCAGCCACGGCACACCTTTCACCAGCCCGACCTTGACCGGTCTGACCGGGTTGAACCACGGCTTGATGGGCTTCTGCTGCAGGGACCTGGACAGCTGTGCCTCGACCTCGGTGGGCAAGGTGTCGGCCGGGTGAGAGACCTTGACGAAGCAGCCGCCATCCTTGAGGCGGGGAATGAGTTCAATGACCTTCATGGAGCCATCTTGGGGGATGACACGCTTGACGAGGTTGATGGGGTTTGCGAAGCCAAGCGAGGACCGGTCGAAGCTCTGGAGGAGTTTGGACAGGTCTTGGTCCGACTGGGCATAGCGGCCGATCAGCAGGTAGTTCAGCCAGCCATAGAAGAGCTTCAAGGGGAAGATGCTGTCGAAGAAGAGGATTGCTTCGTTGGCGCCGGCATAGATATGCCCGGACTTCTGGTCTCCGGTCGTTGTCGTCTCCCATCGCCTGGCGGCCACAGTCCTCCGCAAAGGCGGCGCGCTGGTACTGCCCAAGGTGCGCCATGACCTCGAGCTGCGAAGCATGTGGGCCCGGCCCCCGGCCAAGCCTGCAAAGAGACCTGCACGTCTTGAAATCATTGCTTCCTTGCTCCATGCCCAGACCGTGAACTGCGAATGAGGTCACCGGCATGGTCCATGCAGACTGACAGAGACACCAGGGTACGGGTCGGGCCACCAGATCTTGGCATTTTGGCAGCTCCCATCTTGCCTCTGCTCTGACTACGACTGTCGCATCCTTTGCCGCCCACAGCGAACACGCCACCACATCCGCGAACACTCCCTCGCTCGTTCACCACACGAGATGGGCTGGTTCTGGGGAGCCGCCGCGAATGCGCACGACCCGGCGCACTCACCAGCCGCCCAGCCGCCCAAGGCCCCGCCCAAGGCCCCGCCCGCACAGGCCCCAGACACAGACCCGGAGATGCGCGAGTTCCTCCAAGAAGTCATGGGCGAAGTCAAGTCCATGCGCGACGCAGACGCCGCCGCCGCCGCCGCCGCTGCATCCACCACCACCACCACCACCAGTAGCAGCCGCCCCCCGTCCTCCGGAGCCACAGCCGCCGCGACCCCGCGCCTCTCGCCCCTCGCCGAGTCCCTGCTCCCCACCACCATGAACTGCGAGACCGCCTTCAACCTCGCCTTCCACTGCCGCTCGCTCGGCGGCCAGTTCACCGCCCTCTACCGCTACGGCGGCCTGCGCGCGTGCGAGGAGCAGTGGGCCGACTTCTGGTTCTGCATGCGCTGGCGCACCGCCGCCGCCGGCCCCGCCAAGGAGGCCGCCATCCGCGAGCACTACCGCCGCAAGGAGCTCGCCAAGTACGGGCCCGGCAAGCCGAGCAGCGAGGACGTGTGGCGAGAGCGCAGCGAGCGCGTCAGGCCCGGCGCGGCGTTTGTCATGCCGCTGGAGGAGGCGACAGTGGGTGATGCAGAGTTACAGCGGTGGGAGATGGAGAACATGGAGAGAATACGCAAGGGGTCACGCGAGACGGAGGGAGAGTAGAACTCGGTGCCAAATGCGCAAAAAATACATGACAACCTCTCTCGGGCACCATATATATATATACCACGCTCTTCAGAGGGAATTGTGCCAGAGACAGCACTGGGCCTTACTCCAATGTCATTCACTCTCCGTTCAGGTTATGGCGGCAGGCCATGGTGACAACCACTACAAACAGCAATCATTTGCCCAGTATCTACCCGGAGAGCTTTCAAAGACTGCGGTGCTCAATCTCTGGCATGTCACGACGTTGGGGCACGCTCTTGTTTGAAATTAGTTTAATTCCCTGCCGAATGAGTATCAAGCGAGCCCATGCACTATGTATGCCATCCCGGATTTTGTTCCCCTGTATCATGATTCATAGCAAAGGAAAAGCAACGTCTAAGGCGATCAATTCCGAATTGTCGCCAACCCAAGATTCAGAATATCAACTTCCTCCTCCTGATGACTTGCAGTCAGTCTGTGAAGCAGTTTAGTCAACCTCCTCGACGGTGGGACCGTCATCGCCAGCGGCACCGGGGGCGGCGCCGGCAGGACCACCAGGCATACCACCGGGCATGCCAGGCATGCCACCAGCACCACCAGCAGCTCCGTAGAACTTCATCATGATGGGGTTGGCAACAGCCTCAAGCTCCTTCTGCTTGTCCTCGTACTCCTCACGAGTAGCAGTCTGGTTCTCGTCCAGCCATGTGACGACAGTGCTGATCTCCGCGTTGAGCTTCTCCTTGTCGTCACCCTCGAGCTTCTCGTCTACCTTGGGGTCACTCAGGGTGTTGCGCAGAGAGTAAGCGTAAGACTCGAGGCCGTTCTTGGCCGAAACGCGGTTGGCCTCAGCCTCATCCTCGTCCTTGTACTTCTCGGCCTCTGCCAGCATGCGCTCGATCTCCTCCTTGGACAGACGACCCTTGTCGTTGGTGATGACAATCTTGTTCGTCTTTCCAGTACCCTTCTCAAGGGCCGACACATTCATGATGCCGTTGGCATCCATGTCGAACGTCACCTCGATCTGAGGAACACCGCGGGGCGCGGGAGGAATGCCGGTGAGCTCGAACTTGCCGAGCAGGTTGTTGTCCTTGGTGCGTTGACGCTCACCCTCGAAGACCTGGATGAGCACACCGGGCTGGTTGTCGCTGAACGTCGAGAACACTTCCGACTTCTTGGTAGGAATGGTGGTGTTGCGAGGAATCAGCTTGGTCATCATGCCACCAGCGGTCTCGATGCCGAGGGAGAGAGGGGCAACGTCGAGAAGCAGAATCTCGTTGGTGGACTTGGAGCTGGTGTCGCCCGACAGAATGGCAGCCTGGACGGCGGCACCGTAGGCAACAGCCTCATCAGGGTTGATGGACTTGTTGGGCTCCTTGCCGTTGAAGTAGTCGGTGATCAGCTTCTGGACACGGGGGATACGGGTAGATCCGCCGACCAGGACGATTTCGTGCACCTGAGACTTGTCGATCTTGGCGTCGGTCAGGACCCGATCAATGGGCTGCAGAGTGGAGCGGAACAGGTCCTGGCATAACTCCTCAAAGCGAGCACGGGTGATGGAGGTGTAGAAGTCGATACCCTCGAACAGGGAGTCGATCTCAATGGAGGTCTGAGCGGAGGATGACAGCGTACGTTTGGCACGCTCACAAGCAGTGCGGAGACGACGCAGAGCACGGGGGTTGGTGGACAGGTCTGGAAATTGTTAGCATTTTACATCAGTTGGATGTGGACTGGGCTGGTTTCGCAGGAGCGGGAGGCGTGATTGCTTACCCTTCTTGGACTTCCTCTTGAATTCGTTGACAAAGTGGTTGACCAGACGGTTGTCGAAGTCCTCACCACCCAAGTGAGTGTCACCAGCAGTGGACTTGACCTCGAAGATACCCTCCTCAATGGTCAGAAGAGACACATCGAAGGTACCGCCACCCAGGTCGAATATGAGCACGTTGCGCTCGCCCTCGACCTTCTTGTCGAGACCGTAGGCGATGGCAGCGGCTGTGGGCTCATTGATGATACGCAGAACGTTAAGGCCCGAGATGAGGCCGGCGTCCTTGGTGGCCTGGCGCTGCGAGTCGTTGAAGTAGGCAGGCACCGTGATGACAGCATTGTTAACGGTCCCACCGAGGTAGGCCTCCGCGGTCTCGCGCATCTTGGTCAGGATCATGGAGGAAATCTCCTCGGGTGTGAATTGCTTCGTCTCTCCCTTGAACTCAACCTCAATGACAGGCTTGCCAGCCTTGTCGACGATCTTGAAGGGAAAGTGCTTCATGTCGGCCTGGACCTCAGCGTCATTGAACTTGCGGCCAATCAACCGCTTGGCGTCGAAGACGGTGTTGTGGGGGTTCATGGCGACCTGGTTCTTGGCGGCATCGCCAATCAGACGCTCGGTGTCGGTGAAGGCAACAAACGATGGGGTTGTGCGGTTGCCCTGGTCGTTGGCAATGATCTCGATGCTGGGTTGGGATGTCAGCGTTTGCCGCAACAGGATCGAGAATTGGGATTTCCAGAGAAGAGTAGTACTTACCGGTCATCGCGGTAGACACCCACACATGAGTAGGTGGTACCCAAATCGATACCGACGGCGGGAGCCATTGTGGTGTTGTTGAGAGTTGTGGAAAAGTGTGAAGTGGAGGTGATTGAGTGGAGGAAATGTTGGGTATCACGGTCGAGAATGCAGAGCAAGTTGCGAAAGTCTGAGAGTAGACGTAGATAAGGAAGAGATTTGTAGTCTCCAGAAGTCGAGAGAGTTGTTCGGGTTTGTTGTTTGGAAGAATCAGAGACTTGTTCCTGCAGGTCGAGAGTGCAGAACATATAAAGCTGTGTTTGGAAGTGGGGCGGTTGAATCGAACCTTCCACCAAATTCCGCGAGATCCCTGCTCCAATGTTCTAGCAACTTCGCGAATTCGCCTGCAACCCCTGGCACATTCCAACTAGTTCCTTTCCTTTCTTTCACACAGCCTCGTCCTCGTGCGGCCCCTGGCGACTTTCTACACATTACTATAGTACATATTACACAGTACACGGTATTTTTCTTTCTTTTCGATCTACAATGCGACCGCCACCGTTTGAGGTGTTGATGGTCCACTTGCGCACCGCTTTTGCGGCAGGCGGGTGGCGGGGTATCTGTAGGACCCTGGCAGGTATGATGTAATTTGTTGATTGTGACGAACCCTGTGAGCACCCTCTGATCGGCGAAGATAGCGTTGCTGTGTATGTACTAGTGTGGCTACTTCTGCGCAAACGATCGGTCTAAGAGCTTGTGGCTGCTTGTCGCCAGGACGACCTACTGTAGATCTTCAACAACATACCAGAGACCTGGATCTGACAAACAAGCTCACTCATGCGGCTGCATAAGTGTCCAAGACAAGCTCCGGTGCGACTGGATTACGATTGTTTTACTGTGCGCCATGGCAAGCATCCTGCCAAAGTTGCCATACTCAGTATAGTATATGAACTCTTGAGGCGCAAGAGCTGAGTACCGTGCGCTGATAGCACTGCATGTCAGAACCATATGGGGAAGTAGAAACTCTACAGTGGCGATCGCGATCTCGATGTCGAAACGCACGGAGCGCACTAGGGTCTGACGCTTCTTCACAGATTCACGCCAAATTTTTGGTGCGCACCCGCTAAGTGCTGTCAGCTACAGGCAAAGCACGTCCGATACTTCCAAGATACGACCAATACGATGCTTCAGATGCAGACAGCAGATTCTCCATGCTTCAATTTTCCCGTCTAACAAGATACCTCTTATGCAAGATAAATTGCTGGACAAGCAGTATTTTAGGCGACGGCATCTGCTACTAAGTATTGCGCACCAGATAATGTACACGATGTCGCCCTGCCACGGATGCCACAAGCGCTCGAATCAACACATATCAAATCCCAGAGTCTTCCTGGTCGACTGGAGCTCCAGCATTGTACTGTCGCCAGTTCTGGCACACCCGCTCCGTCTCCGCCAATGCCGCCAGCCCTCCCAGCGACTCGACGATCTCGCCTTGGCGCTCGAGAATCTGCAACCCGAGGCCTGAGCACGGACGGAAAAAAAACAAAAACGCAAGTTAGCAGGCCGCCTTGGACAGACGTTTGTGGTACAAGCGCTCTAAGGGGGCGCGCGAAGGAAAAAAAGCAAAAACGCACCCGCAGAAGCGTGCCACGCGATGTGGCAGTGCAGCAGCCACACGCCGGGGTTGTCCGGCTTGAAGGCGATCGCGATGTACCCGCCGGCCGGCACGAGCACCACGTCCCGCCGCGGCGGGTTCACGAAGTTGAAGCTCTGGTAGCTGTTGACCGGGTCGAAGGTGGTGGTGCTCTGCGCGAGCACGACCACGTCCATGCCGTGCCAGTGCAGGGGGTGGGCGACTGCGGTGGGGAGGCCGTGAGCAAAAGACGACGGACCCATCGGGATGGGGACCAAGACTTACCGTCCAGTCGAATCACGTTTTCCGGCAGCGGGACCGAGCTGTTGGACGAGGACTCGATGACCATGAAGACGTAGCCGTTATCGAAGTCGTCTGCGGTGGCGGACGGTCAGTGTCAAAGCCACAGCGTCAAAGCCACAGCTACTATACCACGAGCTCGACCGGAACTCACCCTCCACGATATGGAAGTTGCTGTTCTCGTCATACGTATCGTTGTCAAGGTTCAGAATCGACGGGTTCCCAAAGTCCAGCCACAAAAAGTCCGGCGTCAGCATCCAGTGGCTGTAGCCGCCCGTGGCCTCGGAGCTGCTGACGTTCTGCTTGACGGCCGCGAACCTGCTCTCCGTGATCTCGTTCGCCGGGTGGTGGTCGATGACCCAGGGCACGACGGGCGCCAGGCTCGCGTACGGCTCGTCGAGGCAGGCGGTGGCGTACTGCCACGGCGCGCTGGTCGGCTCGGCCGTGCTGCTGCTGCTGTCGTAACGGACGATGCCCGTCGTGACGCTGAAGGGCGCGAACGTGGCGTTGAAGCCGCACGGCGCGGCACCGCTGCAGAGGGCCGGGTTGAAGGCGTTGCAGCCGGTGGCCGGGTGCGTGCGCATCCAGTAGTTGCCGGGCTCCTGGTTGGCCTCGACGATGACGGTGTAGCGTTGGCCTGGGGCGAGGCTCCGTTGGCAAGCTGCTCACGTCGCCCGAGTTTTGGGAGGTAGGATGGGACTTACCAATGGCTATGCTGAGGCTCGTGGTGCTGTACGGCTGGATGGGCACCAAGTCATTCTGGACCACGGTCATATTGTGGCCGTCAATCGAAAAGATATAGTGCGTCCCCGCCGATCCGTTGATGAGTCTCAGGACGTGCTTTTTGCCCTTGGTGAACGTCGTATTGAAGTAGGACCCGGTGCCCGTCAGAGGGTCGTGGCCCACTCCGTTGACCACAAGACTGTCCGCGTAGGCGATACCCGTCTTCTCAACATCGTACCGGACGAAAGAGGAGTCGTGTACGTAGTCCTGGATGAGCACTGGGCCATTATCAACGTCCCAGTTGCTGCTGGAGGGGCCGTGGATGACGAGTGGGCCGGCGAGGCCGTCGGGGTACTGTCACGGGGGTCAGCTCCGGCGTCCCTTGGAGAACGATCGGTTGAGGTATTGTGTACCTGAAGTGAGTAGTGAGAGTGGTACCAGGTGTGGCCGTACTGCAGGGCCCTGAATGTATAGGTAAAGGAATCCCCTTTGGCAATGGGACACTGTGTCACGCCGTTGACCCCATCCATCTGCGCAGTCCCGAGCTGCCGCAGCCCGTGCCAGTGGATCGTGGTTCCGTTGGCATCGTAGTTGTTCTTCACATGTATCACCAGCTCGTCGCCCCAGCAGGCCTCGATCAGGGGCCCGGGATACTGTTTGTTGAAGACCTTGCCGCTCGTCTTCTCGAAGCCGTCCGCGGTGAGCTGTGCAACCGAGGTCAGTGTCTGCCCGCAGCCTGTGTGCTGTGTTTGCGTGCATCCACCCCAAACTGACAGTGAAGTCTCCGTCAACCTCGAGGAAGAACTCCCGCGTGATGCCCTGCGGCGTGGCTTCCACGTTCTCGTCTACATCCACCATGATCAGCACCCACCCACCCACACACGCACCAACACACTCCCGTATCCCGCTTGACATGTTGGGAAAGAAAGACAAAAAAAGGGGAAAAAAAGGAAAAAAACTCACAATCCGTGTTGATATCGACCTGTGAGTAGAGCCCAAACTCATTCGGGGACTCCGAGTCCTGGAGCCAGCAGTCCCTGCTCGTGGCCGTGTTGCAAGGCTTCCAACGCGCCGGATAGCTGCACTGGAACCCAGCCGAAGCACTATGCGGCTCGAAGCTCACCATGCCAGGGGCCGGCGCGAGCGGTGCTTGCACGCCATCGCCGGAGCCGCTGGAGCTGCTGCCAAAGAGGGGCTGTTGAGCGGAGACATCAAAGAGGTTGTAGAGGTGGAAGGGGGCCGCCAGCGAGAGGAGCGTGTCGACACAGGCCTTGAGGAAGCCCATCGTCACCAGATTCGTGAGGGCAGAAAGATGCTGTGCCACTGGGCCGAAGGGCAGCAGCAGGACAAGACTCGATACTAGCCGTACGGGAGGTTATCACCAGAGCCAAACCGTGACCGGCGGAGCTGGTCAGCATGAGAGCCTCCTCATATACCCCGGCCTCCTCATGATCACCGTGGCTTACCGCCTCCCTCCTCATTCCGAGTCTAGCCATCATCGAACCACCTGCCCCGAGAGGAGGCCTGCGATCTCACCTCAGCGCCCTTGCATCCAGTGGGCCGCCAGCATAGCTCGGGTTTCTCTGTTTTTCCGCGCGAAGAGGAGAAGCCGCAGATTGGTTGCTCGGCTGACTCGTGATCAAGGCTTAGCTAGCTAGCTTCAGTGTCCCAGCAAAGCATGCCCATGCGTGCCACACCGTAAGAGGAGAAGTGGCAAGGGTCTGTCCATGGGGGCTGGAAGCAAGCCACACGGCGATGCTAAGCATCCGCCCCCGACCTGCTCCTGAGAGAGACTGTCTCGGTAGAGTGCCGCCCGGGGCCAAAGGCTTGATCGGTCGGACTCTGGTCGCAGACATGATACATCGGCACAGCCTCACAGACTCTTCGATGTCACCATGCGTTTCCAGAAGTTTGCGATCTGCAATGGCCGGGCAAAACCTCTGATATCGCGGCCGGAGCCAAGGAGGATAGGATGAACAACGCAACACGAGCCCATGATGTTGCGGCTGACATCGGCTGACATCCGACGCCGTGAAGGAGGCTGGGGACGAGTGCAATCCATGTGAGCCATAGGGCTGAGACCAAGGCTCCACTGGCCTGAGTTCGACCGGTGGCCGACCGGTAAATTAGTGCACACGGTTGCCAGTAAGGGATGCCAGTATCGTCGTCGGGGTCCTCGGGACATTCCACTTTAGTTGCCGTCGACAGAAGAAGGCAGTTTGCTGATGCGGTGTGAGTCTGACAGAGATGGGATCCTGACCGCCGTCATCACTCTCCTCGCCCGACTCATCCACGCCACCAGAAGTCGGACACAGTTTCGGCAAGGGCTTCCAAATGCTCAGCCCGAGATGTATCTAGTGCTGACACACTCACTGCTTATCCCAGGTGGCCACGAAGTCTTTCTTGCATGGTGCCTCGGAAAAGCATAGTGAGGATGAGCTGATTCGTTTTGACCGCACTTGCAACACCATCACTTCGGGACCCCAAACCTCCCAACAAGTAGTCAAAATTGTCTGTCTAAAGTGCCTATCTATATCTTTGATGTGATGAAGAGGCAGCCGCATGAGAGGCGTACGTGATGATTCCTGATGTTCCGAAATTACTGGGAGCGGTGCTCCGCATCCCCTTCCCAGTCCCCTTACTTCTGCGATGGTAATACATACGCCACAATCATCCAGCGGTCCTCTTTCAATATGTCCAGCCCTAAAAGGCAAACTTGACTATGTGCTGGTGTGTAAGCTCCAAGGGTATGGGATCGGTAGAGCATGACCTGCATGGCAGTTTACGCATATGATAGTGCTGTTGATACACTCCTTCGACAAACTCCGTGAAAAGGACACGTCAGTCGAAACCGGGTGTGGCTGGTGGGGCTGATCGTCTGCTGCTGTTCTGCTCCTTGCACAATTCGGTCCGGGTAACAGGTGTGCTCATGTCGAGGTTGTTCTTTGGGACGCACAAGCTCGAATGTCTGATGACAGAGGTACTGCTCTGGACATAGTTTGGAGTATGTAGGCTTGCCGGTACGTGGCTTGTACTTTGGGGCGTGAGCGTCCGCGAGAGCGAGAAATGTGTCGGCGGTGTCGCATATGTCTCCCCTGAAGAGCCAGTCATGTCTTTGGCCTGAATGAGGTTGAGATGCCTTGCCTGACTTCCCGGAGTGACAGGCTGAGGCAAAAGAATTTTCACCAAGCTATCCTGGCCGGCAACGTAGTTGGATGTCTCACGTGGTGTTGGAAGGTCGGCGTCCGCGCTACCATCATTCTGAAGAACAGTTGCCATCTTCTCAACGAGACGAGGCCTGTTGTCAGGAGCGGCAAACTGATCGGAGGATGATGCCGTCTTCGCGCCAACGAGACCCTTCATTTCGTTGATCTCCTTCTCAAGGGCGAGAAGCTCCTTGTAGCCGCCGGCTGTCGGCAGCAGCTCAAGTTCAGGAAATTCCAGATCACCAGGTGCCTGGACGCTGCTTCGTCTTGTTCCCCGTGTCGTCCCATCCTTGGATTTGGCACGTACTCGTCCTGTCAAAAGCTTGCACCATCGCGACTTGAAAGGTACCGTGAACTTGTCAGAGACAGAGCGAACGATGCCTCCGTGGCTGGGTCCGCCGTCAGCCGCCTTGTCCGTTGTCCAGCTGATGCCACCGGCAGTCGAGACCTCTTTGACAGCAAAGTCCCTCGGCTTGACATTTTCAGGCTCGCCAGCAGCAGCATTGCGCTCTTCGCGATTGTACGAGGGGAATTTGGCCCAAGATGCGGGAGGAGTCCTGGAGAACATGTAGGAGGCCCGAGAGTTGGAAGTCCAAGGACAGGTCTTGGGCTTGGCCTCCCGTTCGTCCTTCTCGAGCTGTCGACTCCAGTGTTGCAGTATCGTATTTGATCTCACCAACGACCTCCGAAACATTTCCTCATCCTCTTGCGTCGGCAGCTCAGTGCAGGCTGGCGAATGAACACACGATTCGGGTCCACGGCGGCACTCGATTTGTGTTGGACAAGGAGTTGGTAGGTTGCGTCCATGATCCCTTTCCTCTGTCTGAGCGAAAGGGGGAACGACCAGCTGGGAAGACACGCTGCGTCTGGATGACTTGGAAATAGACTCCGCCCTCAGTGCACGCTTCCACATTTCCGCAGTCTCATCACCGTCCCTGGAAGAAGAAAATCCGCGAGAGCATGGGGAGCCATCGCTGTAATTTGAAAATCGGGACCGCTTGCTGGCGGATTTGGACTTGCTGTACTCGGGGGAAGGGACCTTGAGATGGCCCAAACAGGGCGTGTCCAAATGATCACTGGGCTGCGAACCTGGAAGCCGACCCGCGGGACGTGTCGGGACACCTTGCTGAGGACCGTTGCCATCAAAGTTGTCACTGAACATCTCGCCGTCTAGTGGCAGGGTCAACTCCAAACTAGACAGCAGCGAATTCCTTGCGGCGAACCGGGGACTGTCGCTCAGGACTTCGTGGAACTTGCTCTCTACTGGAGTCAATGGCTCCTTTCGGAGATGCGAGTCCCGAAATCGCACTTCCACAGCGAAAAGCTCAGCTTCTCGACGGAAGAAGCTCGAGGTTTCAGACCCTGCCTCCAATGTCGTATGTCGTGTGTGGGAGTGGACCAGACTCGGAGTTGAGTTGACATGGCGAGGCTTTGGGGGAGAAGCAGGCTTGGACTCGTCCTGGCCCTTGTTTGCCGAATGATGCCCTGTGTGGAATCAGACGACTGATGCACAAGGGGGAGAGCAAGTAGACCTACATCTGAAAGAAGGCAGTCTCATGCCGGCGAGGCCTTTTCGAACTACCCCCTGGACAGATGTGCCACTATCTGTTGTATTTTGCTTCTGAGTTGCTCCATCCGTTGCGGATAGATGAACAGGGGCACGACAAGGATCCTTGGGGACAGACTGGATGACATTCTTTTCGGTGGACAGCATTTGCATTGTCTCAATGCCAACTTCACCGGCAGAATAGGGCGTGGACACCACTCCTCTCTCTCTCGGCTCGCTGAGGGAGCTCTGTGGAGATGCATGCAGGATAGCGGAACTAGACAATTGATCCGCTAAAGCATTGTGAGCCAGATCGGCGGGTTCGTTGTTGGTCTCATCCTCGCTCAACACTGGGGATGCTGTGGCTAGGCGAAACTGCTGGCTTTGAGCGCGAAGCCACAACCCGACCGGCGACTCGTCGCGGACCAGAGAGTTGGACTTGGGAATGCGCCTGCGGCGATAGTTGGGATAGAGGGAGACTGGGCTGGCATTCGGCTTGTTTTCGGGGCTTACAGACAAGGCAGCCAGAGGCGTAGATTTGCTCCTCGCTTGCTTGTAATACTCATGGTCCTCAACTCGTGCACCGAGTGTGTCGCAACTGCCAGCAGGGCTAGCTACAGGCCGGGAAACAAATTGTGTTTCGTCCGGGGTGAGTAGATCTGCCAGCTTGTCGACACTAAGGGAGAGTCGCCAAGAAGCCAGAGAGGCAGTGTCGTGCAAGCTGGCTGCAGGGCGCAGCTGAGGGGAGGCTGGGATGTCGGGCAACGAGCTGCGCTGGCGGACATGGCTCTGGTGGTCGGGCTGTACTGCTTCCTCATCCTGCTCGCTCCATTCGCCACGACTGACCGGGCAGCTGTCAGGCTGGCGATGGCCTTGACTGGAAGAGCGGGGTGACAACTGCGTCGAGAGAGCGCCAGACATGCGTGGCCCATCGTCTCCCGAAGACATCGAAAGGTGGGCTGCCCTGGCCGCGTTGGCTGCCTTGGCCCCCGCAAAGTCGTTCTCTCCACTGACTTGGTCCATAGCAAACTCGATGGTATCTCTGGGCCCATTGCCTGGCATGTTGGCTGAGGCGACCGAGGATGGTACAAGATGCTGTGCAGGATGCTGTGGCGTACGGGCTCGCGTGCGGACCCGATAGCGCTCGCTTTGAAGTTCTTCCTGAATCCTCATGCGCATGAGGCGCTTCACCTCTGCGCGGCGGGCAATTTGCTCCTCGGTCTCACTCTGGCGGGATATGGAATCCTGAGAGAGGTGGCAACGGATCCGAGCTTTGACAGCGTCCAGAGTGCTGGTGCTCCTGTTTCGGCTGGTGTGGGCCAGGCCATCGTCGCCAGTGTCGCTCTCGGAATCCTCGATGACAAGTTCAGCAAGGTGGATGGACGCTTCAGGCACAGCACCGGGAAGAGGATTGGTCAGGGAGGACATGGATCGAGCGGCAGTGGACTGAGGAGACAGGGCGACGCCATGGAAGACAGGAGGAAGCAGTCTGACTGGAGGAGGGCGAGTGGGCAGTCCTTGTGGATGCTGAGCTCGGCACGTCTGCTGCTCGGCCGGAGCGCTCTTCTTGTGAAGAAGCTGGGGACAGCAACAGAGAATGGGCATGGTGACGAGCCAGGTGCAGGAACGGAGATGAAGATGGGGAAGGGTGAAGATGGGGATAAGGCAGACGGCAGACTGCACAGACTGCACAGACTGAATAGAGCGGTTTATAAGAGGCTGGGACTGAGGGCATCGACACCAATGCGACCAAAATGGGGCTGTTGATAGAGCAACGCGGAGAACAACACAAGATGGGATTCCAGGCCATGCTGCCACTTGCGACTGATGGCAGTCACCCAGGGAAGCTTCAGAAGGAGCTAGCTAAGGAGCTGCCTGTGCCATTTGTGCCATTGAGGGAGGCACGATGCGTGATCTGGGGCCCTTAGGCCTAAGAGTCTTCCGAGGCAATGGCAGGAAGGCCTGGAGGCCACCTGCCTGAAGGCCATCTGCCTGGAGGCCACCAGCCAACTGGGCAACCACGATCAAGCTCCTGCCCTCCAGCTGTCATTCGCATCGCATCTGATGGCGTCATATCGTCCCGTTGGCCAGCTTTGAAGTTGACCATTGCCTCGTATATCGCACACCTGACCACTTGGTCTGGACTGAGGCACGCCCTGTGCCAGCTGCATTCACACGCACGATTTGCTGTGCCATTCCTTGCCGTCGAGCCAGACAACGCATTTCTCGAGGGGAAGGCAGGAAATCATTTCTCTCGCATACTAGTCGTGTCGTGCGTCATGGCCGCGGATCGCCGAGTGGCTCGGCATAAGGGCTGGCAGGGGTTCTCTGGAATCGTCATCCACAGCTCGTCATCACATGCTAATTGGCAAGCAGTGCACCTTTGTGATCTTATCAGATCATCTTGCATCGGTTGGGTCGCGGACTGTTGACTGTTGACCGTTGCCTACAACAATGAACCAGAGTATGACGCCCCAGTCCGACGCCTCCATGACTGCTTCCGAGAACCCCCGCGACGGTGAAGACCACAACTCATCACCCGCGACAGACCAGCATTCCGGTGACGAGGAAAGTAACGACGGGAAGGAGGGGCGGCCCCGTCAAAAACGCCAGCGTGTTCGACTTTCTTGTCTGGAGTGCCGACGGAGGAAGCTGTCTTGTGACCGAGGCTATCCCTGTGAACGATGCAAGTACAACCTCGACAGTAGTCCGTGGCTGCGGCTTCATATAGCCATCCGCCTTGCCATTCTCGCCCTTCCAAGCAACAGACTGCTTGACAGAAACATAGATGAGTTGACCAAAGATCCCTAGGCCTCAAATCCGGCACGCCAGACCGCTGCAATTATGAGGCCAGGCCCGGCCTCGCACAGCCGCTTAAGCCTGCTGGTCTAGCCCTGTCGCAATATGATGGTCGGCTGTCATTGTCAAACGACACGCTTATGCGCAAAGATGGCGTTCGAGACTCGGACCGTATCCGCAGGCTGGAGGTCGAACTACTTCAGCTGAAGAATCTGCTAACCAGCAAGCTTGGCAGCGATGGTGCTCTCCATCTCACCGATCCTCAGACAGCCGCTCCGAGGCCAGAGCCGGAGCCGGAGCACAAGCTGCCCGAGTTCATGCAGTACGGACACGATGCAGACCAAGAAATGCGTTTCTTCCGCGGCAAAGAATTCCGCACCCGCTATTTCGGCCCCCACAATGCCTCCATGGCCTTCAGCCAGCTGACAGGCTTGTCGCCCTTCATGAAGGAGACAGCTGAAGCATGGCTGAAGCCACTGCATGTCGCTGCCCGGACCAAGGACAAGTCGCACCGCAAGGCCGAGATCCAGGCCAAGTACATGGAACCCGACCGTGACCTCGAGGCTTTGTTGCCGTCCAGGACGGAGACCGACCTTCTCATTGCTGTGTACTTGGATCAGTTCGAACAGCTGCACCGAATCATACACCTCCCCAGCTTTAAACGCGAGTATGCCAAGTTCTGGTATCCCACCGAGGCTCGGCCCGCTGCTATGACCGCCCTGGTACTTTCGATGATGTCTGTCTCGAGTTGTTTGCATGGCAACACGTCTTTGCCGCCCAAATTTCAGGGCATGGCCTCCTTTGCCCACAAGACGGCCGAGAGGTGGATCATAGCCTGTGAAGAGTGGTACCGCGTGCAGAGCCACAAGCACCGTCGTCTTATCCACTACCAGGTGGCACTCCTCATTTATTTGGCCAAGAGGGTGAACGGAATCAAGAAGAAGCGCTTCTGGTCACATGCCGGTCTCCTCACTCGTGAGGGCATTTCTCTGGGTCTGCACCGCGATCCCGATGTCATGATTGGGGCGAGCAAGAACATTTCCATCTTCAACCAAGAGATGAGGCGGCGGCTATGGGCAACCATACAAGAATTCGATTTCCAGGCGTCTTTCGATAATGGGCTCCCTACCATAGTCAGCACCCTCCACATGGATGCCAAGCCTCCACGGAACATCAACGACGACGATTTTGATGAGGACTCGACAGAACTGCCCGAGTCGAAGCCGACGACCGAGTATACTGCTGCCTCCTTTCAGCACCTGTGCCGACAAAGTCTCCCTCTGCGACTGGAACTAAGCAGACTCCTCGCCGGTCCGCCCGATGACCTTGACTATGAGCATGTGATTCGTTACACTAACGAAATCACCCAGGAGATTGATGCCTTGCCTTCCTGGGATACGTCAGCCAGCATGGAAAAGGACGGCTCACCAAAACCATTGCTAGCATATACTCTCCTACACGTCCAGTTGCGGCAGTACATCATGCCACTACATCAGCCCTTCCTTCGCATGCGCAAGGTCCACTCCAAGTATCAATTTTCGGAAGTCATGTTCTACAACGCTGCGCGAGACATGGTCCTGCTACACGACAAGCTCACCGAGTGCGGCGTGCGAACGCTCAACTTCCTGCGCGAGGACGCCCTGACGTTAGCCCTCAATCTGACGTCGGTGACGATGCTCCAGTCTCGTGGGTCCACGAACATGATCATGGTCAACAGCCAGCACACACTCAATCTGTTGGATAAATGTCTACAGATGAAGGAGGACCGAATTCTGCGTTGTGGGAACAACGAGCCGTGGGGATACAGCATCATGTGCGCGGCGTATGGCCTGTTGGAGACGCACCTGGGTATCAAGGACTCGCAGACTGCGAAGAGCTCAAGTGCGGAAAGGTTCATCAATCTGCACTATCGGCTGCTTGCTGGCCAGGAACCACCTGTGCTAGGACCGCAGCAGCAACAGCAGATTTCCATGGCACAGCAACAGCAACAGCAGAACGGAGCTGGGCCGTTGCAATCGCGGCCAGTACAACCGAGCTTGTTAAACCGAGCCAAGACCATCACGCCCTTCCTGCAGAGCAACGGGGTGCAAGGCGGTGGTATGCCGGATCATGGAGGGGACAGCGGAGTATCAGGATTACCGGCGCCGACACCGTGGTGGCTGGCTGCGGCGGATCCTGCTGTGAGTATACCGTCTTCTGTCCTCTTCTTGGACAAGGTCTCGCTGCCTTCGTCTGCCCTGCCGTGGCCTTTATTTTTCTATCTGGGCCTTACATTTTTCGTCATTTCCCTTTCGAGCCCCCATAAACAAATTACTGCCCCTATTTTACCCAGAGACACTGACTACGTCGCCCGGGTTAGTTGCATCAAACGTTATTAAACCCTGACTTCAACATGGAGGTGCTTGGGATGAATTTGAACGATCTGTGGGCGGTAGATGCGTGGCCTGAGTATTGAGATACCAGTGTTAATCTATTCCTGATGGTGGTCGTCTGTAATCCATAAAAGTCTCAGGCATGGTCTTCCAAGGTGCGAAGCCACGACATGAGAGCCATGGCATGGCTGGCTCATGGCCGGCCATGCATGGCTATCGCATAGTTGTCATAGCTACCACGGATTATATATTGGTCCGTGCGTTACGTACGGATTATATAGTAACTTGTGCGTTTTTTGCCAAGGAAACTGTGGCCACGCCATGAGGATTTTCCTTCATGGCCGGCTATGGCTATGCCATGAGGGTTTTTCTTTATGACCCATGGCTGTTGTGTCGTGGCTTCGCACCTGGTGGTCTTTTCTTGATATCCTCCCCTAAACTTTACTCTAGATGACTTGAAGCATTTGCATGAAGTGAAATCGCTTGTAAAAATGATAAGAGCCTTCTTTTTACAAGTATGGTATACGAGGTGCGGTTCTTACTAGTGTTTAGAGTATTCAGGCGGGTTAAAGTAACATATACGTATAATATGAACAAAAACTTGGTTCTAAATAGTATATTATAAGAAATAATGCATAAAAGATAATAAGTATATGCTTCATTATTATACATTAGGTGTTTTACGATGAAGTAGATATTTTGAAACCAGATTAATAGAATTGGTTTCATAAATAAACTCGTGAATGATATATAAGTTAAAATATATTGAATAGTTATAAAAGTTGTTGGCTTAACTATATAAAAACATATTTTTACCCTATTTTTTCTATATAAAACTCAAACTGCAGAGTTATGTTTCTATAAAACTAAAAATTTATTGTTAGTACTATTATATTAGATAATACAATAACAACTATCTGTTGGAATAGTAATGTAGTACAGTAAGTTAAGTGTATTATTTATGAGCTTACTGTATTAGTTGCAAGTTAAATACAGTATATACACACTTTACACTAGGGCACAAGCTAAGCAATTGGCCATACAAATTACTGCACAGATAGGTTAGCGGTCTACCAAATTCAAAACAATACATCTACAACTTAACCATTATAATAATACTATTACTTCGACTAATTGAATCGATAACATTGCAACTTCCAAAACCTTACTAATATAGATCAGTGTTTATTAGATTAAGCATAGATAAACTAAATAAAAGAAATAGCTACTTTCTGGTTACGTTTTAATTTAAACAACAGCTAGGGTAAAGGAAATTTCTTTGCGAAAATCCCCTACTATTACGTCGGTTTTTAGGGTAATAAGTGGAAAACAATTTTATATTGTGTTAGTTTTTACGGTTACTTGGAAGTAGCAACGGTATTATTATTTAAAGTACTAATAAATCTTTATGGATCATTTTTAAAAAACGTTGAAATTAACCGCTAAAAGTCTTAAATCAACAATTTAGTAAACGGCTAAGTTAATACTATTACGGGTGCTTTTACCATAAAAATAGCTAAGTCATATAGCTTATAAATTTAAACCTTCTAGTTTTACTAATAACAAACGATCTTTAACCTTATTATTTATATTAAACTTTTGCCTTTATTTTACTTTTTTCTCTTTCATTACGACAATTTAATCTTTAACATTGATGTTTTGAACGAAAATACTGAGAATTATCAAGTTATGCTAAAAAAAAAACATGTTGTGTGACTTCAAATTAAATTTCCAAATCCTTTACCCATTAAGTTTTACGTTAGTTAAAATGTTAAGATAATACCTATTTAGAAACTATTGAAGTTAATTAAAGTTTTCGGATCCGCTTTTTCAAATATTATAATAAAGATCTTCAGAGTTAGGATATTGACAAAAACTTAACCAAAAGGTATTTAGTTAACTCTATCGACTATTATATCTTCGAGTAAAAAGATGATGAAAAACTTGACTGTAGCGATCGCACTTTCCATAAATACTGTAAATTCTTTAACGATTATATAATTAATATGGTAAAAGCGATCCGGAAAACCGTCAAGTCCAAGTCAAAGGCAGAACTTAAACGACAAAAGATATACGTAACAAAAAAAAACCTTTACTACGCTAGTAAAAACTCTTTTTAGTTGGCTTAGTTTAAGGAATACCTTGAAAATACACGCACCAAGGAGGAAAATATCAAAAACCCCTAACGCTTTTATACAATTTTTAGGAAATCTTTCCTTAACCCTTAACTAAATTAAACATTTTTACGCGTTAACTATAAAGAACTTATTAATTTGTTCGGAAACCTAACACTTTTATATATCAATACGAAGTACTTATTTAGCGGCGGCAAAACGCGCGAAGCAACGGCTATCAACGCAGTAAAAGGTATTAATTTCGACGTTAATCGGTTAATTAAATAAGATAGTCAAATTCTTTAAAACCCTTTCTATAGTCAAGTCCTTACTGCCCCTAAAACCTTCTCTTAAAATCGCCAAATTCCTTAAGATGAAGCTTCTTACAACAAGTATACCTATATGCGCGAGCCCACTACAAGTCCTACAATAGGACTTTACCACTTAAGCTATGCGACTGGCAAATACACCTATTGTAGTGACTCGAAATCTTTAAAGCTTGGGTAAACAATAAATAATACTATTAATAACTAAGACAATTATCGAAACTTTTCTTTTATAAAACCTATTAAAATATTTAATATTAATTATGGTCTTTTTATAAATTTCTCCAAAATTTGGAACAATATAAAAAATATAAAAAACAGCCTTATAACCCCTTTAATACGAATACAATACTTTTCTTAAATATTTAAAAAGAAATAAAAGTTCTTTTTTTAGTTTTTACTCACTATTCCTCAAAATCTTTACAAATTACGTTGAAAATTACTATCTAATCTTGCTAATACAGGTAAAACATTGTTACGAAATTTAAAATAGTATAAAAATTTATTTCGAACACAATATTAACCAGGTGTAACCTTATAAATATTAGACTATTATGAGGTAAATAACGATAATAGTAAAGAAAAAAAGGGACAAAACACAAATAAATATTCTAAATCAAATGTTTAACAGATTCATATTATACCAATAAGTAATGAAGAAAATTTATATTGGCAAAACTACGCTTCTAGAACAGGTAAACAAAGTTGTTATGGGCGTTAACGAGTTTAAATTCGTTTTAAAACGCCTAAATACCACATGTAAGGTTTTTTTTTTAGCTAATTAAAGTTTTAGTTTCCAATCTTAATAACATATACACTAAATACGCCTAATATATACCCCCAAGATAATAACTTTCGCGATATGAATAAAAAAAATCGTATATTAGTATATTAAGTCGATCGTAAGTATACGTAACCTTGATATTTAAAATCTGGTTGAATACTTTCGTATTAATATCTATAATTATATCAAAGTTAACAATAATAATAAAATTGGAGTGGCCCTATTAATGGTAGAAATTATCGTCATAATAATAGTAAAAGGTATTAAATCTATAGTAAGTTCGGTTGTTAATTTGTTTACCACTCTTAGGCCAAACGTTATAGATAATAGGCAATATATCACTCCTAATAACATATTATCTTTAAATAAAACCACTTTAATCGTATTATAAACTTAGAGGGAAAATAGGATTTTAACGATGATAATATGTATAAATGTAATGATCACACTAAATACCCGTGAGTATATAGAAGGTATTAGAGGGTTTATGTTATCAAGAAAGTAGCAGAGGTGCTGAGTGAATAATATCGCAACCGTGCAAGTAATGATCAAAAACCATGAGACTATTCAGAATATACTGAGACTGAATACTTAGATTGACAACTGAAGAGCTATGAAGGAAATACTACCTATGTAGTGCTGACCGTATCCTTATATCCTTTATTCTTCATACTTTCTTCAGTACTATCCTATGTTGAATCATACTGGATCGCTATGATCCTCCGTTCTTTAGATCATCTTGGATCACTATGATCCTTCATAATCCATCACATGACTTTGCTTAGTTATCGTTACTGATATAGGAGATGTTCTCCGCCTGATGTATTAGACTTCAAGCTTCTCAGTAGCAAATTTGTATACTAGCTTGTTTCCTAACCCAACCGCTGTCTGGATCATGACAACAAACGAGTTACGTGGTATAATAATGCTACTCCTAACGCGGCTTAATAACTAGCCGACCACGCTTTTCTATATCTTTTAAGTGATGAAAACCCTTAAATTTACCTTAAATAAGCTTTTAATCTCTTATATACCTTTAACCTTCGCGATAGTTATACGATCTATAGGTTTGAAGATATCATATCAAACATAAAAGCAATAAAATACTTGACTGGAGGCTATTCTTAGTACGTAGCATTATGAAGGGAAAGTATTACTATTATAAATATTAATTATTAGGATGTTCATAAGACTGAAGTTAACTTCGGCTTAAGCAAACAATTATTACTATTAGAAATAGCAGTTATTTAAACTATTATTAAGCTGATTAAATTTTACATTTTAAAATTCACTAGTCAATTCCTCTTATAATCAAAGAACATAAAAACTCTCGACATTAACGTCAACATCAAAGTCAATAAGCTGGTCAAAAATAGCTAAAGGTTTCTCTTCTCCTCTAAGAAAACATCTCTATAATTTCGTATTTAAGGCCCAAATGTAACGGTATTAAATTTAATAAAGTTGAAATTATGTGAATCATACCAGCGTTTCAATAGCTTAGCCATTCATAGGCTATACAAAGTTATTAAGTTCACAAAGGATGATAATATTAAATACTTTGTTTTAAACGATATTAAAAAGCTCTATCACTATTACCAAACGTATACATAAATCTTTCGAGAATTCAAATTCACGTCTAAAAACGATAAAAACTTTAATTACGAAATCTTTATTAACGTATTTTACTTAAATAATAAGCCTATTCTTCACATAATTAACTTCGAAACTTATTTTCATGGTATTAAGTTTTTATATTTACCGTTGGACAAAAATACGTGGCAAGCATTAAAAATATAAATTAATACGTATTTAGACCTATCTAATATAGTTGTTTATAATACTGATATCAACTTTACAGTGGCAAAGTTTCAGGAAGAAATTAAAATAATGAGGATCCAATAGAAATAAGTGCCTTTTAAAGCCCAATAGAGTATTGGAAAAGTTGAAAGAGTATACTCGTTACTTTGCCGAACGTATGATATCCTTACATTAAAAAGTAAGAGCTTTACAAACTAGAAGGTATATCTTTATATAGTGGTAAAAAACCTAAATGACAATATAGACCTTAACGGTCTAATATCAATACTATTAGACTTTGAAATATACATACGACTAACGAGTAACTCTATGCTATTGGTAAGTACCCAAAAGAGAGTTATAGCCTATGGTGAGACATTAAAGAAATTACAGAAGAAATCGGTACGGCGTTAATTCAATAATTCCCTTAACACCAAAAACGGCCTTACGACAATCGACGTACTTATTTTAACATTACAAAGTCTTTTTTTTTTCATGTAGCGGAAGCTAAGTAAATGTAACGACCTATATAAATTCTTTAGTATCGCTAACTTTAAAGTAATTGTTAAAACTGTTAATAACCCCGCAATGTTTGATACTACCTAAATTAAACCTTATATTAGAGCGATTAAAGATAGAAATAAAAACCTTTACTTCAAGCTAATAATTTAATACAATCCTCCTCCACCTATTATCTATCAATAAATAGAATGTTGCCAGCATGGAAAACTATTTAAAAGAAAGAAAGTTAAGGATGAGGAATATATATCGGGTTGTTTCTACAATACCACTTAGGTAAATAGGAAAAATAAGGACGACGAAGACTTGATATTAAAGTTTAGGACATAAAAAATTATTAAAACCTTCGGCAAACCGTTTAAAAAAACAATAAAGTTGTTATGACCCAACATCTGCAGGGCGCACCAGCGGCGGCCCCGCAGCAGATAACGAAGGAAATCGGTTGGACACAGCCTCTCAGCAGGCACCAGGGATCCACAACAGACACACCGTACACAAGGGTTAGGGTCAGCATGGTGTGAGACTCGATGGACTCGGTATCGAGCCAGTCGAGCCTACACTGAAGACGTATGAAGGCGCGGATATATAAGGATACTTTCATTACCAAGATAGATAGTATTTCCTTCATAGCTCTTCAGTTGTCAATCTAAGTATTCAGTCCACCCTGAATAGCCTCACGGCTTCTGATCATCACTCGCACGAATACAGTCTTGATATTGCACCTTTTGTTACCTCTGCTACCTTACTGTTAACATAAACCCTCTGACACCTTCTACATACTCACGGGTATTTAGTGTGATCATTACATCAATCTAAGTATTCAGTCTACCCTGAATAGCCTCACGGCTTCTGATCATCACTCGCACGAATACAGTCTTGATATTGCACCTTTTGTTACCTCTGCTACCTTACTGCTAACATAAACCCTCTGAACACCTTCTACATACTCACGGGTATTTAGCGTGATCATTACAAAAGTCAAGATTAATGGTCTCATAACTCGAGGAATTATAAAATTCGTACCCAAAACAAACTTCAACTTTTACGACCCGAATATTATAATCTTTAAGACGAAAATAATATACGAAGTCAAAGGTAAAACCACAGGATGGCCATATGAGAAGTTACATTTAATTGATTAAAGATACGGTAATAAAAGCAAAAACTAAATTCTTACATATTCGCTAACGATTTAGAAAATTAATTAATTTTATTGGTTGTTTTAACAATAAGTTTGCTAATTAAAATTGAAGGGAAATTCACCCTTAAGAGCCACGATATGATGTAAGCGTATACGTAGTCAACAACCAATTTAAAATGAATTATATTACTAAAGTTACTATAGAAGTTATGTATTACGTATCTTTCGGAAATGGTAATACTGTTGGTAAGCCTTTATTATTACAACGTAGTCGATTCGAATCACTGTGGTTGAAGTAACTGGCGCTGCATTGAATTTGGTTCTAGTTGATGTGTTGTAATTTCTAAATTCAGGAGACTGCTAGCTGACCTGAACGCTAATTTGTATAGCCAAATGCTTCGGCCTATGCCCCACTTTAAAGTGAGCACCTACTACACTATACTTATAGTCAGTCTCACAAACTTCATTCAAATTGTAGTAAATAAAATCAACTAACTGTAAGTATATTTAACTTGACTGTACTGCATTTTTCTGCTATTCTAACACTGGCGGCTTTTTGTTTTGTGCCTGTACGCCAGTATGGCCGGACACCAATTGGTGGCAACCTTTGAAATCCCTCTTGAATTAACAAGCTCAACCTCTGTTAATTCCAATAAATTTATATAGAAATTAACATTAATTACGGCACTTTGTTTTACATCTCTAAGCACTTAGTTCCTGAACTCATGTGCATAGATCTTTTGCTAAAAACTTATACGTATCATGTATTCCAGCACTTACATACCTTTTGCTAGTAATTCGACCTACTAGCATTTATACCACCGCCATTGCCATCGTTACTATTACCCTAATAGACTTCAAATTTACCAGGGTATCCTTATTCCTCCACGTTATGTATCAGGCGGTTTATATATCACTTGATTCGTACAGTTAATGTATTATTATTTACAAACCTTTTTAGAGTACTATTGGATGTAGCTTTAGTTTTGGAATTAACGGGATTATCTTTACTGTTGATCCACTAGAATTCTTCCATTTCATGGGTGTAGTATAACTTTTTTTCAAAGTTATTACGTCTATTATTGAACGTTTTTCATTAGTCTTACCTAACTTTAATAAACATTTATAAAGGCTCTGGAAGTCTATGTACATCACTATAAATATCGAAAACAATCCCAGTTATTTGGTAATAATCCTTAATATGCCATTAGTCATTATATTGATATTGAAACTTACTATTATACCATAAAGTTTTAAAACCAGTACGATTTGTATCCTACGTTTATACTTGACGAATATCCAATATACGAGGTTTCCGGTAATCTTAAACTGCCTTTTAAACCTTTCCTCCTTAACGAATATTATCAAAAACCCGATTTACGATATGAAGTCATTATTATTAATAAAGGAGCTATCCGCAAAAATTATTAACTTCGCCATCATTATATTTACCAAAAATATATTAATACCTCTTTTTAAGCTGTTCAATTACTATTAAATATTTTTATTAAACATATTGAAGTTTTCGTTTTATAACTCCAATACTTGTACCGTCATAAATAAGTTTTACAATATTTCCGATTCATTTAACGTAATAATATAAGCTGCATAGGATTTTTACTCTAGGTATTTTTGTAATTTTGTCACATTGGCCTTATCGATGGTCTTCAAACTCGTATCTTACCATTTTTAGCGTAGGTTAATGTATATATTGTTGGTATTTTTGGCTTCAATATCAGGAATATGGATTTACAATCCATTAAAATCAAGTTGTATGCTTTTAGCCAACGTTTCAATCGACTTACATTTCCAAAGGCCTGATTTATCGAGAATACATTGTTTTGCCATTACGAACCCAGTATTTACAAGGAAAAAGATATCGTTAATTTATATACCTACGATACCAAAATCGTTATCCTATATAATTAATAAATTCGGGTTACATGTCAAAGTCTTTATATATAGATTATTTCAAAAGTACGCCCAATATGTTCAAAAGTAATAAACATACACTTCGACTAGTCTGTACAAAAATTTAATGTAACTTATTGCCGTGTTAATCAGAAACTTATATCTTAGTTTTTTCGGTAGTGTTAGCAGTACATTTCACTAAAGATTGGTAGCAGATTACGTATATGCTTGTGTTATATCCCGGCTATTAAATGTGAGCTAACCGTTTGCGCCAGTAGTTAAATTAGTGATAATTATAACGATTAAACATTATCTAATTTTCTATGTTACAAGCGATTAAGTAAAAATCCAATCCTCACCTTTATTACCATATATTTAAGCTATTAGCCGTGATTTTTAGTATAGCCGGTTTAGAATTTTACCTTTAACGTCATGGAATATTCTCGACTTAAAAATAATAACATTTTGGTTTTCAAATTACGTCAACTGCATAAGTTAAACAACCCCCAATATAAAAAAAACGTTAATGTTAGTAGGCTTTAGACGTTGCAACGTTGTCGATTCGATTGGTCGAAGTAACAGTAGTATTGCAGTAGTCAGATAGTGGATGTATTGTTCTAGGCTTGTCAGAGTGATAGCCGGTTTACACTGTAATTTTTATGGTCAATTGCTTGGCCCGTTCCCTAGAGTGAAGTTCAGCGTACTGCACTCGACTTACGCCCAATGGGGTAAGTCTCCACAAAGTAATATACTTGCAATACGGTCAACTTTACTGTAAGTAAAGTTGACCTACTACCCTGCATGCAATACTATTCCAACAGTTAATATCTATTTAGTTATTTTCCTTCAAAGGTTTATCCTATATATTAATAATGCTCTTAATATGTAACTGAAGAGTAAGTTTTTCGTCAGACTTCTTCCTTTAAAATACCCACATCATTATATGTTTCCTTTCAGGCTTATAATCTTCGTTGCTATCCTTGTTTTTGGTGTGTATCCTTTTCTTGAGTGGTTTTACACGTTGACGATGTTGCATTAGCTCATCAACGATCGGCTCCAAATTTTTTTTTAACTAACCCGCTCGATTTGAAGGTTTTCGACGTCAAAATATTCATTAAACTTAAGGGGTCTTTTTTACTATTTAATCAATGTAGTCCAAAAAGTAATAAGGTCGCTAATAGTTTTAAACACTACGTTTATATTAATAATACTTGAAATTTTATACGAGCCACCCTATTTACCTGGTTTTCGCCACGTAAGAACTTTACTTTAAAGGGGTGAAAATAGCACATTTATTATCGATAGTCCATTCTTGGTATTAAAGGCATCGTTAACCTAAAAACGTACCTATTTTCTCATTGATTACTTTAGGGCTTTACTATATATTATAATACGTTTTTGGGTGTTGGGAGATAATAAATATTTAATTATTATAAGTAGGTAAACCCTCAATACCAGTAAAGTTAGCATAATTTCGTTGAGACTAACAATACCGTTAAAGTTATTTATTACTATTCAAATTCGTACTTCTTAACTTGTAAAACTTTTGATTTCTAAGGTAAGAATATCGTATGTCTTTTATAAAATATGTGCCCTTTTAACCTTACGAATACCCTAATAGGCCTTAACAAAGACCTATTTATACTAAATCTCTATTGGTTTAACATTAATTTGAAATTCTATTGTAATTAAGTTAATATCAGCGTTGTGAATTGATACATCTAATGGCCCCAAATTTATATTAACCCACAAAATACGTAATGCCTCCCATGGTTTTTTCGCCGCAATAGTTTTAAGGAAATTTACACTGTGAAAATTCATAATTAAGTTAATAATATAAATTACTAACTTACCGTCCAGGTAAAATACGTTTACAAAAACCTCAAAATTAAAGTTTCAATTTTCCCTTCATATGAACATAAACTTTGAAAGGGGTTGGAAATATTTTTTACAATAATAGCAAAGTCGTTTCATTACTTTTAACAATGATTAGTTCACATCTTCATAAACATCTATTTGTAATACTTTATAAAGCCTATAATTCGTTGAGTAATTAAACCTACAATATAATTAAAAATTTATTACTTTATTAGATTTTATACCACTATCTCTAGTCCCTAAAGATTAAACCAAAGGTATCACTACTTAAGGCTGAGTTGAACCCCTTGCCGCCCTGTATCTGAACCAGTTTATTGATCTAAACGTCAAGGTTAACGCCAAGGTTTTTTATGTTTTTAAACGAAAGAAAATTAGAGGATTTTAAAATGTAAAAAATAATAGGCTCAACGAAGGTATTAACTATCATCAATCCCAATCAAAAGAGCCTTTTTTCAGAGTTGAAACCGGCCTAAGCTTTACCAGTATCTGTATAGTTAAGTTCCGTAACAATATTAGTATTTCTTTATAATGAAATGTATTATAAATAGCCTTTTATCAAGTATTATGTAACCTTAGTATGTAGTATAATACCCTGAAAACTCTATTACGAGTAACGGTTTTAAATAGTAAAAAAATATATAGGGTCAGTATTTTCATCGTTATATCAGCGATAAGGGTTTTCACTTATCAACCGGTATAGGAAGGTATGGTCGAAGAGTTATTATATTATTTTTGGACCAGTACCGGTATCTTCATAGTAACCAATAACCTTAGGATTATTTAACTCCTCTTTAACCTCTATATAATCATGATTTTAGAGGTAATTAATGTGATTGTAAGTAAGGGTGAAAGGGAATTATATATAGTACCTTACCCATTTATCTTTACGCTCGGAAGCCGTATAAAATATTAACTAACAACTTTTCTTTCTGGAAATCTAATATATTTTGGTGTTTGAAATTAATTTGCTTAGTTGATCTAAAACTCCTTCTTCTTACATGATATATTGGCTACAACCCTAGTTCCGGGCCTTCTAACTGTACTAATTAGGCTTTCTGTACTTGCGGTAGATATAGTATGTGTGAAAAGGGTCTTCTTCATCGTCGTTGAACTCTCAAGTTTAGAGATACATACCAGTAGAACCTAAAGCCCGAACTGTTACGGTTGTAAACGAAAAGCGTAATTAGCTAAAGAACTTTTTACAGGTGATATCAAGGCATCATAAGGCGTATTTGGACTCTTTGTAACCTTTAATAACTTAGATAATCTATTAGAGGAGTATATCTTCGCTAAATTCTATATTCACTATTACTTGTTGGTAAAGTATTAGCCTATATAACATTTAATCAAAAAGGTCTACCTTACTTTCTATCTTTTTTATAATCCAACATATATAACTACTTAATAATATTCTAATTCGTATATTAGTGGGTAAGATTGATATTATCTTTGAATTAGTTTTGAAAATCATTGTTAATCTTTCAAAAGAAAAAGAAATTAGTTTAGTATGAAAAGTAATAGTTTTCGGCTTGATTGGTAAGAATATTAGGGAATAACGAGTAAAAACTTAGTAATTAAATTTTTATCTAGCGGGAAAATAATGAAATGGGCGCAACTTAGTGTTGAGAAGGTTATAAAACTTATCGTTATACTTTTCCTTTCCTCTCCAAATCCTAACAAACGTAATAATTGTCGCGTAATCTGTATCCACTATGGGAACTTATCGAAGGGAAAGGGTGATATACTAGTCGTAGGGACCTTTGAAATCCCTCGATTGATATTATAAAAGGTAATGTTAATGGGAAAGATAGTTACCTCTAGCTAAGTTTACATGGAAATTAATTTGATTACTAAACATAAACATGCTAAAAAGCCGAAAAAAGGAAGTTAAGGGTTTCCGAAAGGTATTTGGTAATAATCCTCTTGGTATAAAGGGGTATATCGATGTTTTTGCTTAATTAATAGGTATATTTAAATATTTACGGTGTATAGGTTCATTACACCGTCACGGTCAATCACATTGGCACGTTGTGAAACTTGTGTAAAAGGGGTTAAGAAATTCCTTTGGGTTTAGAATAACCTTGGAAATACATTTAAAGACGTCAATTAATACTGTCGCTAACGATCCCTTTGCCCTTCTTTTCCTGTAACCACTATAGATTCTTATTGGTAGAGTATTCTTAAAGTATTTACGCTAGGATACCGTCTTTTCCAACCTTTAAAGGGAGGGAAATACCTTATTTGCATAAGTCAAACCTTAGCTTCAGCTTTATTAACTTCTCAGTCTTTTTCTATATAGTTAAGGTTTAATCCTTAAAAACTCGATGTCATTGAACAAAACTTTAACGCATGAATTTTAATCATTATGGTCGATGTCAAGGATAAAATATCTGACGTAATTAGTAAAGTACTTGGGGGTAAAGTTTTTATCAACTTTTTTGATTCAAAAATCGTTATTAAAATGTTTAACGAATGTGATTCCGAGGGCTTTAATTACCTCGTTCCTAATAAAGTCGACGATAGTATTAATTACAACGTATTTCAAAACAATCATAACGAAAATGAAAGGGTATAATAGGTAAAAAAGTAATATAAAGAGGTAAATCTTAGGTTTACCATCATAATTAATTTTTGTAATTAAAGTTCTTGAAACTTAGTCAGTTTTAAGATTTGAAATTTGTAGTAATAGTACCTGTAATAGTATTAACTTAACCATTTACCAACTTAACAACTTTGAGACTTTTAAGCGGCTAATCCTAATGCTTTCAAGACTGTTATAATAATGATTTCTTAATATTTTTTGTAATAGCGATACCGTCGAAACTTTTAAGTACCTATAAATAGCAAAAGTACTTAAAAAATCTTCCTTTTTGATATCTGAAAATAGTAAACATAACCTCAAGGCTTTTCGTAAAAATCTTTACTCTACCCTATGCAATTACAAAAAATAACCGTAAAATAGCTTCTTCTTTTATCTGGCGTATATATGCTTCACCCAATAAGAACTGATCAGTGTTAATAGGCCTTTATTGTTGTAACATAGTCGATTTGAATCGCTATGGTCGAAGTAACAGGTAGTGCATTGAATTTGGTTCTGGTTGATGAACTGTAGGTTCTTAGTTCGACAAACCGCTAGCTGATCTACACGCTAATTTGTATGGCTAAATGCTTTGGTCTATGTCTCACTTAAAAGTAGGAATCTACTGCATTATACTTATAGTTAGTCTCATAAACTATAGTCAAACTATATTAGGTAAAATCAACCAACTATAAATATAGTTGACTTGAGTATACTTCACTCAACTGCTATTCCAACAAATACGATATATTATACTACTATATAAACTAGCTTGAACAGGTATTTATTAATTCCTTAACTATTAATTGTACTGCAAATTACGACTGAGTATACAGTTTTTTGATATAAAAATCGTACGTATTAGTAACATGAAAAAATATTTCGAATTGATAGGTGTATAAATTAACAATAATCTTTTCGTTAAAAAGGCTCGCTTTATAGCATCGGAATAACAGACGATTAAAGGTTGAAAGTTTTGAAATCACAAGCTAATTAAAACTTTAAAAAAGATTCACTAATTTAACTTTAACGTATAGTTAATCTGTAATTTAATATTAATACCAACTTGAATTTTCACCAAAATAAGATGAGGTGTTAACTTAATAACAATTAATAAGATTAAAATAAATAAAATTTCACGGTACATAAAATAACACGCTCGTAGCAGTTACATTGCTATTTTATACTAATTGTAAGCCTTGTAATATTTATAGATTACGGTATAAATATAGGATTTAATGGATAAAAACTTCGACCGGTTGAACAAAAACCTAGAATACTAAATGCGAAACTTAAACCAAAGGATTGATATAGTCATGATTAAATTATTGAGTACTAAGTTAATAATCCTTACAGACAGTTTGTTTGTAAACAATACAAATTGGTCTTTGAAGATTAGTTTTTTAATTACTCTTGTTAATACATATACGTGGAACATCAAATTTAATATTAACGGCAATTGAATTTACTCAATCTCTATTGAATATAAAAAGATTATACGTAACGTATTATCTTTAAAAGTGTACGGTATAATGACCGACTTTAATATAACTATAATATTATTAAAAAAAAACTCTCAACATCGCTACCAGGTAATTAAAAATTCCTTTTATCTTGATCGTAATTTATACTACTTCGACAAGCCTATTTGAATACCTTTTGATACTCGTATCCACTAGCAAAAACTTCTAATAATCAATGTAATAATACTCTATAAAGACTACAAAGGCAGGAAAATTGAAAAATTCCTATAGATCGATAGTAATAATAATCCTGCTAACGTTATAACGGAGGCGTCACCAAACGAAGCCTTTGAAAGGTTTATAAATAGTAATGGGCTGACCATATGTATTAAAGGTTACGTTGATAGGCCATCTAATAAAGTTAAGTTACATATTAACAAATAAATATATGTTAGCAAACTGGAAAACTGTTAGGGGAATAAAACTAGCGATAGAAACTTCTTCAAATAACACGTTTAAATTAGAAAAAGTAATACATCAATTAATACACGTAAGTTAAGCAAGATTAATTGATGAATTAATTCATGTTGGTTATAATTTCCAGTATCACCAGTGATAATAGGAGCAATAATAAACTAATTCAATTACATAAATTCACAAAAGTGGCAAACGGCTTAACCCATATAAATTGAAAAAGCTAATAATAGAAATAAATCAATATATGAAAATCTATGATAGGAAACCTATGTACAGAAATTGGTAAAGTCCAAACTTAGAGTTATAGGGAAAATTAAGGTAATTAGGGTTTATTTGAGTGTAAAAATTAATTGTCATTAACAATAGCCTAGCCAGTTAATGTGAGTGCAATTTAGTAACATCCGGAAAATTTTAGTTGAGTACACTAGCCTACATTAACAAAACATAAAATCGCTAATGTTAAAATATTAGTAATTTTAATATAGTAAATCAACTTTACTGGCCGTAAAATTAACTATAATAACCACAAGTTAAGTACAGTATGTGCTTACTTCACATTAGGACATGGACCAAACAATTAGCTGTACAAATTACTGCTAAAATAGGCTAATGGTCTGTCAAACCTAAAACAATACATCTACCACTTGACCATTACAATACTACTGTTATTTCAACCAATCGAATCGACAATGTCACAATATCTAAAGCCCTACCAACAAAATCCTCATTATTTTAACATCTACCTGAAACTCTACCGCTGTAAAATTGGTGCCAGTATCGTAAACAAAGATGTTAGGTAGGTACAAATACGTGTTAATTCATAATATCTCATCTTCGATCTTACGTCAACTTTCTTGGAATGGGTGCAAGGACCACCTTGTTAAGGAGGGTAGGAGGCCTACACTGTAAACTCTAACAGTACCTACTTTCGAGAAAAAAATTCAGGTCCAGCCACTTTTAATACTATTACTTTATATGCATCATATTTCACCACAATATCACTAATCGAATTTATCACCACTTGAATTCTTTCCGGCGACCCCTTTTTGGCTATAAAAATCATTGTCAGTCCAGCGCACCGCTCATGTAACGATACATCCAGATAATAGCCCTTACAACTAACGATTCCATCCCTCGTTACTTATGTTAACGTAGTTCTTTAGACTTAAACTTGCACTAAAACTTCAATACAAGTTTAATTCCTTTCGCGATTTAAGGTTTCAAAGAAGGACCTTTATTATAAATGCTCGCACTTAACGGAAATATTTATTTATTCATTTCAAAGCCATCACCACCTATACCAGCACCCTATACGCTTAGCGGAGCCTTCGACTTTACTTTGGATACGTTTTTGGGCTATTTAAAAAAGACTTTTCATGGTATACTACTCGCTTAGTGGTTTACCCAATTTCAAGAGTCTTCTACTCTTTTTAGACTTGTGGTCCATAGCAAAAAAGTAGTTCAGATCGTGATTTTTCGACCAAATTATAGAGTATATCTAATACTAAGTTGTAAAATATATCTTCCCCACCGCTATACACTTTCAACCAAAATATATGTGTTTTACAGTTCTTTTAAACTTTTAAAACCGCTGTTAAATCTTCAATACAAATAGGCGTCAAGTAGGGATTAAGATGTCCGTATAATACAGCCCGGCTAAGGCTATAGTTTTTACACCCTTACGGGTTTCTGAATTGTAAGGTACTTTAAGGCCTCGATTAAAAGGCTGGCTTAAGGTTCGATTTCTGGTTTAATATTTACTTTTTGTTTTTGTAATTTTTTGTTTTTGTAATTTTTTGTTTTTTAAATAAAGGTTATAGAAGGTATTAGATTTTTTTTTTTTTTTGCAAGTATATTCGGGCGAAAACCTTTTCCGAAATACCTCGTGGTGTATGCCCTATTTTACGTGGCACGTGTACAAACTTATATAAATATGGTCCGTATTTGTAGTTTGTACTAAGTTTTTGGCACTTAGTACGGACCAATATGGTTGATTATAAGACTCCAACAGCATTTAATATATACGTACAGCACATTGCCCGAAAATTAACCACAGGTATATAAGACTAGGCATTTAACCTTATGTATTTGTTTAGTTAGGAACATAGCTTTGGATAGTTCCTTTAATGGATTGTATGGTATAATTTGTAAATAACAGGAATTTTCGAATATAGTGGTTGTTGTAGGTAGAAATACTTGAGTTGCGAGCCTTCCCGCAGGTATATATATGTATTTCTCATTAGCGAGGGTCATACTATACTATCTATATAGTGGGCACTGCCCAGTGATATTAAATAAAAAAATCATAATATTTTTAACGTTTCCTACATATCCTTCGCCAATAAATATTTAAAGAATTTCGCTTCGTCAAAAAAGGTTACGAAGTAAATAACGTAAAAAAAACTTTTTATTTAAATGAAATACATGACCTAACATTTCATCATTAAAATCATCATAATTTTTTAATACAAATTTAAATCTTCAGAGTTTTAGATATATATTTAGCAATGATAACAGAAAAGTTTAATAGATTTTCAAACAAAATATTCTATATCTTTACACCTTGCGGATTCAATGGCTTTTTATAGTTGTACAACAGCTGGATAATTACAACGCCTTTGTAATTAACGTATTTCTCACTCCATCAAGTTTAACATCGTTATCTTTAAACCTTAAAAATAGAAATAAGGATACCCTCACTTAATGACAAAAGGGAACCTTGGGTCATTTTTAACTAGTTATTCAACATTGATATAGACGTTGACGCCAAGGATTTTTATGTTTTCTAGGCAAATAAAGAATAGGGTAAAGGACTTGAAGATATGAAATGTAATTGGTCTAACAATAGTTTGAATACTTATCGTTTTTAATAACGATAATTCTCTATGCCAAAGCCAACTTTAGTCTTGCTAACATTTTAATGATTAATTTCCGTGATAATATTACTTTTCCTTTGTAATATCATGTATTACTCATAGTGTGGATATTATTATGTATCACTATAGTTAATATATTTAGGTAGCAGTACATCACACTGTAAGATGTACTCCTGCAGCATGCACGATAATGTTGCACGCTGTAGGCTACACTCTTGCAAAGTGTATAATAATGTGACACGCTGAATATTGCACTTTCAGTGTGCATTATGCGTGGCGCAGTCTAGAAGGGACGTTTGCAGAGTGGCACACTCTGGGTGAGAGCTTATAAGCTCTCACTTATAGCGTGCACTTTCCGAATGGTTCTTCATTACTTATCTATTTTCACTAATACAATACCAATTTTTACGATTAGTCTTCTACTCTTTTATGTTCACGTGAATAACTAGAGACCTTACCGACACATAGCTTTCTATTACGTCTCTTATTTCCTTTATTTCTGATTTAATACCTTACAACATATAGTTGACATAACAATCGCAAAGATTTAATACATATAAGGGGTCAAGAGATTAATTAATGCAAAGGTCAATGTTTTCACCATATAAGTAATACAGGAAGGCGTGGTTAGCTAATTAATAAACTGCGTTAGAAGTAGTATTTTCATGTTACGTCACTTTTTTAGGGATATAATTATTGTCAACAACCTTTTTACATTCACAATATACTATATAATCTAGGTATTCTTATTTAAAAATAATAAGGTATTAGGTATAATATATGATTTGTTATTCATAACGTTGATCTTAAGGATAATAAGTTAACTAAAAACTGGATTTTCCCAAGATCCAAAACCTTTTACCATTATTATGACGATAATTCTTGCGATTAATAGATCCTTTTAAATTATACTCTTGTTACTAATACTAATGTATTTATAGATCTTAGTCTGAAAACATTTGACTAGATTTTTAGCACTGAGGTTGCCTATACTTACGATTGATATAATATGATATTATGCGGTCTTTTTCATATGAATCGCGAAATTTATCAATTGAGGGGTATATACTATCCGAATTCGACTTAAAGGCTATCACAATTGTAAACGAAGACCGAACTATTTCAAAAATCTTTTACAATTATTTTCTAAACAATGTGAAACGTATTTGAACTTATTAACGCTGGTAACTACTACTCGTATTTAATTACGTAACGTAACTTTGATAATATAAACCTTCTCTATTGCTTCTTAGAACGATATTAACTTATCTAGCATTAATTTAGGACATCTATCGGAATTTCGTCTTTTTTCGTAGTCATTATCCTTATCTATCGCATTGTAGCCTAATCTATATACTATTGTAAAAGGTGGACGTAGTATTTGAAATAGTCTTTTAAACTATCGTAAATCTTTCGAAATGTTTTTTGTCTCGTTAAAAATATTGAGAAATAGTTTTTTTTCGTAGATTGTGAGGATTTTACGAAATAATAAGCAGAAACTTGAAGGAAAAACCACTGTTTTTTTTTACGAATTTCAAAAAAATATTATCTTCATATTAAATAAACTATAAAGCTTCCCTTTATATTTCTTTACATTATTTGAATTTTTTCGAAGTTTTCATAGAGTTTTTAATTGATATTAACTATTTTGATTAGTTTCAGAGGAAAGTAGCAATAATAGTTTTAGTTATCGATAGTATTTCTTATTAATTGAAGTCTTAAGCCTTTAAAGTCGTGATAATGAAAGTAATTACCAGTCGTTTAACCTGAGCGGTAAAGTCCTGTAATAAGAATTGTAGTGAGTTTATGTGTATAAACGTAACTATCGTAGGGAGCTACGCCTTAAGAAGTTTAATGATTTTGAGGGAAGGTTTAAGATTCAAAGAAACTTAGATGTAAGAAGGGTTTCAGCGGATTTAACTATTTTTTTTAATTGACAGGTGAATAGAATCGATGTTAATTCTTTTTATTATGTTGGTAGCTGCTACTTTATTCGATATTCTACTATTAAAGGCGTATTACGTTTTATCACGTAGAGGCGTTAAGCTGTCTAGTAAATTAACAGGTTTCCTATCATTGAAGTGTAAAGGATTGGTGCCAGCGGAGAGATTAACAGATCAATTTAACTGAGAATTTAGGGATAGTTTCCTACAACGTATGCAAGGGTGTTAAATATCTTTAATGCCTTGTTTTTAACTCATAGTTTTTAAGGATTAGAATCTTAAGGAGAGTTTTTACATTAAGCCAGTTTAAAAAAGTTATTTACCTATTATAATGGAGTCTTTTCTAGAATGTAGATACCATGTCTAGTAACTTTTTTTTTTTACTTGGTAATAACCCTACATATAATTATTATTCATTCATCCATTATCTAGTGGTTAAGAAGCTTACGAGAATTTCGAAAGACGCCGGTGTTAAACCAACGTTTTAGCTGAGATTTGTATCTAGAATATACTAGCGAACGTAGTTTGATAGGTATTCCTTAGTTGAGAACTTGTTAACATACTTGAACAAAATTATTTATTGTGATAGTTGATGAAAATAGCTCTGAGAGCCTTAACTACCTTTATACATTTTTTACTTAGTGTTATTTTGAGGATTGAACTTGTGTATAATTTGGTGGTTGAGGGACTTGACGATTTGTGAACATGGCGTTCAATGTTTTAGCGTAAAGTCTCGTAAGGACTTAATGACTTAGTGTTGAGTCATACAACATAGGTTTTTTTGGCGCGACTTAACTATTCATTCTATTTTCGCTTAGTGTATCGATTTTAACAATTCAATTGAAGATTCTGGCGTAAGGATAGGAAAAGGAGTTATATAAAGAGAAAACTTAATGTTAAGAGAAAAGTTTAGTGTAGGAATTAAGGTTGGGGGTTGTTATTATTGTTGTTTATAGTTAAAAGTAGAAAGTTACAAGCTGTGAAACTTAATATTTTTTACAGTAGTAGTACCTGTAATGGTATTAACTTGGCCGTTTATCAACTTAACGATTTTTGAGACTTTTGACGGTTAATCTCAACGTTTTTAAGAGAAATCCATAAAGATTTCTTGCTATTTTTAATGACGATACCGTCTTTATCTCTAAGCTCTCGTTAAAACCGGCGTAACCTAGAAGTTTTATTTACTTATTGCTGTAAAAACCGATGCCATTCGTACGGGCTTTTCGTAATTTTTCCTCTTCACTTTGGTATTTTACAAAATGTAATTGGAAAGTAGCCTTCTTCTTTCCCTAACGAATATATGCCTAACCTCATAAATACTAATTAGTGTTGTTAGGGTTTTAAACGTTGCAAAGTTATCGATTCGATTGATCGAAGTAATAGTAGTATTGTGTAATCAATTGGTGTATATATTGTTTTAGGTTTGATAGACGGCAAGCTAGTTTGCACGGTAATTTTATAGCTAATTTTTTGGTCCGTGTCCTAGTGTAAAGTGGGAGCATACTAAACTTAACTTGCAGTTAATGCAGTAGACTCACAAAATAATAAATGCAACTTGTAGTCAGTAAATTTAACTTATTTCAGTTTATTTACTACTGTTCTAACAGGGGCACAATAGAGAAAAAACGCCTAAAGTTAGGAACTAGCATAAAATATTAGTTATAATCCTAAAATAACGTAATAACTAACCAACCTTATCTTATTATATTTTCCAAACAATTAAGCTCTTATTATAGTTATTAAAAGCACGATCTCGGACTAATACATCTGTTTACCATTCGTGATCGTTACGCGAAGAAAATATTTTAAGGTATTATACCGCACACTATGGTAATACAATATTTAACAAAAGACTATTCATAATAGATCGTATTACGAATAGATACTAATATCGCTACGAAAACCAACCATGCGGATACCGGTAAAGCTAGAATTGGATTTAGCTTTGAAAAAAAAATCTTTTTACTTGAATTACCAACTACAATCAAAATTGTTAAATCTTTTGTTTCTAAGTCTTGGAATCTCTTTATCCATTTTTCTTCGCCCAAAATATGAAAAATATTAATTTTAACTTTTATATTTAGATTAATAAATAGCTTAAAGATAATAGTTAAGGGATTATACTTAATTTCAAATAAAATATTTATAATTTTATCCTCCAAGGTCAATAATAACGGTACTTCGTTCAACGGAGTCTAAACTTTGTTAATTAGTCCGAATATTAAATTGATTAGGTTGTAGGAACCTATAGAGCAATTTAATAACGAATGTAATATGTTGGTATTAATAGAAAGTCAATTATAGTGTTGGTATTAATAATATTGATGCGTAAAAGAAGAAGTCTAAGTTTAGCCTATAGGGCCAAAAAAAACAAGAAATACTAAGTATATACAGTTACGTATAGATCACCTGCACTGCTTGCACTTATAGGGATCCTCAGTCAATTCTACTAACCTTGACCTCACAAACCAATTCAACACCAACTATTTGATTATTTATTAATTAAGTGGTTATATATAATCCTTAAAATAATGAGTTGTAAATATGTATATTTATTTGTATTGGAAGAGATTAAAAGACTTCATTTCCAATGGTTAAAGTACTTTTAGACCCTCCTTAAATTCAAGTTTACATTAAGGAAAAATTAAAACTTTAACTTTGGTAATTTTGCTAACGTGTTCAACTTGAACGGCAATCTAATACTCTATATTATTGACTTTTAAACGGCATTCCACGGGATTAAACTCCTCGAAAATATTATAGCGAAAAAAAAAACAGGGAAAAAGTTACATATATTTTATATTGACATACATCTAAAACCTTCAAACGTACTAATTCACTATACTTACATGAAATTTATTACGATCAAAATTCAATTGAATATCAAATCGATAGAGATTTAATATAAACAGGATCTCAATAAAGCCTGCAAAGATATAAATGAGATCAAAATGGTATACGTATTTTGAAGCGAACCTTATAATATAATTGTATTAAAAATTAATAATTGTACAAAGTTAGAAGTAAAACTGAAAATAGTAATGAAAACCCTTCACAATAATATTGGTTCCAATGGTTCAATAAAAACCTTTTTTGTATTCAAAAAGTACCTATGTATGATGAATAAAACATCCTTATCTTTAAATAGTGTAAAGCGAGTTATAGTAAATAGTGAATCCCTCAAAAAAAAGAAAAAGAAATCCATACTCCGTCAAATCAACGATGCTTTTAACATCCGGAATAAAACGTCGATAATAGACGTACTATTTATAGCTTTTAAAAGTGAAGTCTTTATGCAAAAAAATTATATAAATGGGATGGAACCTATATAATTTTTAGTATCGTTTACTTAAATGTACTTGTGAACGCCGCTAATTCTTCTATCAAATTTCAAATTAGGTAGGTTAAATTGTATAAGAAACTCCTCAATACGATAATAATACTTGAGCCTAAAAATTAGCTTAAATAAACTTTTTAGTCCATTGTTAACAAGCTGATAAAATGACGAAGACTTGAAAGACCATTAAAAAGAGGGATACATAGTAAAGAAAAAGATGTCGATAAGTATTAAAAATCTGGAAAAATATACACCACGGCTTGAGTATTATAAAAAGAAAATTATGATGGTAAACTAGCCTTTAAGTTGCGTATTAAAAGCATTATTAATATGCTGGGTAAACTTTTTAGAGAAAACAACCGAATAAAGATTGTGAGACTCCTCACTTACAAAGTGATTTAATATGCGTTACTAAGTTATAGTTTAGGGGTAAGATATAACGATGTTTAAATTAACAATCATTTATAAAATGTAAGCCAAAACCACAGTCCAAACATATGAAAAATCAAAGCCAATCACTTGAAGATACGATGATAAAAGCTGAAATTAAATTTTTACCAAATCAAATATTATCTAGGAAATAAAACAAAGTTTAATTGTCGTAATTACTGCCAGTTTAAAAGTAAAAGTATACGGTAAATTCATGTTTAATAGCCGTAACATAATATAAAGATAATGAAATCCGTTATCGATTTACAACAGATTACATTATTAAAGTTGTGAAAAGAATTAAGGTATTAGTTTCTTACTAAAACGGCGATACAGTATATCAACCTTGTTTACAAACTGATCAAAATAGATATCCTGTTATAATAGTAGTAATTGCAGTGCAGCAAGTCAATTTTATTTACTATAAAGTTAACTATACTAACTGCAAGTCAAGTATAGTATGCGCTCACTTCACAATAAAGCACGAGCTAAGAAATTGGCTATACAAATTACTGTACAGATCGGCTAGCGGTCAGCCAAACCTAGAAGAATACATCAAATCACTTTCAATACCTCACTAGTTACTTCGACTAATTTCGAATCGATTACGTTACAACGATAAAGTCATACTAATACTGATTAGTGTTTATTGAGTTAAGTACATATAAGTTAAGTAAAAAAAAGGCTACTTTCTTGTTATTACGTTTTGGGTAAAATTACTGTAAAGGAAAGATTCTTACGAAGGGTCTTTACTAATATATCAGTCTCCAAAGCCATAAGTATAGAAGATCTTTAAGTTGTGTCAGTTGCCATGGTAGGCTAAAAGTAGTGACAGTATTGTTATTGAAAACACTAAAAAATCTTTACTAGATTCTTCTTAAAAAAGAGCGTTGAGATTGTGTTGTAGGTACTACACGAGAAGTTATTGTATAGGCTGGTATATTCAAGTGTTATAACCTAAGGACCAACTGCAGGTCATGGAATAGGCCAGCGGTCCGCTGCGCTATCAGAAGCCTAATGTCCAACATATCAAGCCAGGGATCTCTCTTATGTAAGCACCCAGGGTTAGGGTTTGGACCGACAGGACCACTCGCGGTCCAGTCGACAACATTGGGACCGAAAGAAGCGACATCGACTTCAGCGGTCCAGTACTGAAGATGGTATGAAGGCCATAGGATATAAGGACACGGTTATCACCACACAGATAGTATTTCCTTCATAGCTCTTCAGTTGTCAATCTAAGTATTCAGTCTACACACCTGAATAGCCTAACGGCTAGTGATCATTCTACAGCACGAACAAACATCTTCTTGATATTGCACCTTCTTTACCTCTGCTACCTTACTGCTAACATAAACCCCCTGATACCTTCTATTTACTCACGGGTATTAAGTGTGATCATTACATCAAGTATTTTAGAATCTATATGGAGGACCTTGATATATGATCAAACATATCCTCATAAGGATCTCAATCAATATCGAGATTCCTGTAGTTAATACTAGTGTATACTAGTAAATACTAGTTCCTCCGTACTAGTAAATACTAACTCAGGCAGCATCTCCGTACCGATCCTCCTTACTAATCAATATTAGTACTTGCACTAGTAAAACACTAGTGCTAGTGGAGATATCTACAACTTCGGTAAATTCTTCATCTATTAATGTTAAATAGTTTATATTTATAGTTTATACGAAATACTAACAAGTCTTTTTGGCCCTGCTGTTAAGTTGTATACTGTATGATTGTTACTATTTTATATTTCAAAAAATACCTTTAAGAGGTACTATTCACTTTAAAAGAAGAAAAGTAAAAAATAAGAGTAAAAAGGCAAAAGATAAAGGGAAAAGTGAAGGAATTTCAGTTCAGGGGAAAGAAAAATTCGTATATGTAAAAAGTAAAAAGATTTATATAATCCAATTTAAACTCATAACATTTTTAATATCTTTGTCATTAATATTATAAGTTTATACTGAAACCCCTCCACCATTAAATACCCATGATACCTTAAGGTAACTTAGAGTACAAATATTCATAAACCGTCAATTTAATTTAAACTGAATTTAGTTAAGCTAAGCTGTTACATTATTAATTTATGTTTTACCTTTAGTAACGGTTTTGTTAACCTATAAACCGGATGTTTATTAATAGGAACCCACTTAATTTATATAGTACCAGACTTCATTTCATCCCTTGTAAAGTTTTTTTAAGAGGTATATATTAAATATGTTGGTAATACTCAGGGTTTTTTTCACAACTCAATAACTCTTTTATTATTATAGTATATCGTAACGATAATAGGAAAACGTAACTCTGTAAGCAAGTTCCTTATCTATAAGGTGTTCTCAGTAACCTTTATCACTGCTTTACTTTTAGCATTCACAAATAAAATGCATACTCTGAATCCTCGTTTGAATACCAAGTTAACCATATTGTTAACGATTTAAACTATATATTTTTGGATAGACTTTTTCGTAGCCTTTTCCCCCTTTTAGTCGGAATTGTACTAACCGTTAATTCAAAGACTTTATATGTTTTTATAGTAATCTTGGTTAAAATCTATCGCGTTTTGATACAAACTTGTGAATAGTTTTTTGCCACCTAATTGTAATTTATGGGTTTTATTTCATTTTAAGTCTAAAATGGAGTATTTAATGAGTGTAATGTTTTTATCTAAAGGATTATGACAAAACCGAGAAATTATTTATATAATGAAGGCGATGTCCCGCCTAGTTTAATATATTATATAGTCAAAAGCCTCTGAATCTTGCTGATATTCTTTTATTAGTGAAATATTGGTTTGATCTTTATGTGGTATGGTATGGACGAGGGATCAAGTTGTAATATGAATGTAAGCCATATGTCTGTTTAGTTCCTCTTCTCCTAAATTCAGTTCCCTTTAGATTTACGTATCTTATACCAAGATAATCATACGTACATTCCTAGTCCTTAAAATACGTACCCCCAAAAATAGTTTTGCTTTTCTCAGGTTCTTATACTTAAAATGCTTTTTAATATTTATTTTGAAGGTTTTGATGGCGTTTACGGTAAAGCCTATTATTATAAAGTTATTCAAGTGAGTATTGATAACAAGTTGACGGCGATAATTAATGTATACCGCGTTATTAAAGCTTAACCTTCTAAACTTAAGGGTATGGAATACTTTCTTCAAATTTTTTGAACATTGTCTTAAAGCCTACTTAAGCCCATAGAAAATTAAATGACTAAAAAACTTGGTTAACTATAGGATCAAAATCTATAATATTTTTATTTAGATACTCCAAGAGGAGTCCTTAATTATTTTTTTAAGATATCTATTAATACCAGTTCTTTAAGTTCTATATTTAGAAAAGCCGAGTCGATGTCAATTTGGTCGATATCCTATCCGTAGGAAGTCACAAAAGGAATAAATATTTTCTACGTATAAGACTTTTCTGTGGTAAAAATATTGCAGTATAGTTAATACTATATCTTTGTTTAAATACTCGAATTACAATCTTAACCTTATACCTTTCGATCTGACCTTTGGAATTAGTTTTGACCTTTGTTACTTTTTTTTTCGATTAAGGCGTAACGTATAATATCTCTCTTAATAGTTTTAAAAACTTTAAGCGATAGTTAACTCCGTATTTTACCAAAGAGGATCTTTTTCCAGTACTTAGCATCTAATATCTCCAAAGCTTCCTTTATAGTTAGCCGTTTATTTACTTTTCTAATAAAAAGCATAAACCAAACCATATCTTCATTAATAACAGCATTTGATGTCAAATCTATCGACAAACTATTTGCCATTTTCTTTGCTATTTGACGAATACTCCTTTTTGGCTTGAAGTTTGGAGCTTCCGTTGAAGTACTATAAAGGATACCAACCTTAATAGATTTAATATATTCTTCCCTTATAACTGTTTTATAAGGTCCCGTAAAACATCTTTTAAAGACCGTTAGGCTAAAAGTGCTAACGATATTTCTTGTCGAGTTCCCCAGTCGGTCTGGTAAATATATTTTGAAGATATGTTAGATCTTATTAATATAAAAAATACTGTCATAAAAGAAGGACCCCATTTTTTCTGTTAGAATGGTCTTTTAACTCTTTTCTCATATTGTAAAGGTTATGTAAACGATAACGGTAAAGTTAGGAGTAAATACAAACTTAATGTTGGGCTTATAACCCTTATATTACTTTATTTTATCGTAAAAACTCTTATAGGGCGTAGTGTGCTAGATTCTTCTCTTGTTTTTACCCATTAAGTTGGCTATAACAACGGCTATTTGAAATAGGTAAGGTTATAAGTGGTGTAATACTTTTCCGGCAACTGTTTAAGTCCTTATCTTTTTTAAAATCACTTCTTCATTAGAGCGTTCGAAAATTCCATTTTCCTTAGGGGTATATGTTAAAAAAAATTAAGGGTAAAAGTGTAGTCGATGAATATCTTCCTAACTGAATAACTAATAAATTCTTTGCCTCTATCGAGGATTAAAAAATCTATAGTATACCTTATGCGTTTGATTATTTCGTTTAATATACGACAAACGGCTTTTAGTCCCTTACTAGAAGATATAATGACTGTTTTTACAGATTTTATAGTTATACTTAACCTTCATAGCTATTAGGCTATGGAGTTCTCCTTTTAGACTAGTAGTTGTTTTCAGGAAGATATCAAGGGTTTAAATAAACACTTCTTTTTCTGGGGTACCGTATTGGAAACTTAGTTGTTAAAGGGTGCTTTTAAAAAGTTCACAAGAGGTATAAATAAGGTAGAAATACTTTACTTCCTAATACTTTTTCGGGTTGTCTAATAATTGGAGTAATTCTTTTACTAGCTTTATGTTAGTATAATCAAACCCAGTATACTAAAGGGAAGTATATAAGGATGTAGAGAAAGATATAGTGATTGTGTTGTAATGAAATCATTACGTAGATTAAATAATGTTGTAGTTGCTAGTTATAGTAACAATTAAATCCTTAGTTTTCAAGTTAACTAATGATAAGTTTTCAACTTTAATAACTAAGTTGTTAAGTTTAATAGGTTAATTAGGTTTATAATAAATTCAAGGTAATCAAAACAGTTGTCAAAAGTCAGGATATTATAATCGTAACCTTTCTTTAAATTTGACCGATATTTACACCATTTTTTGCCAATAGATTGAATAATACTACCCCCTGTTCGTAATACGTGGTAGTTTTTGCTTTGTATCTCGAAATATGAAAACTATTTTGTATCTATGAAAAAATGACAAGATAAGCCTGAATCAGCTTTAATAAAGTTTTGAAACCAGAGTTTATCAATTGAAAAACAATGTTAAAATGCGGAAAAAAGAGGAAGAAACTTAAAATTTAACGTTAAGTTTTGAAGATTTGATGTTAAAAGTATGACTTGTACTGCAGTAATACCCGTATTTGGTACGGCTTCTAATTGGTTGTTTTGGCGGATTAACGTAAAAAGTGGAGCCCTTAACATTGAAAATGGATACTTTGACGTTGAAAGTGAATACTTTAAAGTGGGTATATCCGTGTAAGTTACGATCTCTAATTGGTTAAAACTCTCCAATATAGGGTTTCGTGCAGGGTTTTATGTATTAGACCTGTCAAATTAGATATCTTATTACGTAATTGATATTAGCAGTATTATAAAGTTATAAAGCTATAAGTAGCAGAGGTTTTTTACTCTACCATTGTTAACTATAATAGCGTTTGCTTTTTTTTTTGCTGGTAGATTTACTAGTATTAGAAGGCTGTAGATTTTGGTGTGATACCTAATAAGCCTATACCAAGTGTCTTTTATAAGAGCCTGTAAGGCAGTTCTTTTTGAACCGATTGATACGCTGGTTACAGTAAACAGGTGGCTTGTTTTTCAGTCTCTTTTTAAAGGATGGAATTTAATGTTTCTTCTTCTCCTTAAAGCTAGTTTTCGTCTTGTAAGTCGGGTTTTAGTTTACGTAGTGATAAAAGGACGGCTTTCTTTAATTCATTTCGTATGAGGATTGTTGAAATTGGAAAATCGGGCTTAGTACAGATTAAAAACTATAGGGAATACTAAATATCTTTAATTTGACAGCTTTAATAGATTGAACTCCTTCTAGTTTTTTGAAACGTTGCTATAACGATACCCAAGGCTCAATAGTGTAAAAGGAAAAGAAAAAGTAGTTTTTGAAAAAGTTTTTGATAGTCGATCGTTCCATTGCCTTGGTATATACCAATAAGCTTTAATAATGCATTACACGAGTCCTTAATTCTCACGATAACTGTTAAAATATCTAAAATAATAAAAGAAGTAATTATTCTATAGGCCCTGATTCTTATACGTATAGTTTTGGAAATCTTTATACGACTGTAATCGATAAGCGTAAATAAGTAAATATAATCTGTTTCTGTCAAAACTGTATTTATTTTGATTTCAAAAATACCTATCAAGATTTCATAATAGTTATTACTAATTGCATAGCTTTTAATAGTTGTTAGCCAAATTTTGATGTTTATAAAGTGTTGGAATAATAGTAATTTCAGTGCAGTAGGTTAACTTTACTTATAGTAAAATTGACTATAATGACTGCAAGTTGAGTTTATTGCTTTTTATAAGCCTACTATATTAGCTGTAAGTAAAGTACAGTATACTCCCACTGCACACTAGAGTACGGGCCAAGTAATTGGCTATACAAATTACTGTATAGACCGGATAGCGGTCTGCCAAACCTAAAATAAGCCATCTACCACTTGACCACGTAATACTTCTATTACTTCAACTAATAGAATAGATAATGTTGCAACGTCCAAAGCCTTATTAATACTAATCGGTACTTATTAGGTAAAGCACAAATAAGTTAGATAGAAGAAAAGGCTACTTTCCGGTTACGCTTTATGAAAAACTAAGGTAGAGGAAAGATTTTGCGAAAGGCCTCTACTGATGCGTCGGTTTTTACGGTAGTAAGTAAAGAATACTTTTAGGTTGTACTGGTTTTTACGGAAGCTTAGAGGTAGCGACGGTATCGCTATTGAAAATACTAAAAAATCTTTACATTTTTTTTTTTAAAAAAAAACGTTGAAATTAATTACTAGTAGTTTCAAAGTTCGGTAAGTTAGTAAATGGCTTAATTAGTGCTAGTAAGAGTGTTACTACTATAAAATACGACTAAGTCATACGGCTAAAACAATAAACAATCTTCGACCTTTACTTTGAATAACAACCTTCGACTTTATACCAAACCTTTACCCCTACTTTACTCCTTTCCTTTCCTTTACGCCAATTTAATCGTTAAGATCTCTGTTATGAGCGAAAACACTAGGAATCGCCAACAAGCGCCGAAAAAGCCACGTTACGCGACCTAACGCTAAGTTTCTAAGTTCCTACGCGACTTTACACCAAAATCACCAAGTTTCTCGCCCTACACATCCTACACCAGCCAAAACGTTAAAATAGCTACCGAAAATGCTCACTTTTAGGCTATTACCGACCCCGCATAAAAATAAGTAATTAAAACCATTAAAACAGTGTTTGTTAACTACTATGAAAAATTTTTTAATTAAAGATATTATTAAGACTTTAACTGAAGTTTACCTCATTAATTACATTAGCTAATATATCTTTGACGCGGACCTTGGTAAAAACTACGGCCGTAAAGCCCACCCTTTTTAAGATTTTCGTAAGTTTTTCAACTTCTAGATGTTTAATATTTAAAAGATAATCCAATGCACTTTTAAGGCTAAGTTGAAAAAATTGGTTTCTCTCCGTAGCATTCATATCATAGAAAAAGCTCTACTAAGACTAGACGAAACCTTACTTAAACTAGCTCAACAAAAAGACCCCCCTTAAAATCCAAATCCTTAAAACTCTCGAGGGAAAAATAAAAGCGATAAAAACCTTTAACTCCCATATACGCATTTTAAAGGACCTCTTAACCTCGAGTTAAGTTAAGCCCCTTTATGTATTACCAATAAAGAACTTGTTAATCTATTCGACAACCTAATACCTATTCGTAACAGCGCATAGTATGCCCTTGGTGGAGACAAAGTACACGAAACAATAGCTGTCAACGCGGTAATAGGTATTAACGTTAGCACCCTCCACTATTTAATTAAGCAAAATCTTTAAGTCCCTTAAAACCTTTAAGCCTCGACTGCTCCCCAGATTTTCAATGAAAACCTCTATACCTCTTAAAAGCCTTTTCACGGCAGGTTTACTTATACGTATAAATACATTACATGTCCTACTACTGGACTTTACCTCTTGAGTTAGGCGACTAGCAATTACCCTTAATACCATGCTTCGAAAACTTTAAATTTTAAATTACTAGTAGATACTAATAATGACTGGAATATCTATTTCAACATTCCTCTAAAACCAATGAAGATGGTTAAACTTAATTAAAAACTTTTCACGGACTTTTCCAAAAGTTCAAACGATATAAAAAAGCATAACAGAAAGCCTTATAACCTCTTCTATAAAAAGATAATACCCCTTTTAAACATTTGAAAGTAAATTAAGATAACCCTTTTTGGTTTTTACCTCCTATTTCCTAAAATTCTTATAAGGCACGTTAAAAAATACTACCTAACCTTTCTAACTCTAGTAACCATCTTCCGCGAATTTTACGATAATATAAAAAGCTACTTCGAATACGACGTTCACCTTACGTAATACTATATGGACTAAGCTATCACGAGGTGGATCATGATAATGATAAAGCAAAAAGAGGGGGAAATACTAATAAATATGTTAAACTAGATACTTAAAAAGTTGATATTATATTAATAAGTAATGGTAAAAGCTTATACTAATGAAGCCACACTTTATAAATATACAGGCAGTTATTACGGGCGTTAAAGAGTTTAAATACGTCTTATAACGTTCAGATACCACCTATGAAAGCTTTTTTTAGCTAGTTACAATTCTGGTTTCCAATTGTAATAGCGCGTATACCAAATTCGCTTAGTATATACCTTTAGGCCGGCAACTTCCCTGATGTCAATAAAGAAAACCTTATGATAGTTAATTACATCGACCCTAAATACAGATATAGGCGTCCTTTACGCCTAAAACACATCCTAACGGCCTTGGATTGAAGACAATAGCTATATTAATACTGATAAAGTCAAGATTTAAGCGGACCTGCTAACCTCAAAAACTTTTATCATAATATTAGAAAAAGATGTTAAATTTATAATAAGCTAAGCTATTAGTTAACTTTCTACCCTTTTACCAAACGCAATAATGAAGCGGTAATATATTATATCCAGTACCCTACTAATTTTAAAATAGAACTATTGAAATTGTATTATAGACCTTAAAGATAATGAACTAATTAGCGGCGATAATACCCCTAAGTGTCGGTAAGGTTTCAAGCCTATAAGGTTCACGTGAATTAAGGTCTTTGAATAGTAATTAGAATGATTGGTATTGTAGTATAGTAGATGATGCAAGAAGAAGCATCCAGAGGTGTACGATACAGGTGAGGGCTTATAAGCCCTCCATCTAGAACGTATCACTCTGGAATACTTCTTCTAAACCGATCCACACATTGACGTTCGGTTTGGAATAACTATTCCAGACCGATCCATGCATGGAGAACTTTGCGTTTTGCAAGAGTACAGCCTGCAGTATAACACGTTATCTTGCACCCTGCAGGAGTATACCTTGTAATGCAGTGCACTGCTATTTGCCTTATATATACTACCTATAAGGATATATAGTAATATCCACACATGCAATATTTTTTTCCCTCCTTATGTACTCTGTACCTATAGCCTATTATTAATAGTGTGGTTCTAGTTGTGAAGGTTCAAATTAATAGGTTTTGTAGTGATAGTGTTATTACCGCATCAATTACAAAAAGTCCAAATTAGTAAGTTTCCATAGTAATAGTTTTATTGCCGTATTAATTATAAAATGTTTAAATTAGTAAGTTCGGCTAAGATTAGCAAAATCTGGTTGAGGTTGTATTTTAAGTTTGGTTAGGATTAGCAAAGTCTAGTCGAGGTGGTATTTATAGTTCGAGCTTGGTAGGTATAGTTAAATAGGAGTGATATGGTTGGTAATAACGTTTTTTAGTAATTGATAAAGGTAACTACGCCGGTACTATAGGGGTCAATTATGTAAGATTAATTACGAAATTGCGTATTAGGTTGGTATAAAAAGATATATCGTAATCGGTTTAGGTAAAACTTCTTTTCCTTTTCTTTGAAAGGCGCGTAATTCAAGCCGATATAAGTCCCTATTTCAATTTTACCTTTATTTCCTATAATCAAATAAACCGTCCTAATGGGTAGGTTTCTAGCTAACACAAGTATACTAACCTATTTCTCAAACAGATGACGCGTAAAAATAGGAATGTAAGGCGCCGTTTGACGCAAGAGCCTCGACGCGTCACCGTCGCCGCAGCCGCCGTAGCCGCCGCCCCTAATACCACTACCACTAGTAGCAAGAGCCTGCCCTTATTGGGTACAATTTTTTCCATTGCCGCCATACCATCCGCTCCCGCCACCCCACTCGCCACTACACCGCTAAGTTTCGCCGCTGCCACACCGCCTAACCCTGCTGCCACCACGTCGTCCAGCTCTACAGCTGCCTTTATCTCGCCCCCTTACCCCCCTTCCTCTCCCTCCCCCTTCTCTAGCTCCCAAGAAGAGGAACAAAGGGCTCTTAAGGTCATAAACCTTACCCTATCCCTACAGGTAAAGACCCCATTACCTATAAGGACCCCTTTATTCTGTAAACGCAGCCTGGCGTAATTATGCCAAAGTATATATATTCTAATACTTGCGTTTATAAACCTTTTACACCCCTTTTTGTAAATAAAAAAACACGAAACGGATCTTCTTCGCCGTCTTAAACTCCGTATCGCTAAGGTACACCATAAGGCCTTTTTAATACGCTAAAATTTAGAATGACGTACTCGGGTTCGTAGTCTTAAACCGTTAATAAATACGTTTTACATATCGTATATCGCGTTTACGGTTGCGAGCAAGTTTATTAATGATTATTAAGAAAGCGAAGGTTATTCAATTCGTTATTATCGTTACAAACGGATTGGCAACTTATACGCCCCCATTCCGGTAGTTCCAAAATCGTAAGCTAAAGCTGTATTACGCGTCCGCCAACTTTTTGGTAAATTTTAACCGATTCATTTTTAAAAAAAATCAACTGAAATATACCGTGTAATGATCACACTAAATACCCATAAGTATATAGAAGGTGTCAGAGGGTTTATGTTATCAAGAAGGTAGCAAAGGTTCTGACTAAACTATATCGTAACCGTGCAAGTAATGATCAAAAGCCGTGAGGCTATTCAGAATATACTGAGACTGAATACTTAGATTGACAACTGACGAGTTATGAAGGAAATACTATCTATGTGGTGATGACCGTGTTCTTATATATCCATGCCTTCATACCATCTTGAGTACTAGATAGCTTAGATAGTAAGATATCCAACATATCCTATGCGTGCGTGCGTTAACCCTAACCCTGGGTTTCTGACAAAAGAGATGTTCCCTGCCTGATATGTTGGACGTCAAGCTTCTAATAGCGTAGCTGGCCGCTGGCCTGTTCCATAATCTGCAGTTGGTTTTTGGGTCATAACATACCGTTCAGGGTGATTGAAAAAAAAATCGTCGTAAATAACTAACATAAACCGATACTAATTAGTAATAGGCGCTAACCGGTAAACTAGGGAAACGGCAATCGTTATCGCCGCTTAAAAACGGAGCCTACATATATATTATATAAACGAACTCAATGATGTTATTTTACGTCGTCATGAAAAGGGTAATCCCTTTTTTACACCTTTACCTAAAGGTATAACTAATCAAGTATAAGGTCATATCCTTATTAAAGTTAATAACTTCGTTGGAGGTAATGGCAGTGATATTAATATAAAGGCGAAAAATAACAGGGAAAATGGTAAAAATATAACAGCTTCACCCTCTCCCTTCAATAATAAATAAATAAATTTAAGTTGAGCTAGCGTACCAGGCCATAATATAATAGGTTATATTGTAATTTTATAACATTTTATAAAACAATAGTTCAAAATAATAAACGTAACTTAAAATATAAAATAAAAAGTGGTAATATGTCAAAATCGGTACGAAATCGTAAAGAAAATGTAAAAGAAAAATGTAAATCGATATAAATAGTCGTATTTGATAAAGGTAAAATTGGTAATCGGCACGAAAAGTCCATTTAAATAAAGGTAAAACGTAAATCGATACGAAATATATTAATATGCCGGTTCGAATTAACGAAAATTGGTAAAAGTTAGTAACCTATTATAGGCGTAAAACCTTTTTAGTAACCCTAATAAATGATATACTCGTTAATATAAGTATTTCTAGGGCTTCGTTTTATGTAACTTTAGTTATAGTATTTGTTAAGTGAGAATTTTCGTCGATTTACCGTATGTCCTCGATTTTACGATGTTTATATAATTCACATAAGGCTATAAGATAGATTATTAACCGTTCTTCATTTATAATACCCAATTTAACTAGGTACTTATAAAGCGAATTTTTTAAGTATAAATAATAATAATAATAAGGCGTATATTAAAATTGAAAATAATTATTCGGACTGTTATCACTGTAGTAATACCCGAATCAAAGCTTTCAACTATATTATATATCTTAGAAGTCAGGAAACTTCTCGTAACACCTTTGTATGAAGTAAAATTTTAATAAATGATATGTCTTCGAAAAGTAATGCCGTTTTGGGCTGGTATTTCGTTACCGAGAACTAAAATGAAGCCGATTTGTAAAATGTAATCGTTATTATTAGCTAAAAAGCCGTTAATAAAAACAAAAAGTTTTACAATACCTATATTTAATAGCACAAATTACAAGTCGCGTTTCGAATTATATATTTACTACGAAAAACGTTTATTAAACGGTTTTATATATACCGTTTGTCGGATCGGTTTGGTATTACACGATGACCGAAAGGTTAAACGCCGCTTTTAGTTATGCTATAAACGCAATTTAAACTCTACGTACACGTTAACACCTATATTTTTCAGCCCGTTTTACGTTATTTAAAACGATAAGAGTAACTTTATCCAATTACTCTTTTTTTACAGAGCTTAAAATAATATTCTTGAGGATAATAGTAACGTTATTAAAATCGATTGCATTATCTTCTGTGAGGTAAATTTTAGGTTTAAATTTTAACCCAGCCTTTAAAAGTTTCCATTTTTCAGATACGAAAAAAGGGGAGTTACATAACGTTGAGATGTTGTTTATTTATATAACCGTTAATATAAAGCCCTCTGAACGAGCCGTTAATATTAATAGGCATGGTTCGAAAGTAAAATTCGTTATTTCGAATCGTTTTTTATAATGTCTTTCATAAGTGTTATACCAGTAAGTACCGGCTTCGACTAAGCCATAAAATGGGTTTATAATACATAAAATCGTATTAGATAGGTAATATTACCTAAATTCTTGAGGTATATTGGCGTAAATCCGTCGCTTTAACTGTCCCTTAAATTAGGTGTAAGTCTATGTTATATTTCGTGGATTTATATATAGGTTATATAAATTGTTAAAAAAGGTAACGAGCGTAAAAATCAGGCAGTATTTAACCCGTTATAACGTAGGTAATTAGGTTATAATATCCTTTTTACCTTTATCATTATATTCTTTTACAACTAAAAGAGTTATTTAGTAAGGTTTCCCGGTCTTATTTTTCATTTCGTAAACGAGGCGGGTTGAAAAAATCCTATAAATACCGTAAATAAATAGATTGAAAAGTTTAAAACAAAATATGCACTGATCATTAGGGTCAAAATTACCGTTTAATTAAATTATATAAATAAGGTACCTGGAGTAATAATAATTCTTTTGCGGCGAAGCTTCAAGCTAAGTTCACGGTTTACTATTTTCTTTTACGTAATAAAGGAGTCTGTAATAAAGTTCTTAAGGTGTTTTTTGATTTTCGAGCCGAAGGAGCGTTCTTGAAGTCGAAGTTTTAGCGGGTTTAATATAAATAAAATATTTTTATTTAGTGTGGTCGGGTTGGATTCGCGTTTTGGGAGTACAATTAAAACTGGGTTCGGCTTAAATTCGTCGTTTTAGGTGATGTTTTGTAGGCGGTTTTACTCGTCCTGTGGTTTCGGACCGTCTTTTTTCACCTCTTTTTTATATTTTCGTATTATTATCCAACAAAACGAACTCGTTTCGTTTGGTAAGTTAACAAATATATTATAGCCTCTAAATCTGTCAATTCTTTAGAGGCTAATCTATTTATCCTTTGTTTTTTTTAAATTAAAACTTCAGATTATAATGATAAGTCCAATACGCTAGTCTTACGTAGGCTATTCCTTATAACCAACGTTTTAAATCTTTTCTTATTTACTAATAACAAGCGTAATGCCATTATAACTTTAGTTATAATATTAACCCTTTATACTGTAAATAATAAAAGAGCAGAGTTTATATGGATTTTCGGGTAGGTATTAAAGATAAAGAGTATAAGGATAAGCCTACTTGGGCCAAAAGTGTTGTTAACGGCGTTAACCGTTATTTAAAGGATAGATTCCTTATAATGAATACTTTGTAGTTTATTGAATAATATTATATACGTTTCTTTCAGTAATTTATTATATTATTTATTCCTATTAATACTCTATAGGACTTTTATTAAAATTTGTTTATACTACTTACCGGCTATCTTAGTTTTTGTATGCTACTTAGTAAAATTAAAATCCGTATCGGCGTCGTAGGTAATCTAGTTTAAAGATCCGAGGTAAACGTTTAATTGGTAATAACTAAAGCGTCCTAATAGTTTATAATAAAAACGTTTCGTATAAATTTGGTGGCTTAAAATGATATAGCCGTATCAACGACATGGAGGACCGGTTACCTATTTAAATATATAATATTAATAATTACTTCGTAATTCAAGTTTATATTGTTTTAAAAGCGGAATTTGAACCGTCGTAGGGCCTGTAAGTAGAGCTTATATTTATGATAGAACTTTTCGATAACCTTAAGTACGTCTTTCCCTATGTCTATATGGTCTGCTATGTAAATTAAACGTAAGAGGCGTTTTACAGCTGGGTATTCGAATCGTCGATGTAAAGTTCGTAATTTTTCATAAATCGAATAAACAGTTTTCATTATATGTATTTCCAGAAAAAAACTATAAGTAGCCGAACTTAAGCCTAAGCAATACAGATATATTATTTAAGGCGCGGATAAGCTAATTGATAGTATTTCAAATCTCAATTCCGAGTTGATTTATATTGGCCAATCAAAACAGAAATAGCGTTTTAAAATTCATTACGTAAAATTTAATCGGTTTAAAACGCGTATTTACAACGATAATTCTGAACGATGTTGCTTTACCTTTATCAAATAAGATCTTTCGGTGTTTTCCTATTCTGTTTAACCGAAATTTCGGAAATTTCGCCGCAAATGCATAGAAATGTCGTTTCCCAGCCGTCGAAATTTCGGTTACGTTAATATTAGGTATAATACCTTGAAACCTGGTTTCGTATTTATTAAAAAGGGTAAATTACGACGTTATATAGGCGTTAAATAATTCGTCTACATGGTTTAGGCTTGTAATATGTAAAAAGGAGGCATTTTATAGGCCGTCGAAAATACATTAGGCGGTTTTATCGTCGTAAGTCGACAGGTAGGAATCATTTTATTCAAAATAGCTTTTTTGGATGTATATTTATAAAGGTATGTATCGAAACCGTTATTTATACCTTCGAACTAGGTTACGTATATTGTAAAATTGGTTTTTATTCGATCTTTGAAATTATATTCGGCTTAAAATTGTCGTTCAATTTGGATTTACTCGTATACGGAGAAGTTTCTAAACTAATAGCCGACTTTACCGTATACAATATACCGCTTTTGTAAATTTACAAGGCTTAGTATGTCTTTTTATAAGTATTGTTATGGTTTCGGTACGTTTTTTGTATTTTTTAACAATCGTTTTTGTCTTTTGTTGCCAGGATTTCCTCCTTAATACCTATACTCCAGGCGCTCGTTTTACATCGGTTAAACCTTGAATCTCCGGTCCAAAATATAGTAAATTATTTCGGTAAATTTTTTTTTAGTAATTTAGGCTTCGCCTTTGGTTTTATTAGTGATAAATGATAATTTGAAGCTTACCTCTCAGCGTATAAAGGTTTTTAACAATATTTCAAATCTTATGTAAAAGGATTCCAAGTCATTCCGCAGTCTAAAAAGTATAAGGTTAAAGTTAGGGTTTTTACGGCAAACCTTTTTTACTATTTAAATAAATATTTTTTCGCCTTTATATTTCGGTCCGAAGGCTACCTGGGATTTCCAGAACTTTACTAATAAGGCGATAAAGATTTTTCATTGGTTTTTATCGGAGTTTTCCCTTCATTTTTTCTTGGATTCCTAGATTATACTGGTTTCATCTTTATCGTAAATTTTATAGTTAATTAAGGATACTGTTACGAAACGAAGTGTATATAAAGAGGTATTTTATATATTCGTTTACTTTTATTAGGTCCGTTACTAGTAAAGTTATTATGTATTAGTATAAGTTAACTTATATGTAATTTAAAATAGTTTAAAGTCTAGGGAATTTAGGTAAATATACAATAAATAAAGTAATTAAAACGGTTGAAAAAAAGCTTATCAGCAATTATTAACGTAAATGAAATTTAAATGATACGTAGGTAAAGCGTAATAATAAACTAGTTAAACGTTTTAAATTAATTATTTTAACTTTAGTAGTATTATATTAATCAAACTGTTAAGTACTAAACTTAAAATATATAAAGTGAACGTAGGAAAATGGGTAAGGTAATGTGAATGTAATTATGTAGTCCGATATTTGGTGGTCAGTTAGCATTGGTTTGCTGTAGTAGAACTTGGTAAAGGGATCGGTTGATTGTTTGGTGTGTAATCGAGGTTGTTAAGGCGGTCGATTTGGTTGCTTATGTATAACCGATTTTGGTGGACCAATCGGTGTGGATTGTTGAAAATCGGATGGGTTTTAGCGAAGGGTTTCGAAACTTGGTGGTTTTGGCTTGCGTGGCATAATGCGTGATAGAACACTTTTTAAAAAGGGTCCGGGTTGCTCTTTTAAAGCGCTAATGCAAGTTAGCGGTTAACGAAACGGGGCTGTTTTTTTCAAAGTTACTTCGGATTTTATAGTCTTGTAATGCTTCAGGTTTTTTGTCGCTTCCGCGTAATTTCACACTCCCGTATAGTTTTTATAAGTCGTAGTATTAAAGCACAGGCAGTTGGAACTGCTACAGCATCCCTCTATAGGTATTCAACTTGTATCTGTCTCTTCTTTCCTTGGTTATCTGTAGTCAACCTAGTCAGCTACTTGATCAGTGAAGGGAAGGTCTCATACGTACCCGTAAAGTCAACAGTAGAAGAAGGAAGGTATATTGAAGTAAAAAATGATGTAAGAAGAATCATCCAGAGGTGTACGCCACAGGTGAGGGCTTATAAGCCCTCCATCCAGAACTTATCACTCTGGAATACTCCTTCTAGACCGATCTAAACATTGCCGTTCGGTCTGGAATAGTCATTTCAGACCGATCCATGCATGGAGTACTTTGCGTCTTGCAAGAGTGCAGCCTGCAGTGTGACACGTTATTATGCACCATGCAGGAGTACATCTTGCAATACAGTGCACTGCTACTTACCCTATGTATACTATCTATGAAGGTATATAGTAATATCCACACTAAGTAAATTAAATGGTATAAAATATAGCCCCTAATACGGCCCAGTAATTAGCCGACCACGCCTTTATATACGGCCTAGGCGGTAAATACCCTTAACTTTGCCCTGATCAAGCCCCGGACCCCTTACACACCTTTAACCTTCGCTATTGTTACGCGGATTACATGTTTCAAGGTATTATACCAAACATTGAGGTAGTAAAGTCCTTATTAAAAAGCTATTCTCAATACGTGGTATTACGAAAGGAAAACACTACAGCTATTGAGATTAATCGTTACAATATTAGTAGGTCTAAAGTAAACTTTGATCAGGAAAATAACTATCATTACTAGAGATAACAGTAGTTCAAATTGTTGTAAAACTAATTAAATTCCATATCCTCAAATCATATACCTCTTTCCTTCCTTATTTAGAGGATATAAAGACCTTTAGCGTTTAATTTAACGTTAACACCGACGAACTATTTGAAAATAGCTAAATGTTTCCCTTTCACATTAAATAAAGACACTTATAGTTTTATCATCAAAGATTGAAGGAAGTGGTAGTAAACCTGATAAAGTTCAATATACGTTAACTATACCGGCATTTTAACTACCCAATTGTTAATAGGATATATGAAGTCCTAAAGTCTATAAGATATTAGGATGTGGAATACTTTGCCCTAAAAGCTATTGAAAAACTCTATTATTATTACTAAAAGTATGTTTAAGCCCTATTAAAATTGAAATTTACATTGAAAAACAATAAAATCTTGAACTGAAAGATTTTTATTAATATATTTTACTTGGATAACAAGCCTATCTTTCACGTCGTTAACTTTAAAAACTCTTTTTACAGGGCTAAGTTTTCAAAATATATATCGGTAAAGGATGCATAAGAAACATTAAGGATATTGTGGATTAATACGTATTTAGGCTCACCTAACGTCATCGTTTACGATACTGGCACCAACTTTGCGGCGGCAAAGTTCTAGAAAGATACCAAGATAATAGGAATCCAATATAAATAGGTGCCCATAAAGGCCTATTAGAGTATTATGAATGTTAAAAGGGCACATGCACTGCTTCGCCGAGCATACAATATCCTTACACTAGAGATTGAGAACTTTATGGATCTGGAGGCACGCCTTTAAATAGCGGTAAAGGGACTGAAAGATATTTTGGGCTCTGACGGCCTAGTAACAACTGTTATAGTCCGATCTACGATGGTAAACCAAGTAAGTCCAAGTGGAATTTACTATTGAGGTGCAGAGGAAGATAAGAAGAGGCTACCGTGGCCCAACATACAGGGCTCTTGGGCAGTGCCAGTACCCAGCCCATCACGTGCCCTTATACGTATCGTACACGGATCGTGCCCTATTTATACACGGACCGTATCCGGCCTATACCTGAACCGTACCCTATTCGCGCTCGGGCCAGACTTAGGCCAGGCGTTACCCATTCCGTTACATATGCAGTTACGTAAATTATAAGCTTAATAACCAACGGCTTAAGTCTATAACATGACCCTTCCTCTCTGGATGCTATAAGAGTTACGACGCCCTTTTAAATAAACACTAAACGCGGGCCGTATCCACCTAATACGCGGGTTGAGTATAAGCTGGTGACATTACGTTTAATATATCGTATAGCGTTTCAGCCAGTTTACTCTATATCACTGGTATCGTATAACGTATCCGCTAACGCATCATTTAAGGTATTTTTTTTACCGCCGGCGTGGTATAACATATCCGCTAACGCGCTATGTAAAATATCTTTCCTACTACTAGCGCTATATAACACACCTGTTAACGCGCCGTATAAGGTATCCTTTTTACCGCCGGTATCGTATAACGTGTCCGTTAACGCGTCATATCAGGTATTTTTCCTGCCGCCAACTCCGTATGATATACTCGTTAATGCGCCGTATAAGGTATCCTTTTTACTGTTAACACCGTATAACGTATTCATTAACGTAACGTTTAAAATTACATTTTTACCTTTAACTTAGAATAACACGCTCCGTATAATATATAGCATTTGTTAAATCAGGTTAGTTAGTCGTTATAAATACGGACGCCTTTACATAATTTTTAAAACTTTTTTCCTTTCCCTTTTATATTATCGCCCCCCCTTTTTTATCCACTATTATCATCGTAACCATTTTAATTCTCTTTTATATATGTTAGACAACGATCTACGCTAATATATCTTAGCCTTTTTTTAACTTATTATTATAGTAGACGTATATAAAGATTTTAACCTAAGTTATATTACTGTCGGCGTCCCCAAAAGGGATGATGAGCCTTTCCGTAAGGTATTTTACTTTATTATATATTATTACCTTACCACCAATTACCTATTATGACCCCTTTACATTATTAAAAAAATTTATCCCCGGAAATAATAAAGATAGAAATAAGCTTTTTTATAAGTCAAAAACACTGATATATCGTATATTAACCGGCTCTTAAATTTTAACATTCCCTTATTTTACGTTCGAATTTATCGTACATAAAGGTGTCGCATATATCGAAAGGTTTATAATAAGGTAAATTTATAAAAAGAGCCTTATAAAAGGTCGAACGCTAATTAATTTCTTTTTGTAATATATTCAAAAGATATATTTATTTACGGCTTTACTCGGTTTATATACCTTTTCACCCTAATTGGTTATTATGGTAAAAAATAGGGGTTATGTCTTATTTCCCGCACGTAAACGTTAAAGAAATGTCCTGGGTTATCGACCTGTTTTTACCTACGCTTTTCTTTGAATTGGTTAATTAATTTGCCCGGTTTTAAAATATCTTCCTAGCGTAGGAAATTTCTACTATACCGGTTGTATAAGCCGTTATTCCTTTAATTATACGTTTACATCGCCTTTTCCTTTCGAATTCGTATTTACTTCGGATCTTTTAATCGATTTTTACTATATCGCCTTTTTATAATGATAAAATACCCATAGTTAACCGAATTTTAACGCGTAACGTTTTCGCCTCGACCCTGTTTAACTATCGTCGAATAATCTTTCGTAATTTTAGCCTAAAAGGTTAAAATAATATAAATATTTAGATTATATCTTTTATAATTAATATAGGTTACGGTTTACAAAATATTACAAACGATGTTTAAAGTTTAATTATACGATCCCCGATTTCATCCTTATCTTATTTACTAACTTTATATAAAAACGAACTAATCGGGCCGACCGCAAATGGGTGTCAGATCGTATTCGAGCCGATGAAGTTATCCGGACCTAAATTAACATATTACAGTTTTTGGTAACCCGCATAAAGGGTTAATCCCCCCGCCCTAATTTTCGCCCTATTATTTGTTAACCGCTATCATTAGCTTTATTCAACGCCTGTCCCTTTTAACTTTATCCTTTATCGTCGGCCTCCTTTAACGTTCGTTTTTCCTCGTATTATTCACTATCAGCCTCTTTTAACACCCGCCTTTCCTCGCTTTATCCGCCCTTTTTAACGTTGCTTTGTGTACGTCCCGCCTTTTACCAGCTTCCTTCCTCGACGCCTATCGGTTTTCATTATACCTTTTACCATCCTTTTCCCTTAATATCACCTAACACTCGTAACCAGTCGTAATAAAGCCTTTAACGTCAGTAATTTCGGTACTAATAATTTTGGATAAAAATAATAATAATGAATAGGTAAATTTTCGTTAAGGTATAATGAAAACCACCTTACCATTGAATATATATCCGAAATAATCGGGTAATGTTTATTCGGTCTTATTTACGGTCCTATAACCTCGTTTAATAATAAATTTTTCTTTTTATTTATAAGTAAAGTATTATTTCAGAGGTGTAGGCGATTCGACTCGCGTTTATTACTTAGTATAAACTTAATGTTATCGTTGAGATACCAGGTTATCGTAAACCCAAATATTTCCCCATTTCGTTTCGAATTTATTTAGGGTTATAATATACTAATAATTATCTAGTAATTCCAATTTCGACTTATTATAACCCTTTTATTTAATTGATACGTAACGAACCCCGCCCTTCCCCCTTTTTATCGCGAAGATATTTCATACTTTCAATTCCTCGTATTTACCGTTCTTTATATCTTCCGTTTCTTAAACTAATTACAGACGAGTATCGGATAAAACCTGCAAAAAAGGAGGTCCGAAGCTATAGGTTTAACCAAATCTATATAAAACACCAGATATTTATTGAAGATATCTAATATAATATTCAACGGTTTCGAAATACCAACTACCCGATATTAATTTTTAATCTAATCGAGTTTTTTATTCAGACGATCAGTTTTAATATTACGAAACCTTAATTAAATTTGATTATTTACCTTATATAGTTTCGCCGGACGTTATTTTCGGTTCGTTGCCGTTTTTATTTGTCATTAAATATAAGTTATTGCCGTTTAGCCTAATTTCGTTTCTTTATATAAATAAACTAAAAACGTAATAGATCGTTCCATTGAATCAATTAACGACTTCGTATCCCCATTTACCTTCGAAATAGTTGATATTTAGTATTTATCCATTAAATGGTTCGCATTAAACTTAATACTCATCGACTTCCGGTTATTTAACGTAAATTAATAAATGGGTAAATGTTAAATTTAATTATATTACGAAAAGGCGATTAAAATACGTAAATACTTTTAAACTTTTTTGTTTACTCGTTTAATACCGTTATATATTTGTAAAAAGTACGCCGTAAACAAAAGTTATTCAACTTTCATTAGGAAACAAAATATCGTCCAAAATACGCCTATCTAATTTGAATCGCAGTTATTAATAATAAAAGCCAAAATTATAAAACCTCCACTATATATTCCAAAAGCGTTTCGTATACGCGTTTATAGTTATAAACTATATAACCTTTAATTGGATAAACTTGGAAAGGAAATTCGTAATAACCAGTAAATATCGAAAGCCGTTATTAGTAATTGGTAAGTCTATTATAAAGTCGACCGGAATATACGTTTAATATCCGTCGGAAATAAGGAAAGGTTAAAGTAAACTTTATCGTAAAGTACAACGAGGTTTCGTACCATTATATTACGTATATATTCGATATAAACGTTAAATATTTATAACTATCACTTTTTAATGGTAATTTCGTTAAAAAACGCGAAAAAAATGTTTTTACCTCAATAACCTATTATAAACGAATCGTAGGTTTATTATAATATTCCCGTTATTAATAATTTCTAATTCAGAAACTATAAACGATTATAATCACGTAATACCCGCCGCGAATTCATCCCGTAGTTTATAATTTACACTAACTATTTTGTCTTGGGTAAAAAGCGCCTAACGCTTTCGAAAACCAATAAAAGGCGAACCTTATATAACAAGTCGTTTATTATTCCTCAATTTTACAATTCCGTTAACGTACCCGGGCCGAAAATAAGGAAACTATTCGACGTTGATGTTACCGGCGGGCTTAATATGGGTTGGGCTTGTGACGGTATTACCAGCGTCGCCGTACTAAAATCCCTTAACTTTATTTTTAATAACGACTCGAATGCGGGTCGAGCTCGGGGTAATACCGCTTTCGACGGCCCTTTAAAAGCTACCGACCCCCTTTTAAGATAAATATCGTTGTGATTCAACAGTTAGACCTTTGTTTCGCCAAATTCTTTTACCTAACCCACTGTAATTTATTTTTTTAATACATGAATTTATTAATACTACGATTCATATAATAAAGGAAATGAGTTAAAAGATCTCCGCGCGACGTTCCTTAACCTCGGGCTTATTTTATAGCCTACGAGTTAACGCATTCGAGTGGGAGACCTAAGTTACAAACTTATACCACAAATAATATTAAAAAAAAAAAAAGACCTCGGTTTATCTAACCTAACATTTCGAAATTAATCATAGTAAATAAAAATACTCCAATTCCTTATAGTCTATTATAATTATAAACGATATACGAATACTACATAATTTAAAAAACAAATCTTTAAAATAGGATACCACCGCAAGGAATTCCTTATCGTCAATAATATAGTTAGGCTTCGTATTCGTTAATCGTACGAAATGGTATGCTATTAACTTTAAAATACCATTTTTATCCTGTTACGACAAATACCGTTTTAATACCATTTACTAATAATTAATTTTTATTATTATTAGCCGATCAAAATGTCAATGTGCTAGAATTGGGAACATAATGAAGGTATCCTTTAAAGTTTGAAATACATATTCATTCCGTTTCGTTTAGGATTAACGAATACTTTATTTCGTTAAACGGATAAAATGATTCGCCAACATTGTAAAAATACTAATAAAATTACAAAAAAAATTGGTAAAACTTAAAAATATTCAAACCTCTCGAACCGTACGTGGTAATTCCTTCTCGCGGATTACCCAGACTTTTTCGAAGTTGGCCCGAATACTTACTTCAACTGTTACAATAAAGCCTAGGTATTTTAACTCATTAACCACGAAGTTATATTTCTTCAAATCCAAATATAATTATATATCACGAAAACATTTTAATACCACACGAACTCTCGTTATATAGTTTTACTTAATACCTAGAGAAAAAACTAAAAATCGTCTAAATAAATTATTACGAAATCATCTAAAATATCTGTTATTATATAATTAATATATCATTTAAACGTCGTTGGCATTCCCGTTAAACTAAAGGAAGTAACTATCTATTTAAATAACCTGAACCGCGTATGAAACGACGTTAATTCCTCTTAATCGGGTATTATTAGAATACGATGAAATATTATCCGAATATTCAACTTTGTAAATTATATCGACTTCGATAACATACGTAGAGTCTTTTTGATTAAAAGTAAAGGAAAACGGTTTTACTTAATAATTTCATTTAATACCCAATAATTAATATAAAACTGTTATTCCCTCCCCCGGTTTATAAATTAATAATACTAATGCTGTTGTTAATAAAAAACTTAGCCGTACCTAACCTTTATTTACTAATTGAATAGCTTATCATCAAAACTTAAAAAGTTAATTTTGTAATATCGAATATAACGGTCTTTGAGGTCGTTTTGGTAAAAATTTACTTTCGTTTAGTTTCATATAAATATAATAATCGAGTTTCTTTTTATATAAACGTAAGGCTATAAACTTATCCTTATTGAATAGGTTACGAAATATAACTAATTTCAGTGAAAAACGCGACTAATTCTCTTCCTCTTTAACCGTAATCGTCGCCGTTACTGATAAAATCCGCGTTATTTCATTAAAGTTTATAACATAAACTATCCAGAATGGGCCCCCTATATATTATGCCTTTCGGCATAAACGTTACGTTAATCCTAGGAAAACCGAACCTATTTCGCCCTATATATCTTTCGTCTTAAAGCGTATTGATATTATGTTGACAATTAAATGTCTCTAACTTCAAACTACCAAACGGCTACCGCCGACGTTGAAGGTTACCTATTAATATTACATCCAAAGTATTCCAAAAATTATATCCCACGCCATTCCGTAAAATATATATATATTAATATTGGGTTCAACTATTTATCTATATTTGTACGAACCTTGTCTATTTATATTATACGCATATTTTTCCGTAACCCTACTATTGTATTAAGATTTTGCGAATGAAATAGCTGAATTTACTCTAATTTCAACCGTTATATTAAAGCCCCATTTATAATATAATGATAATTATAAATAAAATCGATTGAAACATTTAGAAAGTAAGTGTAATTTAAAAATATATAAATAAGGAATGATATTTCGTTTATATATATTTTAATTCAATTAAAGTCCTTTCTATTCAATTTTACAATTAGGTTATTAAAGTTATGTAAATATTGAATGAAGTTATATCTAAAAGTCAGGCTTTCCCTGTCGTCGTTAATAGGAAATTTTCCTTTACCCTTTCAAATTAGGCCGTATATTCCTACGTGAAAGGCAATACCGGGCGAAATTTATAACTATATTAAAACTAGTTTAATAAACTATAACGTATATAATGCCTCGAAATAAGCTTAACTTAATTTTTTTCATCGTTCACGTCGTTTTACGTCTTTAATTTTGAGTAAGTATCGAACGAGTTTACCAAAATAACTAACCGCAGTATCGACAAAACTAACCGTAATTACCATAATACTTTTAAAAAGGCGTTTAAAAGGCGTTTAAAAGGCGTAAACTCCAGTTATAATCTTTTTACTATTCGGCCGTTAGTTTTAAACGGGTCCTATTAACTAACGACCAAAACTCCGCTTTGAATTTAAAGATTTTAACTCGTCAGCGAGTTTGCAATACTTTTTTAAGGCTACAACATACTCTACCCGGTTAATACTTGCTATAATAAACTTATCGCGAATATATAAAAATACGTAAAAACGTAAGTAATTATACTTTACAACCGAAAGATAATTTAAGTCGCCTAATTAAATTAAAAGTATTTAGAATTTAATAACGAATAATACTAACAGGTCTTTATTACTTATAGCTAAACCCTCGTATTCGACCAACACTTTATCCGCACGATAAAGGTTGTTGAAAACCGCTTCGATATAATTGAAAAACTTCCTTATATCGTACCTACCTTCGTATCCTCAGGCTTCGTAATAAGCCGTAACCGCTTACTTTACCGCCACCGTATAATATCCCTATACACAGAAGAAAGWATACCAACCCTTTTCGATTTATATTTTATCCGTTTCCAATATAAATTCGATCTTTTAACGCATCGCTACCTACGTAAGTTTAATCCGTTAAATTACAATTAGTTATATAGTTTTTGTCCGCCCTAAACCTATAAAAACCTAATACGAGTCGCAGCCAATTCGGTTTCGAATTGCTAGATTTTCGCGACAATCTAAACGAAGTTGAAAGTAAAATTTTCAATTAAAGTCAATTAATCCGATTATTACAACTATTTAACAATCGACGCAATATAACCTATGGTATCTTACAAACGAAAAATATCGGCCTAAATCGGCGTCAAAGAGGCCGGAAATGTATTTATAAAGGTAAAGAACTAGGTATTTGCCGACGGCCTATCCTCTACAATAACGTTAAAATATAACTTAGAATTATTAACGTTTATTATCGATTCGTTTATTATAAGTAATATTTCTTCAAAAAAACGAAAAAAACCTTAATAGTATATTATAGTCCGAACTATAATAATAAGTCAAGTAGGTGCCAAATAGAATTTATTATTAAAGTACGAAAAAAAACTAAAAAAAACTACTGTAGCCTAACGTATAAGACCTTTAGGCAAGGCTAGTGCCCAACCCGTCACGTACCCTTACACATGCTTTAAACGAATCATGCTCTATCTGTACACGAACTGTGTCTAGCCTATACCCGGACCGTGCCCTGTCCATGCCTGAGCCAGGCTCATGCCGAGCATTACCCATCCCGTTACGTGCACAGTTACGTAACTTATAGGCTTAATAGCCAATGGAATGAGTTCATGACACCAAAGCTTCTGGTTTTTGGAGCGTATCCACGCTTGATAAGGGAATTATCACCATTAGTAAAGCCCTATATCAGGGTAACTGACGATGAAGACTCTTAAGTTAAGCGACTAAGCCAATACGAACCTCCTCCACCCGTTATCGATAAACCGATCGAACGCCACCGGTGCGGACAACCTCTAAAAAAGAGGAATATTGAAGAGAAAGAATATACACCAGGCCGTATCTATAATAATACTTGGTTAAGTAGGAAAGAAAGAGATAAAGAAAACTTAAGATTAATGTTTCGAGGATAACATATTATTAAGACCTTCGGTAAACCCTTTAAAAAAAGTAAAAAGATCGAAATTAACGGCTTACTAACTTGAGGGGTTATATAATTTATGCCGAAAGCCGACTTCAACCTCTAAAACCAAAATATTACGATTTTTAAATCGAGGATCACTTATGAGGTTAAGGGTAAAACTACGGAGCGACCGTACAAAAAGTCACGTTTAATTGCCTAAAGATATAGTAATAAAGGTAAAACCTAAATATTTACGCAATCGCTAACAATTAAGAAAATAAATTAACGTTTAATAGTTGCTTGAATAATAAGTCTATTATTTAAGACTTAAGGTAAGTTTATATTTAGTAACACAGATATAACATAAGTATATACGTAATTAATAACCGATATATAGCGGATTATTATACTAGCATTACTATAGGAACAACGTGTTATTTACCTTTTCGGGATGGTAATACGATATATCAAACTCCTACACGGACTAGCCAAAATAGGCATCCATTGATTCCTCACCTATTAATCGCACTTCAAGTTATGGTTAGGTATAAAGCCTTTAATATAAAACCCGTGTTTACTAACGGTTTAAAAAAGACTTCGGCCTGGTAGATATAAAAACTAACGATACCCTTTCATTAAAACGGCTAACTTTGTGGTATCGAAATAACAGTCAATTAAAAATTCTAAGTTTTGGAATTGTAAGCTGATTACAACGTTGGTAAAAAGCAATTAACTTAACTTTAACCAATTGTTAATTCGTATACTTGGTATTATTACCGGCCTCGACTTTCGTAAAAAGGGCTAAGACGTTAACATAACTATAATCGATAAGATTCACGTTGCTAAGACTTAATAATACCTGAAATAACGTGTTCGGAGTAGTTACATCGCTATCTTATATTAACCAGAGGCTTTTTACAACCTATTTATCGCGGTACAAGTATAGAATCCAACAAATAAAGACTTTAACTGGTTAAATAAAAGGCTTAAATGAAAAATACAGAACCTGGATCGAGGAATTAATATAGTCCCAATCGACTTATCGAAGACCAAGTTAATAATCTTTATGGATGAGTCCTTTATAAACAATACCGACCTATCTTTACAAATTGATTTTCTAATAACCCTTGTTAATAAATATAGGTAGAAGAATCAATTTAGAATTATCAATAACCTAATCTATTAAACATTTGTCAAATGTAAAAGGATTATATGAAACGTATGAGATTTAAAAGTTTACGGTATAATGGTAGGCTTTGATTTAGGTATAATACTGTGGAAAACCTTTAACTTTATTACCAGACAACTAAAGATTCCTCCTATCCCGGTGATAATCTATACCGACTTGAGGAGCCTATTTGAATACCTTTTGAAACTCGGAACTACCAGCGAAAAACGCCTAATAATTGACGTAATAGTGTTCCGCGAAGCCTACGAAAGCAAGGAGATCAAGGAATTCCTATATATCTACGGGAAAGATAATCTTTCTGACACTATGACGAAGGTAACGCTAAACAAGGCCCTTAAAAGGTTTGTAAATAGTAACAGGCTGACTATACGTATTATGAGTTATATTAAAAGGCTACCCGATAAAACTAAATCACTTAACGGCAGTCAAAGATATGCTAGCGAATTGGAAGATTGATAGGGGACTGATAGTAGCAACCCTTTTAAGTGGTACAGTTAAAGAGAAGGTTTGTATAAGCATATAAGGAAGGAACTTTTTATAGGAGCTAATAAAGTCGAACTCCGGAGCCATAGAGCAATTAATGGAAATTGGGGACAATTTAAGTACAAATTTATACAATTTGATATAAAATTCAATTAGAATTAACAGAGGTCTAGCTAGTTGATGAAGTCGTAGTTAAGCGCTTACTGGAAAAGATTAGTTAACTATACTGGAATGTACGTATAAACTAAAAAGCCGCCAGTATTGGAATAATAGTAATTTCAGTGTAGTAGCTCAACTTTAATTATAGTAAAGTTAACTATATTGACTGAAAATTAAGTGTATCACTTTGTATAAGCTTAATGTATTAGCTGTAAGTCAAATACAGTATACACTCACTTTACACTAGGGTACGAGCCAAGAAATTGATTATACAAATTACTGTGTAGACCGGCTAGCGGTCTACTAAACCTAGAATAAGACATCCGCCACTTGATTACGTAATACTACTATTACTTCGACTAATCGAATCGACAACGTTGCAAAGTCTAAAGCACTACCAATATAAAGGTTAATTTTAAAAGTCTTTTAGTAACTGTTACTTAGGCTTTATCAATTTTCTCCTTTTTTTAGCGTTTAAAAGTAGTGGTTTGATATTTCTCTTCTCCTTTTTTACTGGTATAATAGTACCTATCAATTGGGATAGTTCTGGTTTCTTTGATTCTCCTAAACGTTCTTTAAGCTTAGCTGATCGGTTTTCGTATAAGTCTATAATTAAATTGAGCTTTGCTGTTTTGGAAGGTCGAAAAAACTGGTGACTTTAGCCCAAGCCTTTACCTCTATATTAACAAGATTATTAACATTAATAGCTTAAATTTTTTGCTTAAATTTAGCCCTACGGGATTTACAAACTTCTTTTCTTTATTTTTTTAATCATGCTTTAGGGTGCAAAGCCCCTGAATCAATGGAAGTAGCCTTATAGTGTAGAGATTAAAGGCATATGGATTCAACCGGAGCAAAGGAACCTGTGGGTCTTAAAAGACTAGAAGCAATAACAGTCTTTTGTGAAGAAGAATCATTATCACTAGTACTGCGGTAAGACAAACCTATTATCGGAAACAAGCCACGTTTTGGAGATGCTGATGAGGAATACTTAAAGGTATTGAACGGTTTAAAAGAAATGGACATTTTAATCTATATAAAAGGGAGTAACTCATTTAATAAATGGTAAGATATAATTGTACTAATAATGCGTTGAAGATACTATACAAAAAGACATTTTATAAGCTTATAAATTCAAATATTTTAGAATCTACATAGAGGACTTTGATATATGATCAAATATATTATTATAAAAATCTCGATCAAGATCGAGATTCCTGTACTAGTCAATAATAGTGTATACTAATAAATATTAGTTCCTTCGTACTATTAAATACTAGCCCAGGCAGCATCTCCATGATGATCCTCCGTACTAGTCAATACTAGTACTCGCACAAGTAAAACAATGGTACTGGTGGAGATATCTACAACTCTGGTGAATTCCTTATCTTTTGGTGTTAAGAAGTTTAGTACTTGAAGTCTGTACCAAGTACTAACTAGCCTTATTAGCCCTGCTGTTGAGTTGTGTGCTTTGTAACTGTTCCTATTGTATATTTCAACAGATAAACCGTTAAAAGTCTTAAAACGACAAGTTGGCAAACAGCTCAGTCAATACTATTGCGGGTACTACTATTATAGATATTACTATTATAAAAAAGACTAAATTCCACATCAAATAACTAATAGTAACAAACAATCTCCAATCGTACCCTTTACATCAAACATTTTCCCTAAACACAAAGTTTTTATCTTTACTTAACTAATTTTCACCTTCCATACACGAATTTAATTAGTAAGATCGTTATTTTAAGCGAAAACACCGATAATTACCAAGTCGCGTTAAAAAAGCTATGTTGCGCAACTTTACGATGAATCACCAAGTCCTTACGCTCTCTAATTACCAAGTCCCTTGATTATTAAGTCCTACGCCAGTCAAAACCTTAAATGACATTTACTTGAGAAATTTTAAAGGGAATTGAAGCCTTGTGATCTTTTTTTCCCAAGTATTACGATAGAAACCATTAGGGGTAGGATTTTAACGAAAAATTAATCGAAAGGTACCTGGTTAACTCTGTCGGCTACTATTTTATTAAGTAGAATGGTAGCAAAGACTTTGACCGTAACGACTGCACCTTTTGAAAATATTGTGAGTTTTTCTTTTGACTGGACTATTAACATATGGAAGAGGATTCAAAAATATATTAAAACCAAGTTAAAGTTCGAGCTTAAACGACAAAGGGTATACGTAACAAATAAAAACTCGAACTTTACTAAGTTGGTAAAAACCCTTTTCGAGTGGGCTTAATTCAAAAAATGCCCTTAAGACTTACATCCTAAAGGAAGGAACATCAAGGACCCCTTAACTCCCTTATATAGTTTTAGGGAATCTCCCTTTAACCTATAATGAATTCAAACCTCTTCGTATACCAACGATAAAAAACTTAATAATTTGCTTGAAAGCTTAACACCTTTATGTAACAGCGCCAATTACGCTTTTAACGGTAGTAAAACATGTGAATTAGAGGTCGCCAACGCGGCAAAATATATTAATATCAACGTTTTCTACAGGTTAATTAAGTAAAACCATCAAGCCCTTCAAAACTTTTCCTATAGTCAAGTTCTCCTTACTCTTTAACCCTTCTTTTAAATTCGATGTATCTTTTGGGTAAGGCTTTCTACGACTGGCATACCTACATGCGTAAGACTACCACAGGTTTTAGCATAAAACTTTACCTTTCGTGCTAAATAATTAGTAATAATCTTCATTACTTCGACTTGAAGGCTTTACAACCTAAATTAATGATAGGAAACACTATCAATAACTAGAACGACTATTGCGACCTTTCCCACAAACTTATAAACATTATTAATATCAAGTAAAAGCTTTTTATAAACTTTTTCAATATTTGAAATAACATAAAGAAATATAACAGAAAGTTTTACAACTTTCTCGACACGAAGATGATGTTTCTTTTAAATAGTTTCAATTGAATAAAGATTCTTCCTTCTAGTTTTCACTTACTATTCTCTAGGGTCTTTACAAGTTACGTCAGTAATTACTACCTAACTCTTCTAACGCGAACACAAATCTTGTACAAAAATTTTAACGGTATAAAAAACCACTTCAAATATGATGACCACTTGGCGTAATACCATACAAAGTATATCATAATAGGGTAAACGACAAGAATAGCTCAGAAAAAGGAGAATGAAACATCAATTAATATACTTAATTAGATATTTCATAAGTTAATATTACGTTAACAAGCAATAAAAAAAGCGCATACTAGTAAAGCTACGCTATACGGGTAAATGTAGATAATAGTTACGAGTGTAAACCAGTTTAAATATACCTTATAACATTGAAATACCACCTTTAAAAGCTTTTTTAACTAATTACGGTCCTCGTTTACGACTGTAATAATATGCAAGCCAAATTCGTTTAGTATATACCCCTAATATGATAACTTTCGCTATGTAAATGAAGAAGACCATATAATAGTATATTACGTAAATCGTAAATAAGGGAGGCTCTACCGGTTAAGATTTGGTCCAATACTTTCAACTGAAAACTATAATTATACTAACGTCCACAATAACGGTCAAACTTAAACAAACCTGTTATCCATAAAAAATATCGTCCTAATAGTAATAATAGGTATTGAATCTATGACAAATCTGATTGTTAGTTTATTCATCACCTTTGAGCTAAGTATAAAAACAAACAAGTAATATATTACACTGAGTATCCCATTACTTTAAGGTTAAACTACTGAAATTATATCGTAGACTTCGAAGGTAAAGAGTTTTTTAACGACAACAATATTTCTAAGTAAATTATATGGTATAAAGACATTACTCCTGGCGCGGCCTATTATTCAACTGACCACGCTTTCTTATACTGTTTCAATGGCGCAAACCCTTACCTTTTCCTTAACTAAACCCCTGACCTAATACAGACCTTTAATATTCACGACCGTTATGTAGACCACACGTTTTATACCAGATATAAGGGCAGTAAGGTACTTAATAAGAGGATATTCATAGTATGTAGCATTACGAAGGAAATAGATTATGACTACGAAAATTAATCCTTAAAATGCTAGCAAGACTAACATTGGCTTTAGCTTAAACGAACAATTATTATCAATGAAAATAACGATTGTTTAAATTATTGTTTGGTCGATTACGTCTTACATCCTCAAATCCCCTACCTCTTTTCTTTTTTATTTGGAAGATATAAAAACCTTCGGCGTCAACGTCAGCATTAACGGTAATAAGATTGTTAAAATGGCTCAAACTTTCCTTTTATCCTTTTTAAAAGTATTTATAATTTCAACTTCAAGGCTCAAAGTTAACGTTATTAAACCTAGTAAAGTTATAAATTCGTTAATTATACCAGCTTTTTAATTACCCAATCGTCGATAAGTTATATAATGTTTTTAAGTCCGTAAAACACAAAAATGTGGAATATGTTTCTCCAAAAGCTATTAAAAATCTTTATCACTATTTTAAAACATATATCTATGTCACTCGAAAATTAAAATCCATACTAAAAAAAGATAAGAACTTTAATTACAAGGTTTTTATTAATGTATTCTACTTAAATAATAAGCCTATTTTTTACGTTATTAACTTCGTTGACTTTTTTTACAAAGCCAAGTTTTTAAAATCCCTTTGAACTCAAAATACGTGAGGAACGTTAAAGATATTATAGATTGAAATATATTGAGCCCTACTTAACGTTATGGAGTACGATAACGGCACCAACTTTATGGCAACAGAATTTCAAATATATATTAAAATAATAGAAATTTAATATAAATAGTTGTTTTTTAAAACCTATTATAATATTGTAAAAGTTAAAAGGGTATACAACTTATCTCGTAAATTGTACGATATCTTGAAATTAAAAATTGGAGGCTTTAATAAGTAGAAGAAACATCTTTGAATAATGATAAAGAGTTTAAATAATAGTGTAAGCTCTAACTTCCTAATGTTTCTGTTTCAAGTCTTCAAAATATACCCACGTTTAATAAGTGAGTCTGCGCTATGAATAAATCTTCAAAACAGAGTTATAGCTTACGGTAGAACATTGAAGAAATTGCGTAAGGAATCGGTACAGCGTTAGGTTAATATTTCCCTTAATACCAAAAACAGCTTTACAAAAACCAAGGTGTTTTCTTTTTCGTTACAAAGTGAAGTCCGCGTATAACAGGAGAAAATTAAATTAAATAACTCATATATAATTTTGTTAGAATAGCAGTTAAATGCAGTAAATTTAAATCAATCAAACTGTTAGTTTAGTTGTTTGTATTGATTTTAAATTGGCTGCATTTTGTAGAACTACACTCAAGGTGCAGTGCAGTAGGTCTTCACTTCAAAGTGGGGCACAGGCCAAAGCATTTGGCCGTATAAATTAGCGTTTAGACCGGCTAGCAGTTTGCCAAACTTAGAACTTACAACTCAACCACAACCAATTTCAATACAATACCAGTTACTTCGACTACAGTGATTCGAATTGACTAAGTTGCAACGATAAATGCTTACCAACAATTTTAAATATCATTAACTCTAAAGTAATCATTAAAACTGTTAACAGCTCTGCAACGTTTCATATAAGTGAAGTAAAATTTTGAATCAATATAATTAACGATAATAATAAAAACTTTGAATTTAAACAAAAAAACTAATATAGTCCTTTATCTTCCGTCATTGATAAGCTAATAAAACTTTTCCGAAGCTTATAACTAATAAAGAAAAAACGGAAAGGAAGAGAAATATATATTGGGTCTAATTTACAATATTAGGTAGGTTAACAAACAAGAAAAAAATGATTAAAACTTGGTTTTAAAGCTTAGAATATAAAATATCATTGAAACCTTCGGGAAACCTTTGAAGGAAAGCGATATAGTCGAAACTAACAGACTTTTAGCTCAAAGAATTGTATAATTCGTACCTTAAACCAACTTTAACCTTTAAAACCCGAATATCACGATCTTTAAATCGAATATTATATACAAAAGGAAAGGTAAAATTACAGGGTAGTTATATAAAGAGTTACGTTTAGTCGTTTAATAATACGATAATAAAAATAAGAACTAAATCTTGATACAACTAATAACAATTGAAAAGATAAAATAACTTTGAATAGTCGTTTTAGCAATAGGCTTACAAACTAAAACTAAAGGGAAGTTTGCTCTTAAAAGTCGCAATATAACGTAAAATTATACGCAATGAATAGCCAATTTATAGAGGATTGTATTGCTTAAACTACTATAGAAATTTCATAGTAAATACCTTTCGGAAACGGTATTACAATATATTAAACCATTATATTAACTAATCAAAGCTGATATCTATTGGTTTTGAATCTATTAATTCCATTTTAAATTGAAAGTTAGGTATTGAAGCTCGAACTTATAACTCCTATTAAATAGAAACGCAAAAAATAACTTTAGTTGCATAAACATATAGGCAAACCATAACTTTTTCTTCTAAATAAATGATTTTGTAATCTAAGAATGATAAGCGATTTAGGACTTGAAGTTCTAAAATTGTACACCGGTCGCAACTTTGACAAAAACTAAATAATTTAACTTTAACTAATTGTTAATCCATATACTCGGTATTAATACTTACCTTAATTTTCGCTACAAAGTCTATGGCGTTAACTTAGCCATTATTAATAAAATTAACGTGGTTTAGGCTTAACATTATTTAAAATAACTCGCCTTTGGCAATTATATCGCCACTCTATACCAACCGGAGGTATTTTATTACCCATCAATTACGATACCAATGTAAAATTTAACGAACGAAAACTTTAAGCTGTTAAATAAAAGGCTAGAGTAGTATATACAAAATTTAAACCTAGAAATTAATAGAGTTCTGATGAATATATCAAAGGCTAAGTTAATAATTTTCACGAAAGATCTCTTTCAAAATAATTTAAATGTTGGTAGGCCTGCCTGAAGAGGTCTTTAGACTTTGCAACGCTGTCAATTCGATTAGTCAAAGTAATAGTAGTATTGTACTAGTCAAGTGGTAGATGTATTGTTTTAGGTTTGGCAGACCGCTAACCGGTCTACGTAGTAACTTGTATAACCAATTGCTTAGTCCGTGTCCTAGTCTGAATCTGGCACTCCACTTGCAGTTATTACAGCCAACTTTACTTACAGTAAAGTTGACTGATTGCACTGTAATTAACTTACTAAAAATAGCAGTCAATGTTGTTTCAACACTGGCGACTTTTTGTTTTTGTTTCTACATATTAGTATGGCCTGCTATCAATTGGTGGCAAACTCTGAAATCCCTCCTTAATTAACAAGCCAAACCCCTGTTAATTCCGATCAATTTGTACTGGAATTGACTCTAATTTCGGTTTTTTGCTCCATAGTTTCGAGTCTCACATTCCTTAGCTCCCATACACAAGTTTTTTGCCACAAACTTATACAAACCTCCAACTCAAGTGTACTAATTAATTTCATTGGCCTTAATTCTCTGATAGTTTTCTAGTACACGTGGTTTGGCCTTTTAAACTTGTTAGGCTTACTAAGCCTATAGCGTTCATTATGCCTATACCTTAGCCTCTTAAACTTATTGAGCTTGCAGAGCTTATGACGCCTTAACTTTTTGGATTTGCTGGGTTTGCTAGGCCTATGATGCCTATTGCGCCTATACCTTAGCCTTTTAAACTTGTTGGGCTTACTGGGCCTGTAACGCCTTATTATTAGACCTGTACCTTAGCCTCTTAAAAATATTTGGGGGGTAGGGTTGGAAGAAACTTTAAGGGGTTTTCGGAGGTTCTCAAGTCGTCGAAAGGGTCTTTGTATTAAGAAACTTGAAGGTCTTCGGCTTGAGGAACTTAAAGGTCTTTGTCTTGAGGAAGGTTTTGATAGTATTTTTTTGGCCTGGTTTGAGTAATGAAGAGGTCTGCCAAGTTAACAACCGTACTGACTGGCTTAATCAAGAGGTCTTAGTGTTAATAATGATAATATTACGATTCATTTCCTAAGAGATACCGCCCAGTACTAAACAACGCAAGTCAGTAACGTTAATAACGTTCCCTCTTAGCTGTTTGAATCACTAAGAGAGTTAACTTGTAGACTGTTTACACCATCCACAAGCTGCTTAGCAAAGGCTTCAGCCCTCTTCATAATGTTGCTAATATTCTTTCTAAACTGTTTACACTGTTCTGAAAGTTAACTTGATAAACTGCTTGCGCTGTTCGTAAAAGTCTTTCTTTTACTCTGGCCGCTGTTTAACGTAGAACGTAACCGGAAAATAGCCACTTCTTCTACTTTGCCAATCTGTGCTTAACCCAATAAGCACTGATCAGTGTTGGTAGGTCTACTTGAAAAGGTCTTTGAACGTTGCAACGCTATCAATTCGATTGGTCGAAGAAACAGTAGTATTATAGTAATCAAGTGGTTGATGTATTGTTCTAGATTTGGCAGACCGCTAGCTGGTTTGCGCAGTAATTTGTATGATCAATTGCTTGGCCGTGCGCTAGTCTGAATCTGACACTCCACTTGCAGTCAGTATAGCCAACTTTACTTACAGTAAAGTTGACTAACTGCACTGCAATTGACCTACTAAAAAAAGCAGTCAATATTGTTCTAAAAATAAACTTGTTGTTATAAATCAACTTTTTAATAAACTTTGTTAATAAAAACAGATACAATAACCAGTTTAATATTGTCGAAAACTTGGTTTATTGGACTATTACTAAATACAAAAGTATTATATTCAACGTTTTAGCTTTAAAAATCTATAGTATAATAATTGGTTTCGATATAGGTATAACATAATAAAAACATTTAACGTTGTTGTTAGACAATTGTAGATTTCTTTTATCCCAGTGGTAATTTCCACCCATTCCAAAAGCCTATTTAAGTGCCTTTTGAAGTTCGAAAACACCAGTGAAAAACAACTGATAATCGATATAATAACACTTTGTAAAGCTCACAAAAGTAGGGAAATAGAGGAGTTTCAATAAATTACCGGAAAAATAATTTCGTGATATCATAACAAAGATATCGCTGATAAAGACTCTAAAAAGTTTGTAAATAGTAATAGGTTGACCATACACATTAAGAGTTATGTTAACAGGCTACCTGATAAGGTTAAATTACATTTCAAGGAACAGAAATACCCTGATAAATTAAAAGATTGCTAAATAATTAAGGCCGGCGATTAATTTAATTAGAACGGTTAAATTGAAGTCATACATGAGTTTATAGCGGAAAACTTGTTTGCGTGAATTGATAATGTCGAAACTCGGGCCTATGAGGTAAATGTAGGTAATTGGGGGTTAATTTGGTTATGGAAATGGCAGGGGTCTAACTAGTTGACGAGGGTGTAATTCAGTGGTAACTGGAAAATATTGGTTGCCCACACTGGCATGCGCACAAAAAACAAAAAACCGCCAGTGGTGAAATAGTAGTAATTACAGTGCAGTAAGTCAAATTTACTTACAATAAAGTTGACTACACTGACTGCAAGTCAAGTACAATATGCCCTCACTTTATACTAGGGCACGGTCTAAGAAATTGACCATACAAATTACTGTGCAGACCAGCTAGCGGTCTGCTAAACCTAGAACAATACATCAAACCACTTTCAATGCAGCACCAGGTACTTCGACCAATTTCGAATCGACTACGCTGCAACAATAAAGCCCTACCAATATATTCATTAGTTTTCAATGTAGCAAACACATTTTGAAACCAGGGTAAAGATAAAAACGTTAACGTTTAACTAAATCCTATTAATCACGCAATGTAAAAACCTTGGTATCATTAATATTTAAATCAACGATATGATTTTTCTAGGGATTAGTAAGTTCATAATCATGATATAGAATACTATGAAGAATTTGGGTATTAAAAGATACAAGTCGATTAAAACATTAAACAAAAGTTATGACTAGATTTTTACGTATCGTTAATCTATATTCATAATATTGATAACAATCGTAACAAATACTTTGGTTTACATTAAAAAGGGTAAACTATAAACCTAGTAAAGATTAATAATACCGATAAGGAAAAATTACATAAACATTTTCAATAAATGGTTTGAACGAGTTATATTGCCATACTATATCAACTAAAAGTATCATATAATTTATTAATTACAATATAAGTTTAAAATCTATATGATTAAACCCTTCAAAAATCAAATAAATGTATATACTAACAATTCGATAATTCGAATAAAAGTTATAATATAATATAGGTCGCTTTAACGACGGCGAAATTAATAATCTTTAGAGACAACCTCTCTATAAATAATACCGACCTTACCTCCAAAATAAAATTTCCAATAATATTTGATAATAAAAACAGATGTAATGAAGAATTAACAATTACCGGTAACCTTATACATTAAATATCCGTTTAATGTAAACGTGTAATATAAACTCTATTAAGATTAAAAATTTACCACATAATAACAAAATTTAACATTGTTATAATAACTGAACGGCTCGTTAAGAATTATTACTAATAGCTAGAATTACCTCCAATACCTATAATCGTTTATACTAACTCTCAAAGCCTTTAGAAATGCTTCTTCGAAGTTAAATCTACTAACAAAAAGAGTTGAATGATGAATGCAACAATATTAAAAAATGAATACGAAATTAAAAAAAATTAGTCAATGTAAATGAATTAACTATAAGAATAATCTCGCCAATGCTATAACCAAAGCTACGTCTAATAACATCCTGAAAAGGTTTATAAATAATGATAAGCTAACCATATAGATTAAAGGATACATAAACTAGCCGATATGTAATGTAAAAGAATAGAAATACCCTAGCAAACTAAAAGATCACCAATGTAATTATATGCAAAAGAAATGTACTTAAACTTACTAGCAACAGGTATAGAATTAATGGCGTACAAGTTTGTAATAAAAGACCTATATGTAAGAACAAAGGAAGTAAATACCTTGAATTATAGGGTGAAGAACCATAATTAAGGTGTAATTTAAATACGAAACAGGCTGGAATTAGCAAGGGTATTATTAATAAAGATAAGAAGAACTTTAACGATTAATTACCTCTGATTCGTAATCAGCTACATTAACGCGTACGCATAAAAACAAAAAGTCGCTAGTGTTAAAACAACAGTTAATTACAATACAATTAAGTCAAGTATACTAACTGCAAGTTAACTATACTGATTGTAAATTGACTGGATTGACTGCAAGTTAATTACAGTGAATACCCAATTCAAACTAAGATACGGGCCAAGCAGTTACCTATATAGACTAGTGTGTAGACCGGCTAGCGATCTGCCAAACTTAGAAGTAACACACCACCACCTTCAATGCAATACACCAGTTACTTCGACCACAATTCGAATCGACTACGTTGTAACGATAAAAGCCTACCAACATTACTGATGAATATTAGTAAGGTTTAGTATGTCGGCATTTAAAAAGACAGTCAATATAATTCTTTTCGATAGTAATAGTAATGGATGTTTAGAGGACAGAAGATTTCGAAGAGTGCACGGCTTGTAAACAGTATGATGGGCGCACAGACCAGACTCTATAGTACTTAAGCAGGGCGTAACATCTAGGCCTCCTACCATAGCATTGTAAATTAATAAAGAGTTTCTTTTTATATACAACCATAAAAATTACAGTATGAAGCAAACAATATACAAACGAGGGTGTCCTTGCCATACAGATCCCGGCTCAGGGGAGAATCTGAGACGAGGTATCCATCAGCCAGGAGGCCATGCTGTCACCTCCCTTCTCGCAACGGCTTTAACGACGATACCGTACCTCATCCACCAATATGAATTTTGTTATTCTCATCGGGGCCACAGGATGAATGTTCTTCGTCTTTGGTCACTCCTGCTAAGCACCGCGGCGCCGGTTGTCAGTCTTGGCACGGGCCAGAAGTTCAAGCTGGTGCCGGGAGGGAAGGCATTCGATCGCTTCATCACCATCTGGCTGGAAAACCAAGTAGGTGCCCCTGCTGCACCCCCGCTGCTACCATTCTCATTCTCGTACCAGCTCGTACTAATGACCGCCACCATTTGCAGGACTACGCCAAGGTCATTCTCGACCCGCACTTCGCCGACCTGAAGAAGGAGGGCATCTCCCTCACCAACTACTATGCCCACACCCACCCCTCGCAGCCGAACTACATCGCCTCGATCAGCGGGGACTACTATGGTCTCAACCATGACGGCGTAGTCTCTGTACCCGAGAACGTGTCGACGGTGGTAGATCTGCTGGAGACCAAGGAAATTAGCTGGGGCGGGTACTTTGAGGATCTCCCTGGGCCGGGGTACATGGGCGTCTCGGCCGAGGGCAGGAGTAAATCGGGCAAATGGGATTACTTTCGGAAGCACAAGTAGGTGGCCAGGCCGTTTTACATGTTTCTTGTGCAGCCTCTGCGCAGAGCGACATCAGTGCAGTGGCTAACCATCGTCTCCCTCCCCCCAGCCCCTTCGTCTCCTTCGAGTCTATTCACAAGAATGGGTCCCGCCTCTGGTCGATCGGCTCCTTCACCGACTTTGCCACCGACCTCGCCGCCTCCGAGATACCCCAGTTCGTCTTCATATCGCCCAACATGCTCAACGACGGGCACAACACCACGCTCGGCTACGCGACCGCGTGGACGCAGGCCTTCCTCAAGCCGCTGCTCGCGGACGCGGCCCTCGCGGGCGGCAGCCGCACGCTCGTGCACCTCACGTACGACGAGAGCGAGGACTACGCGCAGCCGAACCGGATCGCGACGCTGCTGCTGGGCAGCGCGGTGCCGGCGGCGCTGCGCGGCACCGCGGACGCGACCTTCTACACGCACTACAGCCTGCTGGCGAGCGTGCAGCACAACTGGGGGCTGCCGAGCCTGGGCCGGTACGACGTCGGGGCCAACGTGTGGCAGTTCCAGGCCGACGCGAGCGGGTACGCCAACAGGGGCGACCCGCCGGCGCTGGCCAGGGTCAACGGCAGCGTCAGCTACCCTGGGGCGCTGCACTCGGACCCGCAGAAGCACCTGCCGATCCCGTGCCCGAACATGAAGCTGACAGGCGCGGGCGGCCAGGGCGTGCTTGAGGCAATCAAGAAGACGTGGGGGTGGGAGAATGGTGACCAGGACACGAAGGAGAGTCCGTATGATGGCAGTGGCGACCCGTTTGATGGCGGGAATATTCCACCGAAATATGAGCTGCAGAAGGCTAATACCAAGGGATGATAGTGGCAGGTCAATGATGAGGATGTCACTTGAAATTCATACTTTCCAAGGTTATCATGTTCAGCCAGGTCGTGAGCTTGGTTTTGGATGCCTTGGTCATGGTCAGCGAAAACGCCACCAGCATTGTACGTTTGGTGGAAGTGGGCGCGTTGCCATACGGGATCTACCAGAAAAAGACATTGACATTCTCCGTGGATGCCTGTGGGTGGCAGAGTAAAGTGGGCCGTTGGGGGGAACAGGGCGGAGGGGTCCTCCCTTACTTGCTCGCTCGCTTAGTACTTGGGCTTTGCCTGATTCCTGAAGGAGATCAGGCGAGGACGTGTTGTGGTTGTGTCGCGTGTCGCACTCCCCCCAGCAGGATGCGCAGATGCGGCATTGGGCGTGCTGTCTGAGTTCAGAGGTGCGAGGCACCGGCTGGGTATTGGGTGGAGGCTAGAAAGATATAGGGGAAGAGCTCAGCTCGGAAGCTGAACTGGAGCTTTGTCCTTCGTCTGATCCATCTCCTCCCCCTCCCCGCGCCCCCAGGTGTGAGGATATCACAGCTATGGGGCTTTCGCCGGGATATGGGCCGGGCGAAGTTGCGCGTCGCTGGGGTTTCGCGGAGTCTATTATGTTATGTATACGGCGATCTTGACGAGACTGGGAGCGTGCAACAATGTCGCCCTCGTGGCCTCATGGTCTGTCACGGTAGCAGCCCCAAGCAAAGGGGAGGCTCCATAACATCCACCACCTTTTTTAGGGTGGACTGCCTGGATAATGATTTGTAATGATTTGGGACCATTTTCCTGCGGATGCAAGCTTTCGCTGACCCACGTCCTTGGTCCACGCGCAGGGAGTCTTCCTGGCCTGGATACCACAACCCATACCCAAATCGTCATGAGCACACCAGCAGTTGCGAAGGGAACTAGAGTCCAAGTGAGGACGTTCTTCTGGTCATGCGACAATTCACGACGCACAGAGGCTCCCTCCCTCTGGATCCCCTCTGGGTTCTTCCTGCTATAGCAGCTCTCACATCTGTCGTTGTGTGGCGTCCCTATGCCACAGCGGTCATCAAGAAGGGCTTGACATGGACCGTGGCCAGTGCACACTTCACCTCGGTATCTGAGTAGATTGCGCCGATCGTCCAGTTCGGGTTCTGCCACACGGTCGTCGTGCAGTCCAGGGTCAAGTTCGTGCGGCCCGCGGCCGAAAACCTCGTGCTTTAAACACGGAAAAAAAAAGAAAAAAGAACAAAAAACAGGCTCTCAGTCAGACTGTCGTCGTCCGCGACGACCTGTACAGCTGTACAGGGGAGGGGGAGGGGGGTCGGCTCATGCTCACGGGTATTGGGGGTCCTTGTCGCTGCAGACCCAGGTCTGGTTGACGTCCAGCTCGCCGGAGGGCCTGTTGAAGGCGAAGGACGCGGGGGCCGGCGCCGCGGACGCGCCGGCGCCGGTGCCGGTGCACGGGTACCGCTGCGTGCCGTCGAAGAAGTCGCTGAGCTGGGCGCTCTGCGCGCTGCACGACGCGGCGGCGCCGGGCAGCGCGGGGTTGGACAGGCTGAAGCTGGCGTAGCCCCAGGCGTTCTGGTGCGCCGGGGTCGAGAAGACGGCGGACGCGTGGAAGTCGAAGGCCACGACCTGCCAGCCGAAGCCGTTCAGGGAGCTGTCCGTGCAGCTGCTTGCGTTGCTCCGTGGTGCCAGGGAGGTGGGGCTGCCTAGCACCAACACTGCCAAAGCAAAAGCCAGCAGAACTGCCGCGAGGTGGGACATGTTGAGCTTGGGACGGCGAATGTGGAAGATGACGAGGTTGAGAATCGGTGCACAGGACTCAAAAGAGCTGTGAGCGTGAGTTGTGTGTTGGCTGGGAAGGAGACGAAGGAGTTGTGATGGAGATACGGTTCTGTTGTGCCATGCTGATGGGGCATCGTGAGGCTATATGCAGTGTCTCGCTCACGCTCTTGTTGCGGTTGCCACCACGCCTGAAGCAGGCAAACGAGGCGCAGTTGTTTTCCCTTGTCGTCAAACAACCCCCAACAAGCTCTTTGGCGTTGACGGATTGCCCAAAGGGGCGATTGCGTCCCACACCATCACCACTGTATTGGTGGGTGACGTTGCGACTGTCGCCCGCTCGGCACGGAATGAGCATGGGCGGTGCCAGGAACCAGCTCGTATTGGGGACTCTCCAGAACACGCCCAGTTCAACGTTACCTGGCCAGCTGGCTGATTCGTTGCACAGGCTGCCCAGCCATCGATTCGATGCGCGACAGCAGCACATGGGCGCCAGTAGCGTGCATACGTGCATATATTGGCGGGATGCCTGGCTGTCGATTGCTTCTGTTCTGCCGGCCCACGGACGGCCCACGGCCCACGGCCCACGGCCCACGGCCCACGGCCCGGCTCAGAAAGCAAATGCCTGTTGCGCGACCGCGGACACCAAAGCCTGGGTCGACATTGGGGGGGGCCTGCCGCGCGACGCACCACGATGGCGATCTGGCTTCTTAGGGGGAGGAAAGTTGGCGGGCCAAACGGCGGTCAGATGAGCCGAGAGACACCCCTCGGCATCCACCCAGCAGCGCCCACACCGACCGCGTCGGTGGCGCTGTGCCACCGCCGCGGGGCAACGGCAGTCGTTCGGTCGGTGCGTGGCCGCCCGCGCGGCGCAGAGGTGCTGCCCCCGCCCCGGTCGCACAGCGCCACAGTGCACATACCTCTTTCTTACCTCCTGCCGCCGTATCAAGCATCGGACCAGCAAGCAGTGCTTCTTCCTGCCCAGCCATGACCTTTCGCGGGGCGGCCGCAAGCTGAGCAATGACCCTGGACGTGGAGCTGTCATCAGGTGAGACCTGCATATCCTTGACACCATTCGGGTTCCTATCACGCTGTCCAGCTGGCATCTGCAAGCCGGGTCTCCATCCGCAAGGCACCACAAGCGACGATGCAAGTCTCAGCCGCTCGGGTTCACACGGGGTGGCACGCCTGCAGAAGTCCGAGCCAGAAACAACGGTTTGGACTGGATGTTCAGGATCTGGTCCTCGTGAGGCGGGGCGGCCTTGCGCTTGGCCCAGGGCACCACAGCAAGCGCAAGATGACCTGTGCATCAGCTCGCGCGGAGACGTTTTCGGGCAGGGACCACGGTGGCCATGCGGGAGATACAGGGAAACCGGCGTGGACCGTCCAGTTGCTGCCACACGTGACACGCCGCCTGCTGCTTGTCACGCGGCCGTGGTCGCACTGGAAGGAGACACCCATCGCCGGGCGCAATGGGAGACAGCGGTGAAGAACGGGGAAGGGGAGGGGGGGGTGCCTGGGTTTGTGTCTCGGTGTCTATCATGGCATCTTTGGGATACCCGCATGCTCCCCCGGGTTGAGCCCGGCAGCACGAGCACCCGAGATCTCTTACGCATGCCCCCAGCGGTTGCTCAGTGCGGGAAACCCGTGTGCCGGCAGGAAAAGGGGCGCAGGTGCTCCTCGCACATGGGCGGACATCAACGTAGCGACACCAAACCTTGGGTGGGTCTTGTGTACACAATCATCACATATTATACGGTAGTTGTTTCCACTTGTTTGGCTTCTGTCTTGTGAAGACTTATCCCGGGGGATTTTTCATATCAGGGGTTGAGGAACGAAAGCCTTGGAGGAACTTCCAGATTTCTCAATCACAACCGCTTGAGGGGGCATGGTGATATTGGAACTGTGATAACAGCAATGGCGTGGCCTTGGTACCCAGCGTCAAAGAACCAAACTCAAGTAGTTCATCTTCACGAAGTTGTGGAGTCTGGATGAATCAAGATTCACGGTGTCTTCGATAGTTGACGATGACGATTCGTATTGGGTCTATAGAAGAACTATTGTTTCCCGGGCAATGATACGGACCATCGGGTATAATCATATTAGCCCCAATCGTTGCTTCCCGTAACAAAAGATAGTACCTACCATCATCTCGCCTTTATTTTCTGTATGGCTGAGTCTTCGAGACTAGGATATTAAAGATATGAAAACAATGATACAGTTAATACGTAAGGGTTATCGCCTAGTTATCCATACGGTATTATCATTATTACCCTTAATCCTTATCATTACCGTCGTTATCCTTAAAATCAAATAAACCGTTAAGGGAATTAGGTTAAGCAATCTTAACTTTAACGATTTTAATGTTTTCTTATGTGATCGGTTTTCTGTTATGACCCAAGCACGTTGGCGGGTCAGGAAACAGGCCAGCATGCAGCTGAGCTACCGGTGAGCCTCAGTGAGCACCGGTGAGCCTCAGTGAGCACCGGTGAGCCTCAGTGAGTACCGGTGAGCCTCAGCACWGAAGATGGTATGAAMGCCATAGGATATAAGGACACGGCCATCACCACATAGATAGTATTTCCTTCATAGCTCTTCAGTTGTCAATCTAAGTATTCAGTCTCAGTATATTCTGAATAGCCTCACGGCTTTTGATCATTACTTGCACGGTTGCGATATTGTTCACTCAGCACCTCTGCTACCTTCTTGATAACATAAACCCTCTGACACCTTCTATATACTCACGGGTATTTAGTGTGATCATTACATTTTCATTTCACTATTAAAACCCTGCCATAACAATAATTCCTTTTTTGTTGGAATAGTAGTAATTGCAGTGCAGTAGGTCGACTGTACTTACAGTAAAGTTGACTATACTGACTGCAAGTTGAGTGTATTGTTTTGTGAGGGCCTACTGTATTAGCTAAGTCAAGTATAGTATAGCCCTACTTCACACTAGGGCATGGGCCAAGCAATTAGCCATACAAATTACTATGCAGACTGGCTAGCGGTCTGCCAAACCAAGAATGATATATCCATCACTTGACCATGCAATACTACTATTACTTCGACCAATTGAATCGACAACGTTGTAACGTTTAAAGCCCTACCAATACTAATTAGTGCTTATTAGGTTAAGTACAAATAAGTTAAGTAGAAGAAGAAGTTACTTTCTGGTTACGCTTTACGTTAAACGACGGCTAGGGTAGAGGAAAGATTCTTCCGAAAGGACCCTACGAATTGCATTGGTTTTTACGGCAGTAAGTAGAGAAGACTTTTAGGTTGCGTCAGTTTTTACAGTTGCTTAGATGTAACGACGGTATCACTATTAAAAAACACGAAGAAATCTTTAACAAAGATTCTTTTTAAAGATGTTAATATTAAATGTTGAAAGTTTTTAAGTTCGGCAAGTTAGCAAACAACTAAATTAGTACTATTACAGGCGTTATCATTATAAAAAACGATTAAGTCTTACGGTTAAAATAACAAATAACCTTCAACTTTTACTTATAATAACAACTTTCAACCCTACGCTTTATACTAAACCTTTATCCCTACTTTATTATTTTTACGTACCCTACATTAATTTAATCGTTAAAATCGCTGCCCTAAGCGAAAATACTAAGAATCTTTATAACGCGCTAAAAAGGTCACGTCGCACGATTTATCGCAAAGTCGCTAAGTTCCCACGCAACTTTACGTTAGAACACCAAGTCCCTACGTCCAAAAATCACCAAGTCCCCACGTTCAAAAATCACCAAATCCCTCGCCTTATACACCCTACACGTCCTACATAAGCCTGAACATTAAAATGGCTACTGTTAGCGCTTACTGTAAAGCTATTATCGACTCCGTTAGGAAGGAGATAATTAAAGCCTTACAACATCTTTTCGCTAAGTATTATAACCACGATCTTTGAGAATAAAATATTAATAAAAACTTAACCGAAAAGCATTTGATTAACTTCGTCAGCTGTTACATCCTTAAATATAGCGACGACAAATATTTTAACCGCGTTTTTTCGCAAATACTATAAGTTCTTTGACGACTGGATAATTGATATATAAAAGGTTACCAAAAACACCATTAAGTCTAAATTAAAGGTAAAACTTGAACGCCGAGAAATATAAGTGTTGAAGGAAAGTTTGATCAGGCTTGTAAAGACCCCTTTCGAGTTGGCTTTACTTAAGGAATATATTTAAAACTTACACCCTAAGGGAAATAGTATTAAAACCCCTTAATGCTTTTATATGCGTTTTAGGAGACCTCCTCTTAACCTTTAATTAAATTAAGCCCTTTTACGTATTAACGATAAGAAACCTATTAATTTGCTTGATAGCTCAACATCTTTACATAATGACGCAGAGTATGCCTTTAATGGCAGTAGGGCATATGAAGTAATAGCTGCCAATACGGCTAGAGAAATCGACGTTGGTGCTTTACACCAATCTATTAAGTGAAATCGTTAATTTTTTCAGAACTTTTAAGTTTTTATTACCCTTTATTCTTTAATCAAAATAGCTAAGCCTTTTAAAAACCTTTTTACGGGAGGTTTACCCATATACGTAAGCCTACTATAGGTTTCATCATAAGACTTTACCCTTTAGGCCAGATAACTAGCAATTACCCTTAATACCGTAGTTTGGAAGTTCTAAGGATTAAATTATAAGGAAATACAAATGAAGACTAGGACAATTATCGTAACCTTCTCCTAAAATCTATTAGAATGGTCAATATTAATTACTAGTTTTTGACGGATTTCGCCAAAATATGAAACGATATAAAAACGTATCATGGAAAGCCTTATAACTTTTTCAATATAAAAATGATGCCTTTTTTGAAATTTGTAAGCGGATAAAGGTTTTCCTTTTTAGATTTTACACACTATTTCCTTGAATCCTAATAAAGTATACCAGGGATTATAACTTAACATTCCTAACTTAAGCAAATAACTTTCGCAAAGTTTATGATAATATAAAGAGTTACTTCAAATAAGACGTCCACTTTGCCTAATATTATACGGATTAAGCTATTACGAGGTGAACCAGGATAATAGAAAAGAAAAAAGGAAAAAAAATAACAATAGACGTATTAAATTAAATGCCTAATAAGTCAATGCTATATTAATAAGCAATGGAAAAAATTTATGTTAGCGAATTTATACTTCGCTAATAGGTAAGTACAGTCATTACAGGCGTTACTAAGTTTAAATACACTTTATAACGCCTCAATAATACTCAGAAATGCTTTTTTAGCTAGTTAAACTCCTCGTTCATAATTGTAATAGCGCGTATACTAGACTCGCTTAATATATACCACTAAGCCGGTAATTTCTCTGAAGTAGATAAAGAAGACTTTGCGGTAATTAATTACGTCGATTATAAGTATGGTTATATGTGTCCTTAACGCTTAAGATCTGACTTAAAGGCCTTAAACTAAAGATAATAGCCACGTTAACGTTGAAATTCTTAAATTTGAACGGATTTGTTAACTATAAGAATTATCGTCGTAATAGTAGTAAGATATATTAGATTTGTAATAAGTCTAGTTGTTGTTGTATTATCCAAATTAAGCCCTATATTAGGGTAATTAACGATAAAAAACCCTTAAACCAAACAATCAAGTAAATACGAATCTTTTTTAACAGTTATTGATAAGTTAATAAAACGCCGTCGGTGTGGACGACCATCAAAAAAAAAATATTAGAGAAAAGAAATATATACCGGACCGCATTTACAATAATGCTTAGGTAAAGAGCGAAAAAAGAGATAACAAAAATTTGGTACTAAAGTTTCAAATACAAAGTATTATCAAACCATTTAGTAGACCTTTTAAGGAAAACGATAAGGTCAAATTAATAGTTTATTAATCCGAAGGGTTGTATAATTCGTACCAAAAGCCGATTTTAACCTTTAAAACCTAAATATTAAGATATTTAAATCAAGGATTATCTACGAAATGAAAGGCAAGATTACGAGCCAACTGTATGAAAAATCATACTTAATCACCTAAAGATATGATAATAAAGGTAAAATTGGATCTTTATGTAATCTTCGACGATTAAAAAGATTAGCTAACGTTCAATAGTTGCTCTAACAACAAGTTTAATGATTTAAACTAAAGGCAAGTTTATATTTAATAGTCAAGATATAATGTAAACATATACGTAATTAATAACCGATTTATGAAGGATTGTACTACTAAAATTACTATAGAAACTACGTGTTATTTACCCTCCGGAAATGATAATACGATATATTGAGCCTTTTTATGGACTAATTAAAGCGGGAGTTTATTAGGTTTCAATCTATTAATTACATTATCAATTACAATTAGGTATAAAATTTTTAATATAAGATACATACTTATTTGTAACGTAAAAAAAAGTTTCGTCCTGGTAGGTATATAAACCAACGATACCCTTTTTATTGAAATAGCTAAATTTATGATATTAGAATAGTAGGTAATTAATGACTTCAGGTTTTGTAACTGTAAACTAGTAACGATGTTGCTAAATAATGATTACCTTCATTTTAACGGATCGTTCATCCGTATATTTAGTATGAATACCGTTCTAAACTTTTGATAAAAGGGTTGAGGCGTTAACTTTAGTATAATCAATAAAAACAACTTAGTTAAAACTTATTGGTATTTGGAATAACGAGCTCATAATAGCTATATTGCCACTTGATACTAACCGAATGTTTTGTGCGACTTGTAAATTACAATATAAATATAAAATTTAACAAATAACTACTCAATCCGGCTAGATAAAATGCTTAAATGGCAAATGAAAAATTTGGACCGAAGGATTGATATAATTTAGATTAATTTATTGAATGCTAAGTTCATAATCTTCATAAATAGATTCTTTATAAATAACAACAACTTATTGTTATAAATCGGATTTTTGATAACCCTTGTCGATGAAAATAAATGGGAATATCAATTTAGTATTATTGATAACCTCATTCATTAGAACCTTATCAAATATAAAAAGATTACACGAAGCGTGTTGACTTTAAAGGTTTATAGTATAATGGCATGTTTTGATATAGATATAATATTGTGGAAAACCCTTAACATTATTACCAAACAGCTGAAAATTTCTCCTGTTCAGGTAATGATTTGTACCAACTCGAAATCCTATTTGAATGCCTTTCGAAGCTTGGAACCACCAGCGAAAAACACCTGATAATCGATGTGATGATGATTCATGAAGCCTACGAAGGTAATAAAATCAAGGAGTTTCGGTAAATTAATAGGAATTACAATTCTACTAACGTTATAATGAAAGCGTTGTTAAATAAAGCCTTAAAAATGTTTTTAAATAATAATAGACTAATTATACGTATTAAAGGTTACGTTAATGGATCTCCTGGTAAAACCAAGTTACGTGAAAGCTAGGGATATATTAGGAAACTAGCAAACTATTAGGGGATGAAAGATAACAACTAATTTAACTGGCACGGTTAAATTAACAATTTGTATATGTTCGTGAAAGCAAAACGTTTTGTGGAAATCAATAAAGTCGAACTTCGAAGCCGTAGGATAATTAATAGCAATTAAGGTTAATTTAAGTATAAATAAGTATAATTTAATGTAAAAGTCAATTGAAATTGAAAAAAACCTAGACAGTTAACTAGGTTATTATTGAACGATTACTGGAAACAAATTGATTCACTATACTAGCGTGTATATACAAACTAAAAAGCCGCTAGTGTTGGAATAGTAATAATTGCAGTACAGTAAGTCAACTATACTTATAATAAAGTTAACTATACTAACTTTAGATTGAGTTTATTGTTTTGTATATGCCTACTGTATTAGCTAAAAGTCAAATTCAGTATGACCCTACTTTAAATTAGAGCGTAGGCTAAACAAGTGTCCATACAAATTGCTATGCAAACCGGCTAGCGGTCTGCAAAATCTAGAACAATACATCCACCACTTGACCATACAATACTACTGTTACTTAGACCAATCTAATCGGCAACGTTGCAATATATAAAGCTCTACCAACATTTTCTTTTTAATTATTGTTCTCGATATCTTTAATAACATAATTTCTTTCAACACTTAATATACTGTTAACCTATATTAATTTTATAATTTTGATTAACGAACTTCAATATCATGTAATCTTACGAATTAAATGTTTCGTTACCAACAATATATTTAATTGTTGGAATAATAGTCAAATACAGTATAGTTTAGTCAAATATACTTACTGTTAGTTTAACTGCCAGTGTAATGCAGTAGGTTATCATTTTAAAGTGGGTTACGAGCTAAGGAATTTAGCTATACAAATTGGCGTGTAAACCGGCTAACGATCTGCCAAACTTAAAATTTACTACGTATCAACCAATTTCAATACAAAATCAATTACTTCAACTACAATGATTCGAATCGACTTTATTTTAACAATGAAGGCCTACTAAGACCAATCAGTGCTTATTAAGTTAAGCATAGATAAGCTAAATAAAAGAAGAAGCTATTTTCTAGCTACATTTTATATCAAACGACGGCTAGAAATAGAAAGAAGACTTTTATGAAAGGGTTTTTATACGTTACGTTCGTTGTTTACAGAAGGAAACAAAGAAAACTTATAGCCTATACAGTTGTTCACGTCAGTCTATAGGTAACGACAGTATGATTACTAAGAATACTAAGAAATATTTATTAATCATTTTCAAAAACGTGGAAGTTAACCATTGAAAGTTTCCAAGATTACTAACTTGGAAAGTTAACCAAAATCTAAGTTAATATTATTACGGTTGAGATTATTATAGGTATTACTATTACAAATTTTGAATCGTAAAAACGACTAAGTCGCATGATCTTCAACGAATACTAACTTTAATAGTAAGCTTACGACCTACCCTTTTACACCTCTTTTTCCCCCCTACATTACTCTTTCCTTTTCCCTACGCTTCAATATCGCTGCACTAAGTAAAAAACACCAAAAATCGCTAAGTCGCGCCAAGTAAGCTATGTCGTGCGACTTTATATTAAAACAACGATTCTTTACACTCTTAAATCACCAAGTTTACTCTACGCTAAATTAACAAGTCTTTAGTAAGCCAAAACATAAAAATAATTACCGAAAACACTAATATGGATATCATTAAAGATCGAGTCAGGAAAAGAATGATTAAAAACTTTGAGCCCATGTTTATCAATTACTTCAATAATAATTTCTAGTACACAGAAGCTAACGAAGACTTATTAACAGAGAAATTTACCAAGGAAATAGGCTCATGAACTCTCTATTTAAACCCTATCGAAACCATTAAATACTGAAAGCATTTGATAAATTTTAGAAATGCTTGAAAAATGGAACCTAGATATGTAAAAGCTAGTAAAACAATACGTCAAGATTAGGCCAAAACCTAAGTTTCTAAACAGAGGCGTTGAACTCCTTATAATAAAGGAAATAAAATCTCCAAACAACGTACTTTCCGAATACATAATAGATGAAAAACCTGAATAGATTGAGGTTAAGGGCAAAGGTATCGCTAATAAAGGTGTTCCTGAACGCTTTTACACGTGTTTACAAAATTCTACTTAAGCCTAAATAAGTTCCTTAAACCTTTTTCGTAAGGTTTTCCACAAGTCAGTTTTATTAGACGTGAAAAATTGAATAAATTACATTCCGGAAGTCCTTAAATCAACTAGTTAATTAAGTAGGAACCTCGACGTACCCTTTAACACCAATAGAAGTATTACTAAGCCTCCTACAGAAGCCCTTAAGTTCCTTTCTCCTAGGCTCCTTAATACGTCTAGTTTTAGCAGGCAAATCAAGGAAAGAGAGGTTTTACGCGTAAGCCTATTATGGGTATAGCTACTGGCTTTTTCCTTTCTAATTAGGCTAAAAGTAACTATCTTTGATGGTAGAGCTTTAGACGTTGCAACGTTATCAATTAGATTGGTCTAAGCAACAGTAGTATTGCGTAGTCAAGTGGTAGATACATTGTTTTAGGTTTGGCAAACCGTTAGCCGGTCTGCACAGTAATTTATTTACGCAATTGCTTAGCCTGTACCCTAATATAAAGTAGGCGCATAGTATACTTAACTTGCAGTCAATATTGTAGACTCACATACAATAATACACTCAACTTACAGTCAGTATAGTCAACTATATTGTAAGTAAAGTTAGCTTCCTATATTACAAATAGTACTATTTTAACCCTAGAGGCTATCTATTTTTATACGCGCGCGCTAGTATGGTTGATCAGTCTTTTCTAGTAATTACTAAATTACAACTTCATTAATTATCCAGAGCTCTATCATTTCCAATTGGGTTTTATATTAAACTGAACCTGTTTACACTTAAATTAACCCTATTTGCCTTTAAATCCCTTATGGATCCGAGTTCCAACTTTATTGATTCCAACAAAAAGTTCTTTTTCTATAGGCTTCCACAAACTTCCAATTTAGTTATACCAATCAAGGAGGTCGCTATCGTAATTTCCCTGATAGTATTTCAGTTTAATAGAATACCACTGTCCATTAATACATAATTTAGCTTTATCAGTGAGCTTATCGATATAGACGTCGATGCGTATAGTAAACCTATTGTTATTTACAAACCTTTTAAAAGTGTTATTTGGTGATCAATTCATTATGGCGTTAGTAGGGTTGTGCTTCCCTTCGATTCACCAGAATTCCTCAATCTCTTTACCTTCATAGGCTTCACGAAATGCTATTACGTCGATTATTAGACGTTTTTTACTAGTGGTTTCGAGTTTCAAAAAGCATTTGAACAGGCTCCTTGAAGTCGATATAAATTACCACTGGGATAGGAAGAATCTTTGCCTACCTAGTAATAACGTTAACAGTTTCTCTCAATGTCATGCCTTCATTAAAACCTACTATTATATCGTTGACTTTTAAAGCCAGTATGCTTCGTATAATTCTTTTTTATATGATAAATATCTCATAAATTAGGCTAAGAATAATGTGAAATTAATTTTTCTTTTCGTTTTTATAGACGAGGGTTATCAGAAAGCCGATTTGGAAGGACAAATCGGTATTATTTGCAAAAGATCTGTCTGTGAAAATTATTAACTTGGTCCTTGACAGATTAATTGAGATCATATCAATCCCTCGATTTATATTCCACATTTGAAACTTAAGCTTTTCATTTAGCCGGTTATTATTTCTATCATTTGGTTTTTATGATTGTACCGTAGTGGATAAGTCGTAAGAAGATTTCGATTATAACAAGGTAGTAATGTAGCTACTACGGGTAAGTTATTTTAGAAACTATTAAGGCTTAGATATATCAATCTTATCGACTTTGGTTAAATAAACGCCCTAGCCTTTTTGATGAAAGCTAAGACAAATATTAATATTAAGTATACGGATGAACGATTCATCAAAATGAAGTTGATTACCCTTCGCTAATGTTGTAATTAGCTTACAATTTAAGAATTTAAAACCCTGAATTGCTTACTATTTCAATACTACGAAGCCAGCCGTTTTAACAAAAAGGATATCATTAGTTTATATACCTACCAAGCCGAAGTCATTCTCTTATAATATCAACAAATACGGGTCGTATATTAAGGACTTTATACCTAACCATAAGTTAAAGTTCGATTAATAGGCTAGGAATTAATAGATGCTTGCCTTGACCAGTCTTTATAGTGGTTTAATAAATTGTATTACCGTCTCCAAACAGTATATGACACGTAGTCTCTTTAGTAATTTCAATAAAGAGATCCTCTGTAAATCGGTTACTAACTATGTATATGATTATATTATATTTAGGCTATTAAATGTAAACTTGCCTTTAATTTTGGTTATCAAATTTACTACTAATACGACCATCAAACGCTAGCCAATTTTTTCAATCGTTTCCGATTATGTGAGGATTGAATATTTGCCTTTATTGCTGTTTTATTACCGTATCTCTGAGTGATTAGGCGCAATTTTTTGTATGACCGCTCTATGATCTTTCCTTTAACCTCTTGTATAATCTCGAACTTGAAAATCGTGATATTTAGGTTTTAAAGGTTAAAGTTGGGTTTAAATACGGAATATATAACTTCTCGAGTTGAAAGGCCGCTAATTTCAACCTTTTTACATTCTTCAAAGGATTTGCTGGAAGTCTTAGTAATAATTTATGCTCAAAGCTGAAGTACCAAGTCGTCGTTATCCTTATTTTTCCTGTTTAATTAAGTAATATTATAAATGCAACCCGGTATATATTCCTCCTTTTTAACATTCCTTTTTTTCGGGGGTTGTTTGGGTTGACGGTATTTTTTTGGCTTATCGATAACCGGTGGAGGGGGTTCGTGTTAACTAAGTCGTTTAACTTATAAATTTTTATTATTGATTGCCCTAACATAAGAATGAACCTAGGTTATACGAAATATTACGAGGCAGTTAATAATTTTAACAATTAATTTAAAGTTAATAATACTTAAGGTTTTATATAAACCCTTATATTTACCCGGTTACCTCTATATAAAAACTTTACTTTATAATGGCAAAGTAGGTACATCAATTATTATACGGCCGTTCCTAGTATTTAAGGCGTTGTTAACTTAGCGGCGTGCTGATTCCTTCCACAATTCCTTAAATACTTTACTTTAAGCTATAACCCGCTTTTCGATATTTACTAATGGCGGAAATTAACTCGTTAAACATAGATACACTCTAGAAACCAAAATCGTTAACATAAAGACGTTAAGGCTCACAATATCGTTCAAGCCCTTAACCATAATTTAAAGGCGTGCCTTTAAATTTGTAAAGCTTATAATCTCCACTATAAAAACATTATACGCTTAACAAAGGAATTGGTATACCCTCTAAATCTTCCTAATACTCTATTAGGCCTCCATAAGTACTAATTTATACTAAATTTCCATTATTTTAACGTTTTCCTAAAACTTTGCGGCCCTTCAATTGGTACCAACATCGTAAACAACAACTTTAGGTGGACCTAAGTACGTGTTAATTTATAATATCCTTAGCGTTTCATATGTATTTTTTACTCATAAGGACTTTAAAAACTTAGCTCCATAAAAAGATGTTTTAGAGTTAACGATGTGAAAAACAAGCTCATTATCTAAATAAAATACATTGACAAAAACCCTATAGTTCAAGGTTTTATCGTCTTTTAGTGTAAACTTAAATATTTGAAGGGTTCAAGAGTACGTTTGGAAATGATAATAAAGCTTTTCGATAGCTTTTAAAGCAAAGTATTTCATATATTAATATCCTGCTGACTTAGGAACTTTATATAACCTATTAACAGCTAGGTAGTTAAAATGCTAGTGTAATTAACGTATCTCCAGCTCAGTAAGGTTTAATACCACTAGCTTTAGGCCTTAAAGCTAAAACTATAGGTACCTCTACTTTAAACAAAAGGAAAAACTTTAGTTGTTTTTAACTAACTTATTAATGTTAATATTAACGTTAATCCTAGAGTCTTCATATCCTGCAAGTGAAAAAAGAAAAGGGGTAAGAAACTTAAATATATAGAATGTAATTAAGTCAATAATAGTTTAAACTACGATCATTTCCAATAATAATAGTTACTCGCCCAATCTGAAGCCAACTTTAACATTGCTATTATTATGAAGATTAATCTTGGTAGTCGTAGTGCTTTCCCTCCTAAACGCTATGTACTACAAATAGTCTCCTATTAAGTACTTTACTACCCTTATATATGACATAATACCTTAAAATATATGGTCCGCGTACCAATAGCAAAGGTTAAAAGTGTATAAGGGGTTAAGAGCTTGGTTAAAGCAAGGCACGGATTTTTATCGCCTAAACGTTATGAAAAGATATAGTTCGTTAATTACTAGGACGTATTAAAAGTAGTATCTTTATACCATTGAATTTACTTAGTGGTATCGTTATCATTAATAGGTTCGTTGCTCTTAAAGTTTAAGATATAATCCAGGTAATCCTATTCGAAAGTAGTAAGGTACTAAATGTAATATTTGCCTAAACTAATGGCAATACACCATTATTATTACTAACGAAGGAACGAATTAAACTAATAAACGACTAATTAAGGGATCAAACAAACTATACTATCACTATTGGATTACGGATACAGGCTATATAAAAAAGAAGAAAAGATTGCCTATGGGGATATTTGTTGGTAAGTTCTCAAGCCTATAATATTCACGTGAACATAAGGTCTTTTAAGAGTAATCATAATGATTGGTATTTTAGTATAAATTGGAAGATGATACAAGAAGAAGCATCCAGAGATGTACGCTATAGGAGAAGGCTTATAAGCCCTCGACCCAGAGCGAATCACTCTAGAATACTCCTTTTAGACCAATCCACGCATTGCCATTCGGTCTGGTATAGTTAATCTAGACCGATCCATGCATTACCGTTCGGTTTGGAATAGCCATTCTAAACCAATCCATGTATAGAGCACTTTACGTTTTATAAAAATATAGCCTATAGTGTGACACGTTATTGTACACTCTACAGGAGTATACCTTACAATACAGTACATTACTACTTACTCTATGTATACTATTTATAAGGTTATATAATAATATCCATACAGGTAATCTTTTCTTTCTTCCTTAGGTACTTTATACCTATAGCCTAATAGTGACAGTGTGGTTATAGTTATAAAAGTACAAATTAATAGTTTCCGTAATGACAGTATTGTTGGCATATTCATTATAAAAGGTTCAAATCAGCAAGTTTTCATAATAATAGTATTGTTGCCGCATTAATTTCAAAAGGTTTAAATCAGAAAGTTCGGCTGGGATTAGTAAAATCTAGCCGAGGTAGTATTTGTAGTTCGGTCGTAGTAAGTATAGTCAAATGGGGGCAATATGGTTAGTAATAACGTTTTTTCATGGTTAATAAAGATAAATACGCTGGTACTACAAGAGATAATTACGTAAAGATAATTGCGTAAATTTAATTACGTAATTACGTATTGGATTAGTATAAAAAGATATATCGTTATCGGTTTGAGAAAAACTTTTCTTTTTCTTTTTTAAAGGCGCGTAATCTAAACCGATTCAAATCCTTACCTTAACTTAACCTTTGTTTTCTACAATTAAATTAACCGCTTTAATAGGTATGTCTCTGGCAAACACCCATATACTAACCTATTCTTTCAATAAATGCCGCGTAAAAATAGGACTATAAAGCGCTATTTAATACGAGAGCGTCGGCGCATCGTCGCCGCCATAGCCACCGTAGCCGCCGCCCCTAATACCACCACTACCAGTAGCAACAGCCTGCCCTTATCGGGCACAATATCTTTTATTTCCGTCATAATGCCCGACCCCACCACCCCGTTCGCTGTTACGTCACCAAGTCCCGCCGTTGCTACGCCGCCCAGCCCCACCACCGCTATACCCCTTTCCCCCCCCTTTTCCTCTCCCTTTCTAAGATCCCAGAGGGAGGAGTAAAGGGCCCTTAAAGTTATAAACCTTACCCTTTCCCTACGAATAAAAACCCTATTACCTGTGGGGGCCCCTTTACGCCGTAAACTTAGCCTGGCGTAATTACACCAGTGTATATATATCCTAGTCCCTTTGTTTATAAGTTTTTAACCCACTTCTTTTGTAAATGAAAAACACGAGGCGAATCTCCTCCACCGCCTTAAGTTTCGTATCGCTAAGATACATCGTAAAGCCCTTTTAACAAGTTAAACATTAAAATGGTATACTCGGGTCCGTAGCTCTAGGTCATTAATAAATACGCCTTACATTTCGTATATCGCGTCCGCGACTGCGGGTAAATTTATTAGCGATTGTTATGAAAGCGGGGGCCGTTCGGCTCGTTACCACCGTTAAAAAAGAATGAATAACTTGTTCACCCTCGTTTCGGTAATTTTAAGGCCGTAGATCAAAACTGTATTACGCACCTATTAACTTTTTTATAAATTTAACCGAATTTTAAGGACTTCTTTTAGTAGGAATATACCGTTCGGGGTGATCCGAAAAACAAATCGTCGCAAATAACCAAAATAAGTCGATACTAATTAGTAAATAGGTGCTAACCAGCGGATTAAAAAGATAACAGCCGCCGTTGTCGCCTGAAAACGGGGCCTATGCATATATCACATAGGTGAATTCGACGATATTATTATATATCATTACATAAAAGAAAATCCTTTCTCTATACCTTCACCTAAAGGTATAATTAATAATGTATGAGGTAACATTTTCGCTAACATTAATAACGTCGTCAATAGTAATAACGGTAACGTTAATATAAAAGGGGGGAATAACGGGGAAAACGTTAAAAACGTGACGATATCATCCTTTCCCTTTAGTAATAGATAAATACCTCCGTGCCAGGCTGGTGTACCTGGTTATAATATAATACGTTATACAGTATTTTAATACCTTTTTATAAAATAAATATTGAAATTAATAAACGTAATATAAAATATAAAACAAAAAGGGTAATATGCTAGAATTAACGCGATATTGTAAAATTAAATGAAAAATTAAATAAAATCGGAGATTGGTACAAATAGTTGTGTTTAATAGGGGTAAAATTTGCGATCGATATAAATAAGACTTTTAAATGAGGGAAAAACGTATATCGGTATAAATAATGTAAAACGTCCCGATTTAAATTAGCGAAAAAGTAGTTAAATAACTTATTAAAGTCGTAAAAGATTTTCAATACCCCTAATAAACAATATACTTATAGATATAAGTATTTCTAGGGCTCATTTTAACGTAGTCTTGGTTATTATATATATTAGGTTAGAATTTTGGTTACTTTACTTCGTTTTTTCGATCTTACGACATTTATATAGCTTGAATAAAGTTATAATATCGATTATTAAACGCTTTTCTTTCGTGATACCTAATTAAACTAGGTACTTATAAAGCGAAAAAGAGTTAATATATACGATAAAAGAGATAAAGCGTAAATTGAGGTTAAACCAATTATCCGGACCGTTATTACTATAGTAATACCCGAATCGAAGCTTTTAACTATATTATAAATCTTGGAAGCAAAATTTTTTTGCATAACCCTTTTGAACTTGATAAAACTTTAATAGATAATGTTTACTTGGAGCGTAAAGCTGTTTTGGACCGGTATTTCGTTGCTAAGGATTAGGATGAAACCGATTTATAAACTGTAGTTGTTATTATTGACAAAAAAGTCGTTAATAAAAACAAATAGCTTTGCCGTACCTATATCTAACGGTACGAATTGTAAGCCGCGTTTCGAATTGTGTATTTGCGACTAAAGTTATTTGTTAAGCGTTTTGTACACGTCGTTCGTCAACTTGGTTTGGTATTACATAACGACCGAAAGGTCAAATACTACCTTTAGTTATACCATAAAAATAACCCAACCACTGTTTAAACGTTAATATCTGTATTTGTAGGCTTATTTTATGTTATCTAGAATGATATGGGTAACTTTATCCAACTTCCCCTTTTACTTAAGGCTTTAAGTGCTGTTCCGAAAGGCAATTGTAACGTTATTAAAATAGATTAAGTTATCTTTAATTAAGTACGTTTTAGGTTTAGCTTTTAAACTGGCTTCCAAAAGTTTCCTTTTTTTAAATTCGGAAAACGAAAAGTTATATAAGGTTAAGATATTGTTCGTTTGTATACTTGTTAATATAAAGCCCTTTAAGTGGGCTGTTAATATTAAAAGGTACAGGTCAAAAGTAAAACTGGTTATTTCGAGCCATTTTTTATAGTGTCTTTAATAAGTGTCGTATTAAGAAATACAAGCTTCCACTAAGTCGTAAAATGGTTTTCAAAAACGTATAATCATTTTAGGTAAGTAATGTTATTTAAAGTCTTTGAGTATATTGGCGTAAATCCGTCGTTTAAGTCGGTTTTTAAATTGGATATATACCTGTATTATGTTTTAAAGCTCGATATATAAGTTATAAGGTAAGTTAAAGAAAGCCGCGAGAATAAAAATTAGAAGATAATTAGCTTGTTGTAACGTAAGTAATTAGGTTATAATATCCTTTTTACTTTTTTTAATTATATCCTTTAATGATTAGGCGGGTTTCTTTTTAAATATTTTCGACTTTATATTTGATTTCGTAAATAAAACAAGTTAAAAAGATCTTTTAAACGTCGTAAACAGTTAATTTAAAACGTTTAAAATGAAATAACACTTAGTCGATAAAGGTCAAGATTTACGTTTGGGTACATTGTACGAATAAGGTATCTGGGGTGGTATTAATATCTTTGCAGCGAAGCTTTAGATTAAGTTCACGGTTTTTTTTTTTACGTAATAAAGGAGTCCGTAGAAAAATTCCTGGGGTATTTTTCAGTTTTCGAGCTGAAAGAGTGTTTTTGGCGTTGAGGTTTCAGCGGGTTTAGTATAAATAAGCTGATTTGATTTGACGTAATCGGGTTGGATTCGTGTTTTAAAGGTAAAACTAGAGTTAAGTTCGGTTTGTATTCGTTATTTTAGGTAATGTTTTATAGGCGGTTTTATTCATCTTGCGGTTTCGGGTCATCTTTTTCTACTTTTTGTTGTATCTTCATACTATTATCTAACGAAATGAATTCGTTCCATTTATTAAGTTAACAAACATATTATAACCTCTAAATCCGTGAATCCTTCAAAAGATAATCCATTTATCCTTCGTTTTCCAAACAAAAACCTTAAATTATAATAATAGGTTTAACACGCAAGTTTTATGTAGGCTATTCCTTATAGCCAACACTCTAAATATATTATTCTTTATTTGTAATAAGCGTAATACCTCTATATCTTTAGTTATAACAGTGGCCCTTTATATTATTCATCATAATGGGGTAAACTTCGTATAGATCTTTTAATAGGTATTAGAGATAAGGAGTGTAAGAATGAGCCTACTTAGGCTAAAAGTGTTGTTAACAGCGCTAACCATTATTGAAAGGATAAATTCCTTAGAATTAATACCCTTTACATTTTTAACAACATTATATACACTTTTTATAGTGGTTTATAATATTATTTACATTTTCCAATACCCTATAATACTTTTATTAGGATTTGTTTATATTTGTTACCGGTTACTCGATCTTTCGTATGTTATTTGGTAAAGTTCAAAGCTGTGTGAGCGTCGTACATAATCTCATTTAAAAGCCTAAGGTAAACGTTTAACTAATAGTTAACTAAACTTTCCTAATAATCAATAATAAAAACACTTCGTGTATATTTGGCGATTTGGAATAATATAGTCGTATTGACGATGTAAAGAACCAGTAAACTATTTAAATATATAATATTGATAATTACTTCGTAATTAAAGTTTCTTTCGTTTTAAAGATGGAATTTAAACCATCGTAAGGCCTATAAGTGAAGCTAGTACTTATAACAAAACTTTTCAATAGCTTTAAATACGTTCTTTCCTACATTTACGTAGCCTGCGGTGTAAAGCAGACGTAAAAGGCGTTTTGCAACTGGATGTTCAAATCGTTGGTATAAATTTTGTAATTTTAACTAAATTAAATAAGTAGTGTTGGAATAATATTACATGCAGTGCAGTAGGTCAACTTTACTTACAGCAAAGTTGACTATACTGCAAGTTGAGTGTATTGCTTTGTGTGAACTTACCGCATTGTATCTTAGTTGGGTGCAGTACGCTGAACTTCACTCTAGGGCACGGGCCAAGCAATTAGCCATACAAATTACAGTGCAGACCGGCTAGTGGTCTGCCTAACCTAAAACAATACATCCACTATCTGACCACGCAATACTACTGTTACTTCAACCGATAGAATCGACAACGTTACAACATCTAAAGCCTACTAACACTGACCAGTACTTGCCTGCTAGGTTAAGCACAAATAAGCTAAGTAGAAGAAAAGGCTATTTTCCGGTTACTATCTACGTCAAAAAAAAGTTAGGGTAAAGGAAAGATTTTCATGAAGGGCCTTTACTATTGGGTCAGTATTTACGGCAGTACGTAAGGAAGACCTTTAGACTACATTAGTCTCTACGGCAGATCAGAGGTAACGATGGTATCGCTATCGAAAACACCAAAAAATCTTTATTAATCCTTCTTAAAAAGCTTTGAGATTAACCGCTAAAAGTCTCAAACGACAAGTTGGCAAACGGTGAAGTCAATATTACTACAGGTACTACTATTACAAAAACAACTAAGTCCTACGGCTAAACAATAACCTTCTGTAATGATCACACTAAATACCCGTGAGTAAATAGAAGGTGTCAGGGGGTTTATGTTAGCAGTAAGGTAGCAGAGGTAACAAAGGTGAAATATCAGAAGATGTTTGTTCATGCTGTAGAATGATTATTAGCGTTTAGGCTATTCAAGTGTATAGACTGAATACTTAGATTGACAACTGAAGAGCTATAAAGGAAATACTATCTATGTGGTGCTGACCGTGTCCCTATATCCTATGACCTTCATACCATCTTCAGTACTGAGGCTCACCAGTGCTTACTGAGGCTCACCGGTGCTCACTGAGGCTTAGTGAGCACTTGTGATCTAGATAACCCTAACCCTGGAGGGTTGCTAAGTCTGGTGCTGACAAAGAGATGTTTCTCGCCTGATGTGTTAGACTTCAGGCTCTTGGTAGCTCAGCTGCATGCTGGCCTATTTCCTGACCCGCCAACGTGCTTGGGTCATAACAGGAACAACGGAGCAATTGAGGTTAAATGGGGTCAATTTACATGAAATGAGGTGCAATTAAGTATGGGACTCAACTGAAATTAATAGGAGTCTGGCTAGTTAACGAAGAGGCAATTCAATGGTAACCGAAAAGGATTAATTAACCACACTGGCGTACGCGCACAAACTGAAAAGCCGCCAGTGTTGAAATAATATTACATGCAGTGTAGTAGATCAAATTTACTTACAGTAAAGTTAACTGTACTGCAAGTTAAATATATTGCTTTGTGCGGACTTACCACATTGGGTGTAAGTCAAGTGCAGTACGTTGCACTTCACTCTAGAGCACGGGCTAAGCAATTGACCATTTAAATTACAGTGCAGACTTGCTAGCGGTCTGCCAAACCTAGAACAATACATATACCATCTGACCACGCAATACTACTGTTACTTCGACCAATTGAATCGACAACGTTGCAACGTCTAAGGCTTACCAACAAGTAGCCTTAATTATACGTATTTCTAGGAAAAACCATAAGTAACTGAATTTAAATCTAAACGGTACATATATGTTATTTAAAACGCGGATAAGCTAATTGTTCGTATTACGGACCTTAATCCCGAGCTTATTTATATTAAATAATAAAAGCAGAAATAGCGTTCCAGAATTTATTACGTAAAACTTAATCGGTTCAAAACACGTATTTATAACGACCTTTTCCAGCGACATCGCCTTACCTTTACCAAATAGGATCTTTCGGTGTTTTCCTGTCCGGTTTAACCGAAACTTCCGAAATTTCGACGTAAGTACGTCGAATTATCGTTTTCTAGCCGCTAAGATCTCTGCTATGTCAATATTAAGCATAATACCCTAAAACCTAGTTTCGTATTTATTAAAAAAAGTAAATTACGACGTTATATTAGTATTAAATACTTAGTTTATATAGTTTAATCCTGTAATATATAAAAACGAAGCATCTTATAAGCCGGTAAAAATACGTTGGGCGTTTTTATCGTTGTAGGCTCTTAGGTAAATATCGTTATATTTAAGGTGGTCTTTTTCAGATATGTTTTTGTAAAAGTATACGTGGAGTCTGTTATTTATATTTTCGTATTCGGCTACGTATATTGCAAAATTAGCTTTTATTCGTTCCTTAATATTACACTCGACCTAAAATTGTCGTTCAATCCGAATTTTCTCACAAATGGAGTGGTTTGTAAATTAACAGCCTACTTTACCATATATAATACACCGCTTTTGCAAATTTGTAAAGCTCCGTATATCTTTTCGTAAGTATTGTCGTAGTTTCGGTACGTTTTTTCCATTTTCGAACGATCGTTTTTATCTTTTATTACTAGTGTTTTTTCTTTAATACCTATACTTTAAGCGTTCGTTTTACCTCAGGTAAACCTTAAATCTCCGGTCCAAAACATGGTAAATTGTTTTTACAAGGTTTGTTACGGTAATTTAGGCGTCGCTTTTAGTTTTATTAGTTACAAATACTAATCCAAGGCTTGACTTTCGGCGTATAAAGGTTTCGAACGATATTTCAAAGCTCATATAAAAAGCCTTGAAATCCTTTTTCGATTTTAAAAGTATAAGGTTAAAATCTGGGTTCATACGGTAAGCCTTTGTTATTATTTAAATAAATAACTTATCGCCTTTGTATTCTGGTTCAAAAGATATTTAACACTTCCGATACTTAACCAATAAAACGGTAAGGATTTACTATAGGTTTTTATCGGCTTTTTCCTTTTAGTTTTTTACAAATTACTATATTATGCTAATCCAATATTTATCATGAAGTTTATAATTAATTTCCGTATCGAAATAGGATTTCAGGCGGTTTTAACACTCCAAAAAATTATTTATGTACGCAAGGTAGTATATATATCATTTTACCAATTTATTAGGAAAACATAGTGGGTAAGATAATATAAAATTAAAACAATTTAATATTTAGTTTTTTATACGTGTTTAACATCCTACGTATTTCATTATCAAGTACGTTATATAGTTTACCACTATAGTTATTATTTTTATCTCACAGCCTGACAAAGTTATTTAACTTTATAGGGTCGCTTTTATTTATGGGGAAACGGTATAGTAAAAGGTCGTAGTAAGGGTTGTAATTTGTAGACATCGGTTCCTAAAGTACGTATTGACGTTTTACGCCGTTTGTTAATTTTAGAGTCGGGTTGTTTTTTATGTCTTGAGCGATCCTTTTATGGTTGATCGGGCTGTTTTCGATATTTCAGCCATTCCCGCCGTAGCCGATCGGGTTATTTCCAATATTCGGAAAGTGGTTTGATGTTCGGTTCTATTTCAAAGTATATACCGGCGTAAGGGTTTATTATATTTATATAGTAAATAAAAATTATAGTCGTTTTTTTCCCTCAGGATTTTTATTTTTAGCTTAAGGTATAGGTATAGGGCTGGATCGTTTTATGCCCCGTTCTTATCGTTTTAATAATAATCTCTTTTACTTCGTAAGGTAATATCCTTTTACCAATTCTGTTAAGTACAAATCTTTATCCTCCTAATTTAATACGTCAACGAATTATATTGTTTCGAATAGGGATTTTATAAGGCAGTTATTTTTACCTCCTAGGGTATGAATGCCTCTGATTCGTAATTGGATTCGTAAGGCTTTAGCAATGGCAGGATTTACCGTTCGCCATATATCTAACGTCCAGTGTAATTCTTCTTATAAAAATCTTTTAGTAAGTTAGGCCTTTGAACTTTTGTTAATAACGGAATATAATAGCAAAAATGTTTATATTTACCATATATAGGTTTCAATCCTGAATTGGCGAATCGATAGTGTTATTCCAAAATTCTAAGTCAATTTTGTGTATTATAGCCTTTCTAATTCCTATATTTTCGACCAAAAAGTCGATGTTGACGTTAACTTCCTTTATTAATATTGGTTTTAAAGCTATAACCGTAGGTATTTTAAGGTGGTTTTTCTATATATTTGGTATGCTAAAGCGGTTTAAATTGGTGATTCAGAACCGTAATAATGTTTCGAGTACGTTCAAATTTTAACATTCAGGGTAACAAGTCCTATACATAATAAATTTGAAGTAAATAAAATAATTCAGATGGTTAAAATAATTTTATTTATGTCTATTAACATAAATTAATTTTGAACGATAAATAGGGCTTAATTATCAATTAGTTAAGTGTTTTAAATTAGTTTTATTAGCTATTGGTAACACCGTATTAGCTAAACAGTTAGGAAAACTTAAACGTTCTAAAAACTAAATTTAAAACACGCAAGGCGAACGCGAAAGAGTAAATAGGGTAAAGCGAATAAGAGGCGAATAGGGTAAATGAGAGTTGTAATTATAAGGAGGTACGTTATATAATCTGATGTTTCGGTATTTGGTAGTCGATCCAGATTGATATATTGTAACCGAACCTAGTGAAATAATCGGTTTCATTACTTTATACATAACTATTTTAGTCGGAGCTATTAGTTCGGATAAATATATCGCAACCATTTTTAAATTAAGGGAACGGTTTAAATATCGAAAATCAGATAAGTCCAAATTAAGGGTTCCAAAACTTAGTGGTTTTAGCTTACGTGGCTTGATACATAATAGGACGCTTTTTAAAAAGTACCCAGATACGTTAAAACGTTAAATAAGGGTTAATAATATCGTATTAAATCTATCCTTTTTAAAATTACTTAGTTTTTACAGTCTTTGTAAACGTCAGCGTATAATATTTGTGAAAACAAAATATTAAAGTACCAATAGTTAAAACCGCTACAGTATCTTATTGTAGGTATTTAACGTATATTTACCTCTCTTTTCCTAGGTTATTCCTAATCAACTGAGTCGGCTATTAATTAGTGTCGGTAAAATTTTAAGTTTATAATATTTACGTAAATATATGGTTTTTAAAAACGAATTGAAATAATTAGTATTATGGTATAAATTGGAAGATAATCAAAGAATAAGCATCCAGAAGTGTACACCACAAGTAAGGGTTTATAAACCTTCGACCCAGAACGTATCACTTTGGAATACTCCTTCAAGACCGATCCATGCATTGACATTCGGTCTGGAATAGCCATTCTAGACCGATCCATGCATGGTGAACTTTGCACCTTGCAAGAGTACAGCCTGCAGTGTGACACGTTATCGTGCACCCTGCAGGAGTATACCTTGCAATACAGTGCACTTCTACTTTCCCTATGTATACTATCTATGAGGGTATATAGCAATATCCAAAATATTATTATATATTACTATAGTCAATATACGTAGAGACTACTTTGTAGGTTATATAATAGTGTATCACGCTATAAGGTAAACTCCTACAAAGTGCATAATAACGTGTTACGCTACAGATTATACTCTTGCAAAGTGTATAATAAAGTGCTACTATTTAGAAAGAAGATTAGCAAAGTGCATGATAAAGTGCTACTGCTCAAGTAAGAGTTCATAAGCTCTCACTTGAGGCGTGCACTCTCCGGATGCCTCTTTTCCTTTCTATTAATATAACTATCTACTTCAATACAAACACCAATCTTTACGATTACTTTTTTACTCTTTACGTTCATTTGAATAGGCAGAGAATTTACCGACAGAATCTTTTACTATCATTTGAAACCTCACTTTTCAGCTTAGAAAACTTCTTATATTGAGGGTAAAGATATTATAAACCTTTTATGAAAGTACATATACTCTTCCTGAAATTTGTAATCCTTCATAGAAATATATAAACTCTTTATATCTTACTAATATACTAATAACCCTTAACGGAAACCAATTTATACAAAATCCCTATCGATTTGACAATAATTTTAAACTTTATCATCACAAAATTAACATCGATCTTGTAAACTAGTACTTTTGGAGGTTTTAGGTACGTATTAATTGACAAAGTATATAATACCTCGTATTTTTTCTTTTCTACAATAGTTTAAAGGAAATTGACACTGTTCAATACTATTGCGAAATTAATAACATAAAGTATAAATTTGATACTCGGGTAAAATACATCGAAAAAATATTAAAGTTGGACTTTAAATTTTCTTTCAACGTAAAATTAAACCTGAAAGACGTTTGGAAGTGTGTTTAGCAATAATAACAGAACCGTTCAATTACCTCTAGTGTTAAAAAGTCCACATTTTTATAAATTGACATTTAAGGGACTTTATATAACCTATCGACCGCCGGATAATCAAACCGTCCATATAGTTGACCAAGGTTTAACTTCAGCAAGTTTAACATTATCGCCTTGTATACTTAAAGGTAAAACCATAGTTATCCCTATTTCAAACTAAAAGAAAACCGCTAATAACCTTCAACCATAACTAATTCGTTAATATAAACATTGATTTTAACGCCGAGATTCTTAATATTTTGAAAGAAAAGGTAGAAAGTAGTAGAAAATTCTAGGATATAGAAAAAAATAGGCTCAAAGACTATAATAACAGTTGTTAATACCAGCAAAAAGAGTTCTTTTCCAGAGCCAAAGCCAACTTTGACCTTACCAGCATCCTTACGGTTAAGTTTGTAACAGTATTAATATCCCTTCATAAATAAATATACTAGAAAGAGATTTCTATTAAATATCGCATTACTTCCGTATAGGGAAAAATACCTTAAAAGACTTCCTCCATATAACAATCGTGAATGATAAATAAGTATATAAGGTTATAATTTTTATCGCTATAGGGACTACAGGGGTTTTCACTTATTAAAAGTTACAAAAAGATGTAGTTGGCCAGTTCTTAAATTAATTCCGAACCGGTGTCAATATTTTCATGCTAACCAATAACCTGAGACTTTTTTCCCTTACTTTTAACCTCCGAGTCTTCAAAGTTTGTAACCTATTTCATGCGTTATTAGTAAAAAGTAAAAGGGTATCATATATGGTATGTCTACTATTTCAACTTTAGTTCAATAATGGTATAAGATATTAACCAATAGCTTTGTTTACCGTAAATCCAATACCTCTTAATATTAAAAATAAACTTACCCAACTGAATTAAATATCTTACTTCTTATATAGCTCGGCAATCAAACTTCCAGGTCTAGAATTTTTGTTAAATGCATTAATTAAGCCTATTGTACTTACGATGGATGTAATAAGTATGAAAGTAGTTTTGATTATAGTTGATCACCTTATAAACTCAAAGGTATATATCAATTGAAGCCGGTACCCATATTATTACGATTCTAAATAAAACCCGTAATGGGTTAAAAAAGCTTTTACAGGTAGCGATAAATGATTAAAAGGAGTATTTATTTTTTATAACACCTAATAAATTAGGGAACTAAATAATGTAATATACATTTCACAACTCCAATGATCCCTATTACCTATTAACGAAACATCAGCCTATTAAACATCAAATTCAAGAGATTTAGTTTTCTTTACTATTCTTTTTTATACTCCAGCATATAAAAACACTTCGTAATGTTTCAATTCGTATAGTGATAGAAAAAGTAAATATAGTAATGAAAGTAACCTTTAAAAACATTGTAAACCCCCTAAAACAATAATTAATTCGTTAAATACCCAAAGTAATGATCTTCGGCTAAACCGGTAAGAATACTGGGAAATAACATAGGAAAACCTAGCAATTTCATCTTGATCTTGGGGCAGATATTTTAAAGAATGGGTGTAACTTAATATTGAGGGGGGTATAAGGCTTACTGTTATACTTCTCCTTACCTCCCTATATCTTGACAAAGGTTGTAATTGCCGCATAATCCGCGTCTATTTTAGAAAAATCTTAGGGTAATAAGTTATGTATTCGTCATAGAAACTTTTTGAATCCCTTGACAGGTGGTATAGGGGTAAGTACTGGTATTAGTGGGTAATATAATTACCTTTGGTAGAGTTTGAAGGTAAAAAGCCAATGGTTGTGCACATAATAAACTCGCGTGTAATGTTTCTTTTTTTGATTTATTTGTTGAATTACATATTAATAAAAGGCTTGGGTGTTACCGAAGGGAATTTTAGTAATAATTCTTTTAGTATGAAAAAGTTCGTCAAAGTTTCTATTTAATTTATTGGTGGATTAAAGGTTAGTTATAAGCTTCAAAACTTGCTATGAGTAGGTTGATTAATTCATCATAACTAGTTGCACAAACTGATTAAAGATCTTAGGCATTTTTTTCAAGAACTTATTCGTATTTGGTCAAGGCCTTGCGAAGATTTATAAGGGCGTTGTGGATATTACTATATATCAATATAGCTAACAAGCGTAGGGAACCACGTTAGAGGAGTGTATTATGAAGTTTCACGCCCTAAGTAACACGTTAGTGGGGTGTATAGTAGAGTATCACACCATAGGTAAGAGCTCATAAGCTCTTATCTAAGGCGTAAACTCTCCTAGTGCCTTTTATTCCTCTTAAATGCATCATATTTCTACTATTATACTTGAATATTGTGCTGGTTTTTTATAAGTTAACCTAAAAACTTAATAGATACTAATTATTGGCAGATTTGATCAACTATGGATATATTAAGAAAATGAAGGTAAATCTTGGTTAAATATTTATGACATGATTTTTTTACGTACTTAACGATTTTGGGCTTTAATACTACAATTCATCAAAATTACTTGGGAGCGTGGATAGATTGTAAAACCGAAGTAGCTGGGAAAAGAAACACTTTCATACGATACTATTGATTAGGTTGGTTCCCTTTCACTATTAAACACCCTATAACGCTACCATATATTCGGTTGACTTTTTGAATATATTCGTGCACTTCTTGTAAAGCGTTTTATCACCTATTTGCTGCGTAAACCGTCGAATTTAGGGCCCCTTTACTAGGACTTATCTAATTACTATGCTAAACAGGCATTGAAACCGCTTAAGTACATTTAGGAAACGATCAAAATATTTTTGAAAGTGTTTATACCGCTACTTAAAACTCCTAAAATAGATTTTAAATCGTTTAAATCAAGAGTAGAAACGTTCAAAACAATACCCGACGCTTCCATACAACATTTCAACTCTTTCCTACACACTATCTCAACTCTCTTCTTCACATCATCTTAACTTTCATATAAAACTCCTTACTCTAACATCCGATACTTTTTTTTTTCACATACCACTTATCTAATTTCATACTTATAACCTTTGAGTTTACTAACCAGTTAGGTAATGTAACATTTCTTCACGTTAAATAATGAGTTTGTAACTTAGAAACCATTTTTTTTTGAATTACATATACAAAAGTGAAACATTTAATTTAAAACGACCTATGATACTTTATTTATTATCAATATTAGTATTTCACGTTTCTATTTTATGAATTCATTTCAAAACCCTTTCAATCACATTATTTCAAATATATACAAACCTATATTATTATACTACATTTAGAATAATAACTTATACACAACAAACTCACTTCTATAACTTCATCAATAACAAGTATAGTTGAAGCTAAGAAGTATATAAAATTCGTATTCGAGTACATAAAGTTTCGGAAAACCGTTTGAAAGTATATTAATATTAATATATATGATAATATAATCTAGACGCCGGTAAAGTATCTGAATATTGAAGCGGTAAATACGTAAGATAAAGACGTTATTTTTCGCTATAAAGAGAGAAAGATTGAAAGGCGTAATATATTCGATGATTTCCGAGAAATTAGGAACTAAACGTTAGAAATGTGGCATATAATACATAACCTAATCTCGAAAGTGCTGCGAGTATAATTACGCAACAAAAAAATTAATACGCCTGGTAGTAAAAATAGTCGTATTGTGAAAAAGTTGGTTACTACGGCTTAATTTCACTCAATACTATGATAAAAAGATAAGAAGATATTAAAAGTGTATTTTATAAATAAATATTAGTTACAGGAATATAAAGAACAACACATTGAAAATATACGTAAAAAAACATAATATAAAATCACCTTACATACAGAAAACGTAGAACGTTTGAGGAAATTAACCATATCCTGCAAAATCTTGATGAATTTCTAATAATTTACGAAAAAAGGAGAAAAACCGTAAAAGCTGTCTTCTACTCGGATTAAAAACTCACCAATTTTAATAAATACTCTGGAAAAACAAAATAAGGTATACCACTTCCCAACTACACTAAAAGCGCTTTAAATCAGGGTATAGGAGCGTCCATATTAAATATAAAAGACGATGAAAAGATATATGGGCCTTATAAACCAATAGCCATAAATCGTAACCTATATCACCACCTTTTATCTTACCGATTCCTCACGAATAAATACGAGTTTATAAAGCTAACAAATTTCAATTAATTGTTGGATAAAATCGAGTATTCAATAATAAACTATACAACATACCTAAAAATAAAATTTATAAGATATTAACACTGTATAAAAGACTAGATATTAAACCCTTATAGTTCTATATTATGTTACCTGATATTGTAACTAAACAAAGTAAGGAGTAATATATATACTACTTAATATAGGTAGATATATACGTAGAGTATTAAAATAATTTAAAAACGGGCTTTGAAACGAAAAGTAAATTCAAGTTATTCAATAGTAGCAAAACAAAAATTACATAGAAATACGGTAAAAGACATTGTAACAACACGGAAAAATCGCCAAAAAAAGTGTTAGCTACCCTACTAACGAAATTGAGAAAACGCTAGTCAATGCTTCAACCGAAATAAAAAAGTGATATAATATTTATTTAAATAGTACAGAGATTATCGTAGCAATCCGAACTTTGACCTTCCATTATTTTAACCCCAAAATAACTTGAAATACTTGTATATAAGCTTTGAATTATCACTCCAAACTTCGACTTGTTAATAGACAAACCTTGTATTAACATTCGTAGCTGGGAAGGCTAAGGATAAGAACTAGCAAATTATACAAGAGGACCTTGCTAAAACGATTTACCACGTCTTAGATCTACGATTTAAGTTATATCCGAGGAATAGGAACTCCAATCTGAACTATAAATACGGATATAAAAGCTCCAGAATCCGCAAAAAATGAATACCAATCCAGGTGCTCCTACAACTAAGGATAAACCTTCATACGTAAATTGGATCTACCGTACCCTTATCAAAATATATCAAAACCAAAAAAATCTCTAAAAATAGTACCCCGTTGATAATAAGGTCGGCTACTGATCAATAACCCATCTGATACACAAACAAATCCACGTTAATGGAAAATTATAAGCTAATTATCTTCCTAAACACCAAAAAAAGCAATTTTACAACTTATACAACCGATTATGAAGATAACAAAGAAGAATTCAATATTTACCCATACTAGTATACTTTTGAGGAGAACGACTCGGTGGAAAAGGAAATATAAGTAAAGGCCCGAAATATAAAAAACGAATAAAATAATATTTACAAACTAACCAAATTCTTTATTCTTATCCAACGTCGATTTAAATAAAAACATTGGCGTATTGAACGCCTATATAAAGTCTAAATTCACACTGTTTCATAGATATAGTTGCCCATTTCAAATCATTATGTTAAATAAAGATACGTTAGAAATTTTGACCGCTGAAAAACATCAATTCGACGTTTTTATAGCAAAGATTTCCAAATTTTAACTCGACTATATAAGGAAATACCGCGAAGTTTTATTCGTCAAAGGTAAAACGATGCTACTTGGGACAGAAATAATAAACATACGATTCGAACCGGTCGAGTTTTATATGATAAACTTTGAAATACCATTATTATTTTCACTAATTTATATGAGTAAATTCGATATCAAAGTACAAAAATTCGATGAAGTAATGCATTCTTACCTCGGATAACGTATCTATCCCATTTTAATTATATTTCAAATATCTTTGATTATTTGCCGAAATACAAATAATCGAAACCATCTCTTTAATGTAACCCTAACTTTTTATATTTCACCGACAGTTTATACATCTGGTTCTCAAATAACTCTGACGGCTATTCGGCACGGCGGGCTACATTAATATAGAAAAGAAAGCTTTCAAAGCTATAAAAAGGGTCTGCTACGAATACCAACTACACTTATAAGTTTTGCGACGATTTAAATTCCGTTTATAAAAGGATATTAATTTTGATTACAAGGTTATTATCGATATTATACCCCCCCCCCCATCAAGTAAACCATTCTCTATGTAATCTATATCAAACTATGCTTATAATCCACTAAGTTTACAAGAAACGTTTTGATAACGAATTGTTAAGATACCTAGATAAACTACTAGAAAGATGTTAATTTTAGGCCTCTAGACTAAATTATCTACAATATAGGCACGGCTTTCAAATCAAACCAATAGAAGATCAAGATTAACATGACTGGTAATAAATATAAGCAAATATTAGTAAATGAGTTTTGAGATATCGGAAAGTGTAAAAGATATTGAAAACTACGTAAAAGGGCGTATATAGTAATTTTAAAAAGGTTAAAAGAACCGAACTCGAGAAAATCCATTTTATTAATAGTTGTCAACATTGTAGATAATGTATTTGGTCCGAGTTAACGTATTCCTATATTTTATATAATTAATGTTGACACTAAAATTTATATAGATTCGAAATCGTTTTAAATTACGATTTTGGAAGAAAATTTCATCATAAATTGTATGGAGGTATTGCGTTTTTCAAAGGCCAAGAACGATATCTCCAAGGCCTCATTAATACAAAAACGGTCTATGGAAAACATGCATTTTAAGGTTACCGTTTCAATTGCAGGTTTTGATTTTGAAAAAAGGAAATACATATTATCTCTTAGATGATCAACTTTATTAAGGGATTCAATATGTTTGAAAACTTTCTAAACGCTATAAGTTACTATTTTTAATTGATAATACGAAAGTCTAAAAAGGAAAACATAAAAGAAAAAGACTACTAAAATATTACCTACCGAATAACGACAATCATTGTAATTCTATAATAAGATAAAGACCTGTTCATTAACACATATACACCTTACTAATAGCCTTATATACCCTTCGAAACCTTAACCAAACAAATAACCCAGAAAAACCAAACAAAACGATGTCGTTAAGAATAGCTACGTGGTTCGAAATATAAAAAACGCTCCAAAACTTTTATTTTATATTTCTTTTTCATCCAAAAAAATATAACGAACCGCAAGCTAATTACAAATCTTCATTATAAAGGTATCATTACAATATTGAGTGGACTTTTTTAAGGATTCAACCCAAAAGAAAGTTACTATATCAATCGAGTAGAGTGTTTTTTGTTTCAAAAAGTTTAATCCGGCAATTTATAGCAACTATAATATTTTTCTTACAAAATGAATTTATAAGGTAAAAAGTGAAATTGGGAAACCTTATAAACATTTTGTCTTATAGAAAACGTAACAATAATACTTGTAAGAAAGATATTATGATCTAATCGTTCAATATATAACCTTTAAGCTATCTCTTGGCTTAGCTTTTACTACCTACCTACATAATTCCCATAACCCAAGGTTTAAACTTTGGAATACTATGTAAATATATACGCAATTAGAAAAAAACCTTAAAAGATATATTTACATCCACCTGCCTACAAATTTCCGAAAGAATTACCCATCCGAAACAATATTACATATTATGAAACCATTTTACAGCTTCGCAAAGATTGATATACATTGGTTTAACATGTATCAAAAGCATTATAAGGCACTTCTCAGAATAACCAAATCCACCTTCGACCTTTGCCTACTGGTTTCCATAATGTATTTAAAGGGCTATATAATTATCGGTATACAAATTAACAACACGCTTATCCTATATGATACGACATTCTTTGTCTAGAGAAATAGAAAACCTTAAAGAGCCAACTTAAAGACAATCCCAAAAATATGAGTAACAAAAAACCGCCTACTTAACTTTAACGGTGTGTAGATTGCGCTTCAAAATAATATTTTAATATTTATATTAAATAAAATGTTAGATAAAGTTGTCTTAATCAATATAACCAACAGAAAACATACCAATAAGTAACGATGTCAAAATATACTTGAGGCTTGATTTATATAAATCGCATAATCGGAAACAACCTTTAATTTGTTTATTGTTACGTAATGTTAAATGAAACGGTCGACTAATAAATACTTGGCTTCAAATAAGCGCTTCTAATAGTAAATCAGAAATTAAAAACATAACCTAAGTTTTATACCCTTCGGTATATAGATATAACAACTATTTGTTTAGAATAATACCTCTTTTTGCGAATGAAAACTATTATAATTCATAAATAAAATTTATATTTATTATTGGTAATGAAACATGGTAACTAAGGAGTTTACTACACGCGATAATATTATTAACTTGAATTCGGCCAAACATAAACTAATTACAAGAAATATTTTTACTTTTGAATTATAAAATAATTCAAGGCTTTGACCTTGGTATTACAATAACAATAATAGTTTATAAAATCATGTTTAATGTTGAAATAAAATCCTTCCATTTAATAATTTATATAAGGTGTTTTCTCTTTACAAATACCTCGTTGAACTCGGTACCACTAATAAAAAGCGTACTATAATCGATATTATAACTTCATGCGAATCGTACGATTACCGCGAAATTCAAAAAAATGATATAACATAACAGAAAGTTAGATATAACGTATAATATAATTTAAGGCGCTCCAAATAACGTATTGAAAACACTTTTATCTACAATTACTTTTCTAGTAAATGTTTATGAGAAGATTATATGACACAACTCGTGATAGGAAACATTTGTTTATGTTTTTTACGGATTTTATTTTTTATTTTAATTTTTTAATTTTTAAGAAACCGTTTAAATTACATATATTACTTCTTAAATAGAATATTTTCCTCTCTTAAGGTACATTTACACTTTTTCATCTTTACCGTTTGTTATTTACGTTTCGAATTGTTTAAATCTAATTTTATTATATAATTATTTATATATAGGCTTCCCTTACTAGCAAAATGGTAAAAATAAAGTAGTTACGAGTTACTAAATATGGAAATGGAAGGGAAACAGGTAATATTAGGTTGTTGTTGTTGTTATAAACGTCATCATCGTCGCCATCATTGATATTATCATCGACGTCGCCGCCGGTGTCATTACATCGAAAATTGCAAGGTGTTTTTTGCACTTTAAGCCATATACCTTTAGGCAAGTAATAATGGTTAGAATCGCCTTCTTCGTAGCACCACGTGAAAACGTCTTCGAACTTATATATGCGATATAAACATTAACCCACGCGCTACGCAATAATTATTATCACAATTTCTGTCGACTACTTATTGGTACCTGACAGGGAATTAATTCAAGCTCCGTATTATATATTAAAAAATACCGAATAAATTAACCAGTTTCGGATTAAATATCAATAAAGTAAATAACTTATTATTAAGATAACCGGCGTATAAAAAAATTTCCGCAAACGGCCTTAATACTACTAGTATAGGGATACACTCTTTACCACCTCACTAGTAACAATAATAACAAGCTGGAACGCCACCTCTTCAACAATATTTGCTAAAAAAATTGCCAAAGGCGGCGACAGTAATATACGACACCTAAATCATAATTATAGGCAAGCCAAGAGCGCTTCTCTTGGTACTTTTTTCCAATATATTACGTGCCAAAGAGGCTTTATAATGTACCTAAGAAAAACGCGTTTTAAAGCGATGAGCTTGTTTGACTATTTTCTCCTAGTTTATTTAAGAATTAGTATATATAACGATTCGAAATTTTTTTACTTACTCTATTACAACTTGTTAATATTACTTTTATAATGTTTAAATGGCGTTATAAGAAAAGGCGGGAATTTTATCCGCGATAAAAAGGAAAAGTTTATAACATTAAGTTTATATTGCTAATCGGGTAACTGTTATTACAACTTAGTAGTAGAAAATGAAGGAAAAGAGAAAAAGGAAAGTGAAAGTAATAGTGATGGGAGAAAGGAAACTGAAAAAAGGGGTGCTAGTGAAGATGTAGACGGCGGCAACTTTTGTAACTCGTTAACGTTACCGCGTCGAACGCAGTCGTTCCTTACAAAATTTACGAAATATATTGTATGGAATAATTAATACTTACTAAAAAATACAAAAACGTAGTTTAAATAATCAATTAAGTAATAAATGAAGTACGAAAGCGTCGTATAATTGATTGAAAGCTTATTTCACAAATAGTAACGCATCGTTAAATGAAAAAAGAAAGCTTTTGCCTAAACCGATAGCGATATACTACTTCATACTAACTTCCCAATATATAATATCTATAATCACACCTTTACAAGGTTCATTCAACTTCTAGAATAAATCACAGCCTATACTACCTTTACTTCCAAATAAACGATTCAATACCACCGTTATTACCAAATGACCAGTTGAAAAATGAGGTAAACTATACTATTATTATTAATTTATCAATACGGAGCTTTTTGAACAAAAGTTAAGATTTGAAGTATGAATATTACTAGATATTACTATAGCTATCAAGCGTAGGGAATCACATTAACGATGTGTATAGTAGATTGTTATACCCCAAAGAGCACTTCAGTGGAGTGCCTAGTAGAGTATCACGCTATAAGTGAAAGCTTATAAGCTTTCATCTAAGGTGTACACTCTCTGAGTTCTTCTTCTCCCTCTTGGATGCATTATATTTCTACTATCATACTTAAATACTATACTATATTCTTCATACGTTAACATAAAGACCTAAATAATAAGCTTTAAAAACGTTATCGACAGCGATAACTGTGGATATTATTAAATATCACTATGGATAGCAAGCATAGGAGACTACATTTGAGGAGTTCATGATAGCGTGTCACGCTGTAGAAGGCACTCTTGCAGAGTGTATGATAGTGTGACACGCCCCAGAAGGGGTATTGGCAGAGTGCATAGTAGAGTGCCACACTCCAAGTAAAAGCTTATAAACTCTCACCTTGAGCTATGCACTCTCTGGATGACTATTCTACCTCTTAACTATCTATCATCAATACTATCAATCTTACTACACTGAATACTATCTTCTTAATAAGTTGACGTACAGAGATTTCACCGATAATAACATTACCTTTGGCTTTAATTTATTATGATTTATATTTATTACATATTCGTAAAACAAATTTTCCAAATTATAATCTTATTTCATAGTATAAAGTTGAACACCTAAATAAAACAACTTAATTTTTATCCTTATTTTTATTTATTTAACTTTTCTTTTCCACATATTCACAATCTGGTCTCCAAACCAATTTTGAAATTTATTCAATACTCTAAGTTCTTAATCGATTCCAGTAAGGTTGAAGTTGAAGATATAACAACCAATTACGATGTTAAAGTATTTGAAGGTGGAATTTTCGTTGGTATTTGTAAACCAAAGGTATTTATTGTAATACTTAGCGAAAATAATACTAAAAGTGTTGGTAGGCCTTAGACGTTGCAACGTTGTCGATTCGATTGGTCTTCGAAGTAACAGTAGTATTGCATTGGTCAAGTGGTGGATGTATTGTTCTAGGTTTGGCAGACCGCTAGCCGGTTTGCACTATAATTTGTATGGCCAATTGCTTGGCCCGTACCCTAGAGTGAAGTGCAGTGTATTGCACTCGACTTATACACAATGTGGTAAGTCCGTACAAAGTAATACACTTATAGTACGGTCAACCTTACTTACAATAAAGCTAACTTACTATACTGTATGTAATACCATTTTAATATTAGCGTCTTTTTAGTTTGTACGCGCACGCTAGTATAGCTGACTAATTCTTTCCGGTTGCTACTAAATTGCCTCTTTGTCAACAAGCTAAAGGTCTGTCAATTTCAGTTGACTTTTACACTGAATTGCATCCAATTACATGAAAAATAACCCCATTTAGCCTTAATTGCTCCGTTGTCTCGAGGTCCGAGTTTATCGATTCCCATAAAAAGTTGTTCCGCTACAAACCTTTACAAGCCTTCATTTTAACCATACTAGTTAAACAAGTTTCCATTATCAATTCCTCTACTTCCCTGACAGTTTTTCAGTTTACCTGAATATTTATATTCTCTGTCACGTATTTTGTGACTCTCGGGAAGCCTATTAACGTATCTCTCGATTCGTATAATTAGTTTGTTATTATTCACAAACTTTTCCAAGGCCTTATTCGGCGATGCCTTCATCATAGCATTAGCGGGGTTATTTTTACCATCGATCTATCGAAACTCTTTAATTTCTCTCCCCTTATAGGCTTTACATAATGTTATTACGTCGATTATTAAGCCTTTTTCGCTGTTGGTTCCGAGCTTCGAAAGGTATTTAAAAAGGCTTTTTAAGTCGATATATATTACCACCGGGATAGAACAAATCTTCAATTTCCTGGTAATAAAGTTCAAAGTTTTTCACATTACTTTACCTATGTTAAAGCCAGTTATTATATAATAAACCTCCGAAACTAACACATTTCGTGTAATCTTTTTACATTTAACGGAGTTTCAGTAGATTATGTTACCGATAATATTAAATTGATCTTTCTTTCTGTCTTGATTAACGAGGGTTATAAGAAATTTAATATGTAAAAATAAGTAGGTATTGTTTATAAAGTACTCGTTAGTAAAGAATATTTACTTGGTCTTCGAAAAGTTGATTAAAACTATATTAATTTCGCAGTCTAAATTTTGCATTTACTACTCAAACTTTTCATTTAGCCGGTTAAATATCCTATCCGTTGGTTTCTATATTTATACAGCGATAGATAGATCGTAAAAGGCTTTCAATGAGTATAAAGTAGAAATATAGCTACTTTGGGCACGCTATTTTAAATACCGTTAAATCCTATCCGTATTAGTTTTGTTAATTGTGGCTAAAACAGTATCCTGACCCTTTTAGTAAAATCTTAGACTAGTGTCAATACTAATTATACGGATTGAAAATTTATTAAAATTAATTCAACTGATTTTCGTTAACGTTATTACCGGCTTGTAATTTTAAAACTTAAAGTCTTTAATCGTTTATCATTTTCGTATTACAAAGTTAGCTGTTCTAATAAAAAGGATATCGTTAATCTATATACTTACTACGCTGAAATAACTTTTTATGTTAATAATAAGTACTGGTTGTATATTAAAGACTTCATTATTTGTCTTGATTTAAAGTTAGACTGGTAGGTTAGGAAATAGTAAATGTTTATTTTGGCTAATTCATATAGTAGTTTAATATAACGTATTACTATACATAAAAGGTAAATGACATGGAGTTCTTATGGTAGTTTTAATAATACGACCCGTTGTAAATCCGTTATCAATTATATATAGGCTTACTGTTGGAATATTATTACATGCAGTGCAGTAGGTCAACTTTACTTACAGTAAATTTAACCGTACTGCAAGTGTATTGCGTTGTGCCGACTTACCGCATTGTATGTAAGTCGAGTTCAGTACGCCACACTTCACTCTAAGGCACGAGCCAAGAAATTGGCCATAAAAATTGCAGTAAAGACCGTCTAGCGGTCTGCCAAACCTATAAAAATACATTCACTACTTGACCAATGTAATACACTTGTTACTTCGAAGACCAATCGAATCAACAACGTTACAACGTCCAAGGCCTACCAACACTAATTAGTGCTTGCTTATTAGCTTAAGCACAGATTAGCTACGTAAAAGAGGAATTTAATTTTCGGTTGTTACCATTTACGTTATCGTTACGATAGGGGAAGGATTCTTACGAAGGGTCTTTACTACTGTGTAGTCTCTATGGTAATACGTAAAGAAGATCTTTAGCCTGTATAGTCTTTATGGCAAACCAGAGGTAACAATGGTATCGCTATTAAAAACACTAAGAAATCTTCATTAATTCTTTTTGAAAACTTTAAGATTAACCATAAGAGGTCTTAAAGTTCGGCAAGTTGGTAAATGTTTAAATTAATATTACTACGTGTACTACTACTAGAAAAAAAACTAATTTACATAGTTTATAATAAATAACATTCGTCCTCTACATACAATCTTTAACAATAAACTACCTTCGAACTTACCCATTATACTAAGACCTTTTCCTTACTTTACTCTTTTTTACTTCCCACGTCACTTCAATCGCTAAGTTCGTTGTTTTAGGCGTAAACACCAAGTCTCGCCAAGAAAGCCACGTTGCGCAACCTCATAACAAGTAACTAAGTCGCTAAAATCGCCAAGTTTCCACGCGATTTCACGCCAAAAACACCAAGTCTTTACGCCTAAAATCATCAAGTCCATCGTCTTATACGTCCTACATAAACCAGAACGTTAAGGTAGCTACCGTAAGCGAACGCCTTGATCATCGAATCTACCAACGAAAAAGTAATTAAGGCTCTCGGACACTTCTTTACCAAGAATTACAACTACGACCTCTGGAGACAAGACGTTAACAAAAACTTTACCAAAAAATACCTTACCAAGTTCATCAGTTACTATATTGTTAATCACTATAATACTAACGACCCTAACGACATTTTCATTAACTTTTATAATCTCTTTAACGATTAGACTATGGATATATAAACTTTAGTTTTAAAAGAGGTTAAAATAAAAGTTAAGGAAAAACTCAAGCGCTAACGGGTTTACATATTAATTTTAAAAAATACAAAACTAATATAAGAACTCTTCGACTTGACATAACTTGAAAAAAGCCTTTAAGACCTACGGTTTAAAGGAAAAGCTATAAAGAAACCTTCAAGCCCTTATACGCGATTTAGGAAACCTCTAACCCACCCTTAGCTAAGTAAAACCTTTTTACGTATTAATGATAAAGAACTTGTTAACCTATTTGGAAATTTAATACTCCCACGTAATAACGCGAAATAAGCCCTTAACAGCAGTAGAGAATGTAAAGCAGTGGTCGCTAACAAGACCAAATGTATTAACGTTAGTATTTTACACTAGTTCAATAAGTAAAATCGTCAAGACTTTTAAAGCCTTCAATTACCTATCGTTCCCAAGAAATTTAATCGTTAAATCCCTTAAAACCCTTTTCTTTTTAGATTTTCCCACGAGCGAAAGCCCACCATAGATCCTATTACAAAACTTTACCCCTCAGGCTAGAAAACTAGAAATTACTCTTAATACTGTATTTCGAAATCCCTAAGGCTTAAATTTCCAGAAAATACTATTTAAGGCTAGGATAATTATTGCAACCTTCTCCCAAAGCCTGTTAAAATAGTTAACATTAATTATAAATTCCTTACGGACTTCGCGAAGATTTGTGATAATATAAAGAATTATAACAGAAAGCCTTACAACCTCCTCGATACTAAGATCATATCATTTTTAAATATTTGTAAGTAGATAGAGGTTCTTCTTTCTAGTTTTTCCTTACTATTTCATGGAATCCTTATAAGATACGCCAAAAACTATTACCTAACCTTCTTAACATAAACAATCACATTTAGCGAAATCTATAATGGTATAAGAAGCTACTTCGAATACGACGTCTACCTTACGAAATATTATACAAATTGGGCTATTATGAGGGGGATTACAATAATAACCAAAAAAGAAGGAAATACTAAGGGGAGTTTTTAACCAGATACTTGACAAGTTAATTCTATACTAAAAAGAAATAGGGAAAGCCCACATTAGCGAAGCCACACTTCACGAACAGGTACGGGTAGCAGTTACAGACGTTAATGAGTTCGAATACGCTTTACAACGCCCAAATACCACTTGATAAAGCTTTTTTAACCAATTACGCTTTTCTCTTACCACAGTAATAACGCGTATACAAAACTCGCTTGGTATATAACCCTAAGTTGGCAACTTTATCAACGTAAATAAAGAAGACTTTACAGCGGTTAACTACGTTAACCATAAGTATGGGTGCCCACAACGCCTAAGGTTTTGCATATCGATTTCGGCTCTAAACTAAAGGCAGCAACCACGATAATACCAATAAGACCAAACTTTAGGCGTATCTGTTAACCGTTAATACTATTGTCGCAATAGTAGCAAGAGATATTAAATCTATGGCAAGTCTAACTTCTAGTCAACTCGGAACCCCTCTGTAGAACGTAATAATAGGAAAACAATATACCATACTCAATACCTAACTACTTCGAAATATGATTACTTAAATTAAACCACAGACTTTAAAGGCGATAATCCAATTAACGTCGCCAACGCCCCTAAGAAGATTAAGTGACACGAAGATACTACTCCTAATATGGTTTATTAAATAGCCAACTACGCCTTACTATACCTTTTAGGTAGTAAAAACCCTCATCTTTACCCTAACCAAGCCCCTAACCCTTTACATATCTTTAACCTTCACGATTATTACGCGAATCATACGTTTTAAGGTATTATATCAAACATAGGGGCAATGAGGTATTTAATAGGAGACTATTCGTAATATGTGGCACTACGGAGGGAAAGCACTATAGTCACTGAAATTAATCGTTACGATGCTTCTAAGTCCAAAGTTAGCTTTGGACCAGGCGAATGATTATCATTACTAGTGAGAACAGTAATTTAAACTGTTGTTAAAGCAATCAAGTTACATATCCTTATGTCCTCTACCTCTTTCCTTTTTTGTTCAAAGGATGTAAAAACTTTCGACGTTAATATCGATATTAATATAGATAAACTAGTTAAAAACGGTTAAAGGTTTTTATTTGCCCTTAAGTAAGGGTACCTATAATTCTATTTTTAAGGATCGGAAGTAGTGGTATTACACCTTACAGAGCCAGAAATATGTTAAATACACGAGCGTTTAAACCATTTAGCCGTTAGTAAGTTGTACAAAGTCCTAAAGTCCGTAATGTATAATGATATGAAATACTTTATCCTAAAAACTATTGAAAGAATTTGTTACTACTATTAAATATATGTCTAAGCCCCCCCCCCCCCAAATCTAAGTTTGTATTAAAAAAAGATACGTATTTCAACTACGAGATTTTCGTTGATGTATTCTCTTTAGATAACAAACTTATCCTTTACATCGTTAATTATGCAACCTCTTTTTATAAGGCTAAGTTTCTAAAGTTCTTTTCGGTAAAAGATACGTGGGAAATGATAAAGATATTATGGATTAACACGTACCTGGGTTTACCTAACATAGTCGTTTACAATATCGATACAAATTTTACAGCGGTAAAGTTTTAAAAAGATATCAAAATAATAGGTATTTAATGTGAATAAGTGATTGTAAAAGCTTACTAAATCATTGAAAAGGTTAAAATAGTATACGCCTTACTTTGCCAAAGATGTAATATCTTTACGTTAAAGATTAAACGCTTCATTCATCCGGAGGCACGTTTATAAATAGCAGTAAAAGTCTTTAACAATTTTATGGGCTTTGATGGCTTAGTGTCAACGATTTTAGTCTTTGGAACGTACCTACATCTAACGAGTAAATTTCCGCCCTCGATAAGTACTTGAAAACGTGTTGTGACCTACAGTAAAGCTTTAAGGGAACTGAAAAGAAAATTGGTACGCTTCCAGATCAATAATGTATTTAATATTGGAAACAGCCCTTTAACAATCGATGTGCTTGATTTACCATTACAAAGTAAAGTCCTCGTATAACGGGATCCGGGTTAATGAGAAGGCCCGTATAAGACATTAAGTATCGTAAACTTCAAAGTAATGGTTAAAACTATTAACGGCCCTATATCCTTTCCAATTACTGAGGTTAAGCCCAATATTATGGTTATTAAAGATAAAGAGCCTTAAGCCCCTTAATCTAAGCAACCGAGCTAATACGAACCTCTTTTACCCATTATTGATAAGCCAATGAAATGTCGTTAGTACGGACGACCCCCGGAAAAAAAAATTTAAAGAAAAGAAATATATACTGGGCCGTATTTACAATAATATTTGGGTAAGCAAGAAAGAAAAAGATAAAGACTTAATACTAAAGCTCCAAATATAAAGGATTATTGAAACCTTTAACAAACCCTTTTAAAAAGTGATAAGGTTAAGATTAACGGCTTATTAATTTGAAAGGTTATATAATTCGTCCCAAAACCTGATTTTAACTTTTAAAACCAAAACTTTATGATTTTCAAATCGCAAATTGTTTACGAGGTTAAAGGTAAGACTATGGGGTATTCTAACAAAAAAATACGTTTAATCGCTTCATGATATAATAATAAAGGTAAAACCTGGATCTTTACGTAATCGTTAACTATTAAAAAAATTAGTTAACGTTTAGTAATCGTTTTAGTAACGAGTTTGATAGCTAAAACTAAAGGTAAGTTTACACTTAATAGACGTCATATAACGTAAGCCTACACATAAGTAGTAACGGATTTATAACGAATCGTATTATTAAAGCTGTTATATAAATTTCGTATTATTTACCTTTGACATATGGTAATGAATTATATTAAACTACTTTACAGATTCATTGAAATAAGAGTTTACTGGTTTTTGACTTACTAGTTGTATTTTAAATTACGGTTGGAGATTAAATTCTTAACGTACAACCCATGCCTATTGGTAACGTAAGAAAAGGAATTTGGCATGGTGGATATATAAAGCAACGATACCCTTTTTGTTAGAATGACTAGCTTTATAATACTGGAATAATAAACAATTAATAATTTTAAGTTCTGAAATTGCAAACCGGTAACAAAGTTGATGGAAAACACTTAACTTGACTTTAATACATTGTTAATCCGTATATTTATTATTTATATTGGCTTTAACTTTCGCTAAAAGGGCCAAGGCGCTATTTTAACTGTAATTAACAAGACTAACAAGGCTAAAGCTTAGTGGTACCCATAATAGCGTATTCGAGATAGTTATATTATTATCTTATATGAACCGAAAGCTTTTTACGACCTATTTATCGCTGTACAAGTACAAATTCCAATGGAAAAAGATTTTGAAAGGCGAAATAAAAAGCTTAAGTGGCAAATGCGGAACTTGGACCGAGAAATTTAGATGATTTTAATCGACCTTTTAAAAGCTAAGTTGATAATTTTTACGGATGGATCTTTTGTAAATAATACCAATTTATCCTTATTAAGCGGATTTTCAATAACCCTCTTTAATGAAAATAAACGGAAAACCTAGTTTAGTATTATTAATAACCTAATTTACTAAACCTTCGTTAATTATAAAAGGATTATACGAAACGTGTTCGTTTTAAAAGTTTACGGTGTAATAACGGGCTTCGACGTAGTTATAACATTGTAAAAGAAACTTGATATTATTACCAAGCAGTTAAAGATTATTTTTATCCCGGTGGTAATTTGTACCAACTTAAGGAATCTCTCCGAATACCTTTCTAAACTCGGAATTATTAGTGAAAAACGCCTGATAATCAACTTGATAACACTTCGAGAAACCTATGAAGGGAGGGAAATTGAAGAATTCCGATAAATCGATAACAAAGATAATTCTGCGGATGCCATAATGAAGGCTGTACCTAATAAAGCCCTAAAAAAATAGATGGAAAGTAACAAACTAACTATACGAATCTAGGGCTACGTTAATAGGCCGCCCTAAAGGCCCGAATCACGTAACGATAGAAACAAATGTGTTGGTAAACTAGAAGACTACCAAAGGATTAATAATAGTAATATATTTAAGTTGCAAGGTTAAAGTAAAGGCCTGTAAAGGTTCATAGCGAAAAGACTTTTTATGGAAGTTAATAAACTCGGACCTCGGGGCGAAGAAACAATTAAGGTCAAATGGAGTTAATTTGCATGCAATTAGGTGCAATTGAATATAGGAGTAAACTGGAATTAATAGGGGTTTGGCAATTTGATAAGAAGATAATTCAGTAATAGCCAGAAAAGATTAGTTAGCCACATTGGTGTATGCGCACAAACTAAAAAGCCGCTAGTGTTAGAATAGTATTACATACAATACAGTAGATAAACTTTACTTATAGTAAAGTTAATCGTATTGCAAGTGCATTGTTTTGTGTAGACTTACTATATTGGGTGTAAAGTCGAGTAAAGTACGCTTCACTTTACTTTAGGGCACGAGCTAAGCAATTGGCCATACAAATTATAGTGCAGACCGTCTAGCGGTCTGCTAAACCTAGAACAATACATCTACCACTTAACCAATGCAATACACCTGTTACTTCGAAGACTAGTCGAATCGAAAACGTTGCAACGTCTAAGACCTACCAATACTTACTTTATATTACAGCTATTAAACGTAAATTTACCTTTAGTTTTAGCTAGTAAGCTTATTGCCAAAGCAACTACCAAACTTTAACTAATCTTTTAAATCGTTAACGACTACGTGGGAATATAGTTTTTACTTTTATTACTGTATTTTTAAGCGATTAATCGTGATTTTTCGTACGGTTACCCCGTAATTTTACCTTTAACCTTATAAATAATCCTTAATTTGAAAATCGTAACGTTTAGGTTTTAAAGGTTAAAATCAGTTTTTAACACGAATTTTATAACCCTTAGAATTAGTAAGCCGTTAATTTCAACTTTGTCGCTTTCTTTAAAGGTTTTGCCGAAGGTCTTGATAATACTTTTCTCTCGAAGTTTTAATACCAAGTCTTCGTTATCTTTCTCTTTGCTGTTTATTTAAGCAGTATTATAAATTCGTCCCGGTATATATTCCTCCTCTTTAACGACATTAATATTTTTCGGGGGTCTTATGAGCCGGCAACGTTCCATAGGTTTGTCGATAACGGGTAGAAAAGGTTTGTATTAACTCGATCGTTTGATTTAAGGAGCTTAAAGGTTTTTATCATTGATAAATCTAATATAAGGCTTAATTTAAGTAATTAGGAAAGATATAAAGCCTTTAGCAGTTTTAAAAACCACTTTGGAATTCGCTATACTTAATAATTTATACGAGCCTTTCTATTAACTCAGCTTTCATCACATATAGACTTTAATTTATAACGGCAAAGCAAGTACGTAGATTATTAAATATCCGTTTTTGGTGTTAAAAGCGTTACTAATTTGGAAGCGTGCCGGTTCTCTTCGTAGTTTCTTTAGATTTTTACTATAGGCCATAGCGCGTTTTTATGTACTTGTCGAAGGTAGAGATTCATTCTTTTGGCGTAGGTACACTCCAAAAACTAGGAACGTTGACACTAAGCCGTCAGGGCCCATAAAATCGCTTAGGCCTTTTATTACCATTTATAAACATACCTCCGAATTCGTGAAGCTTTTAATCTCTAAAGTAAGGATATTATACGTTCGGCGAAATAAGGTGTATGCTCTTTTAATCTTCCCAATATTTTAATAGGCTTTTTTAGGTACCTGTTTGTATTAGATACCTATTCTTTCAATATCATTTTAAAACTTTACCGCGGTAAAATTAGTACCGGTATCATGGATAACAACGTTAGGTAGACCCAAGTACGTGTTAATTTATAATATTCTTAACGTTTTCCACATATCTTTTTCCGAAAGAAACTTTAGAAACTTAGTTCTATGAAAAGAGGCTACGGAATTGATAACGTAAAAAATAAGCTTATTATCCAAGTAAAACACATTGACAAAAATCTCGTAATTAAAACTCTTATCATTCTTTAATGTAAACTTCAATTTTCGGGGGTCTTAGGTATACATTTGATATTAGTAGAAAAATCCTTCAATAGCTTTTAGGGCAAAGTATTTCATATCATTATGTCTTACGGAATTTAGGACTTTATATAGCTTATGAACGACTAGATAGTTAAAACGACAGTGTAATGAATGTATTTCCGGTTTCGTTAGGTTTAACACCATTACTTCTGGATCTTAAAAATAAAACTATAAGTGCCTCTATTTAAGGGCAAGCAAAAACCTTTAGCCGTTTTTAATAAATTCGTTTACGTTAACGTCGACACTAATGCCGAAGGTCTTTATATTCTCTAAGAAAAAGAGAAAAAAAGTGAAGGGACTTCAAGATATGAAAGGTAATTGCTTTTACAATAATTTAAACTATCGTTATCACTAGTAACGATAGTCATTCGCCTAGGCCAAAGTTAACTTTGGTTTTGTTGGTATTGTAATGATTAATCATAGTGGTTATAGTGCTTTCTCTCCATAGTACTTCGTACTACAAATAGCCTCCTATTAAGTGATTTATTACCCCTATATCTGGTATAATACCTTAAAACGTGTGGTTTTCGTAACGATTGAAAAGATTAAAGGTATGTAAATGATTAGAGGCTTGGTTAAAGTAAATGTAAGGGTTTTTACCACCTAAATGGTATAGGAATGTGTAGTCAGCTAATTATTAGGCCATATTTAAAACAGTATCTTCGTATTACTTAATTTGCTCAGATGTATCAGTACCGTTAATTAGCTCGTCACCTTTAAAGTTTGCGATTTGATCTAAGTAGTTTTGTTTAGAAGTGGTATGGTATTAAATGTAGCATATTATATTTTTTTCATTTTGTTCAGTGGGAGGGTTTCGAGTTAACTAACAATTGGTTTTACCACAAATCCAACATCTCTTATCACTATTACGACACTTATGTTTATGTTTAACAGGTCCGCCTGAATCTTGGCCTTGATAGAATTAACATGACTATTGCCTGCAGTTTATTTCCGGTGGGCTAAACTTTAAGCGTTGTAGGCGCCCGTACTTGCAGTCGATGTAGTTAACTACCGTAGGGTCTTCCTAATCCACGTTAGAGAAATTGCCAGCTTGGAGGTATATATTAAACGAGTTTGGTGTACGCGTTATCAAGGTGGCAAGTGAGGAACGAAACTAGCTAAAAAAAGCCTTCGCAGGTGGTATCTGGACGTTATAGGGCGTATTTGAACTCGCTAACGCTCATAATTACTACCAGTAACTATTCTCGAAGTATGGCTTCGCCAGCGTAGGTTCTTCCCATTGCTTTCTAATACAGTATCAATTTATTCAGCATCTAATTAAGGATATTTATTGATATTTCTTCCTTTTTTCTTCTTTCTTATTATTATAATCCACTTCGTAGTAGCTTAGTTTGTATAATATTGCGTAAGGTGGACGTCTTTTTCGAAGTAGCCTTTTATGCCATCGTAAATTTCGCGAAACGTAGTGGCTTTAGTAAAGAGATTAGGTAGTAATCTTTGGAATAATTTATAAGGATTCCGGGAATAGTAAGTGAAAACTTGAAAGAGAAACCTCTATTTATTTGTAAACCCTTAAAAAGAGAATTATCTTAAAGTTGAAGAAGTTATAAGACTTCCTGTTATACTTTTTTACGTTGTTTCAGACTTTGGTAAAGTTTGTAAGCAACTTATAGTTGATATTAATCATTTTCACAAGTCTTAGAGAAAGTTCGTGATAGTTGTCTTAACCTTAAATAATATTTCTTAGTAATTTAAGCCTTAAAGCTTTCTAAGCACGGTATTAAGGGTAATAACCAGTTACCTAGCTCTAGAAGTAAATTCTTATAGTAAAACCTATAGTAGGCTTTCATTCATAGGCACATTTAAAGGGAAAAGGTTTCTAAAGTGCTTAATAGTTAAATTGCTAAAAGGGAGGTGATACCTAACAACCTTAAAAGGCTTAATGTTTTTATTTAAATAACTGGTATAAAGTGCCGACGTTAATATTTTTAGCTGCCTTAGTGGATTTTATTTTACGCGCTTTGTTTTCACTAAGGGAATACTCTGTGTTGTTACGTAAAGGTATTAAACTGCCGAATAAGTTAATAGATTCCTTATTGCCAAAGCGTAAAGAGGTTTAATTTAGCTTAGAGTAAAACAGAGTTACTTTAAATCGTATATAAGGGCGTTAAAGTTTTTTAACCTTTTTTCTTTTAACTGTAGGTCGTAAAAGCGTTTTTCAAGTTAATCTAAGTCGAAAAGGACTTGTTCCAACTTTATAATAGCATATGCTTAAACCTTTTCGAGCTTAAATTTAAACATTAACTTAACTCTTTTTAAAATTTCTTTTTATATATCAATGGTTTAATCGTTAAAAAAGTTGCGGAAGTCACTAAAAATACGGTTAAAGTCGTTAATATTAGTGTATTTAACGATATAATAGCTAACGAAGTTATCAAAGTATTTGTCGGTTGAATTTTCGTTAACATGTTGCCCCTTAAGATTTTCATTATATGACTTCGTAAAAAGGGATCTTAGAGTGTTAATCCATTTCTAAATCTTTGGGGTAGGTATTATTTTGAGGTTTAGGATAATGTAGAACTTGGTAGACGAGTTACCTGGTGATTTTGGAGCGTAGGGGCTTGGTGTTTTAGTGTAAAGTCGCGTGAGAACTTGGTGACTTAATAACTTGATAACTTGGCGTGATGTCGCGCGACATAGATTTCTTGGCGCAACTTGACGATTCTTGTTGTTTTCGATTGAAGAAGTGAAATTGACGATTAAATTGATGTAGAAGGAGTGAAAAGAGTGAAGTATAAGCAGAGGTTAGGTGTAAATGGTAAGGTCAAAGGTCGTTATTGGTAGTAAAGGGCGAAGGTTATTTATTATGGTTATTTAACGTAAGGACTTAGTTGTCTTTTGCAGTAGTAACACTCGTAGTAATACTAACTTAGCTGTTTACCAACTTACCAAACTTTAAGACTTTTGATAGTTAATCATAACATCTTTAAAAAAAGTCAATAAAAATTTCCTAGTATTTTTAATAGTGATACCGTCACTACTCCTAATCTGCCATAAAGACTAACACAATCTAAAAGTCTTCCTTACATACTGCCGTAAAAACTAATACAGTAATAAAGGCTCTTCATAAAAATCTTTCCTTTACCCTAGCCGCCGTTTGACCTAAAGCGTAACAACCAGAAAGTAGCTTCATCTTCTACTTAGTCAATCTGTACTTAACCCAATAAGAACTAATTAGTGTTGGTAGGCCTTAAACGTTACAACGTTTTCGATTCGATTGGTCTTCAAAGTAATAGTAGTATTGCATTGGTCAAGTGGTAGATGTATTGTTCTAGGTTTGACAAACCGCTAGCCGTTCTGCATTGTAATTTGTATAGCCAATTGCTTGGCCCGTACCTTAGAGTGAAGTGCAGCATACTGCAGTCGATTTACACCCAATGCGGTAAGACCATACAAAGTAATACACTTGTAGTACGAACAACTTTACTTATAGTAAAGTTAACCTACTGCACTACATGTAATACTATTTTAACAAAAAGTCACCATTACTTCTTTTCTAATGGGGTTAGTGACTATATTGATTTTTATATCCTTAAACGCCATCATTACAAAGGTTGAAAAATATAAAGGGAAAGAAGTAATATAAAGGGAAAGAAGTAATATAAAGGGAAGAAAGTCATATGTTATTTGCTGTTAAAGTTATTATTTATTCAAAGTCATAAAATTCAATCGTTTTTACGATATAAAATTTCTAGTCATAATACCACCCGTAAAAATACTGACTTGGCCGTTTGATTTAACTGTTTATCAACTTAACAACTTAATGATGTTAAAGACTTTTAGGCGGTTAATTTTAATGTGTCCAAACCTAGTTCAATAAAGAGTTCTTGGTGTTTTCAATAGCAATACCATCGCCGCTCCTAAATTGCCGCGAAAACTAATACAATTCAAAAATCTTTCTTCTACCTTGCCTAAATAAAGCGTAACCAGAAAGTAGCTTCTTCTTTTACCTAACTTATCTATGCTTAACCTAATAAACACTGATCAATGTTGGTAGGCCTTTATCGTTACAACGTAGTCGATTCGAATCTCTGGTCGAAGTAACTGGTGTATTGCATTGAAGGTGGTGATGTGTTACTCCTAAGTTTGGCAGACCGCTAGCTGGTCTACACACTAATTTGTATGGCCAATTGCTTGGCCCGTGCCCCAACCTGAAGTGGGCACCTACTATACTTGACTTGCAATCAATACAGTCAAATCCCACAAACTTCAGTCAATTTGCAGTCAGTACGATCAACTAACTGTAAGTATTGTTGACTTGACTGTACTGCAATAGGCTGCTATTCCAACAGTTCGACGAATATGTAGGTTATTAGATGGATGAACGAAGATTTACGGTGTTTTCGTGTTTTCGATAGTTGACGATGACGATTCGTATTAGGTTTATAGAACTATTGTTTACCAGACGATTATACGGACCATTGGGTATGATTATATTAGCCCCGATCGTCACTTCCCGTAACAGAAGATAGTGCCTGTCATTAAATCATTTGATACGATATGCGTAACTCGACGAACACACGGGGACAAGAGTGCCACAGATGAGACACCGCAAAAGACACCGTTTCCGATCGTCCCATGTCTTCAGATGAATGCGTTCTTGCGAATTCAGATGCAACGCGCCACCTGTTCTTTAGGCCTGGGACATCATACTTCTGCCAGCTGCGGAGCATACATACAAAAGCACCAGAAAATTCCCCAGCGGTGGTCCCTCCGGTGACAGCGAACCGACTGCGCCCTCCGAAAACCTGGGGAAGTGGTGCCGCCGGCGGGGTCGCTCGCACAAAATCAGACCTAAGGTGATGAGTTACGAGTACACGTACTGTACTGTGGAGTAGTAGATCACAGCCCACATCAAAACAAAAGCATCCCATCCCCAAGGTTCAGATAACGGCGATTATCTGGAAAGTCACCACCCAAAGCTGTCAGAACAAGGTTGCCTTTGCCAGATAGTCTACGAAATCAAGTAGTGGCGACTTCGGACGCTGTATCTAGGTATACATAGTATATGATCTAGTGTCTCAGGCTACCTGGCGTACACCGTTTCGCTCGGAAACGTGGCTGGCGCATCTTCTGGGCTTAGGACGTACTAAAAGGGCTCCGTTTCGATGAATAAATTGTAGTTTGGCCCCATTTTTCAAGCTGACAACCACGCTCGACATCCATCTCCCGATCTGTGGACCGGGTATATACAGTGCAGTATGCCAGTCGGTGCTCGGATCAAGTGGTTTCCTCCTCGGGTCCAACCTCAACTTCTAGCACTTTGTCGTCTTCCTGCCGCGAAAGAGGCTGGCCTCTAAGCTTTGTATTCCTACACACCATGAGCATCTAATTTTCCAACGGTCCCGCTGGACGAGAACCACGCCGTTTCTTCCGCTGTGGGAGTGCCTGTCTTTTTTCGGACCGGAACACCATGGCAGTTCTCCACGTGACGCGGAATAGGAGGCAGCAAGGCCAGATCCTCGCAGCGCCTGCCCAAGGCCGTGGCAACCGAGACGGGGCTGAACGCAGTCGTCCCAGAGCCGCCGCCCCTGCCCAAGAGAACGGTCCCCAGGCTCCTCCGAAAGCCAGCAGTCCCCAGGCTCCTGCCAAAGCGAGCAGTCCCCAGACTCCTTCGAAAGCCAGCAGTCCCAAGGCCCCTGCCACAGCGAGCAGTCCCCAAGCTCCTGGGAAAGCCAGCAGTCCCCAAGCTCCTGAGAAAGCCAGCAGTCCCAAGGCCCCTGAGAAAGCCAGCGATCCCAAGAAAGGCAACAGTCCCAAGGAAGCCGACAATCCGAAGACCCCTGAGAAAGCCAGCGATCCTAAAAAAGCCGACAGTCCCAAGGAAGCCGGTAGTCCCAAGGCCCCTGAGATAGCCAGCGATCCCAAGAAAGCCGACAGTCCCAAGGCCCCTGAGAAAGCCAACGATCCCAAGAAAGCCAACAGTCCCAAGGAAGCTGACAATCCGAAGGCCCCTGAGAAAGCCAGCGATCCTAAAAAATCCGACAGTCCCAAGGAAGCGAGTAGTCCCAAGGCCCCTGAAATAGCCAGCGATCCCAAGGAAGCCGACAGTCCCAAGGAAGCTGACAGACCCAAGGACACCGAGATAGCCAGCGAACCCAAAAATGCCGGCAGTCCCAAAGCGCCTGAGAAATCGAATAAGCCGGACCAAGAACAGCCTAGTGGAGGACCGGCAGATAAAGGGTCTGACGGACAAGGCACGCCTCAGCCTCAGCCACCGATAGCACCACCGGCAGCGCCACAGGAAGGCTCTCCAGATCGTTCGAAGAGCCCCGATCAAGGTGGGCAAAACAACAACCAAGGCAACAACCAAGGCAACAACCAAGGCCAAGATCAAAATGTACGCCAGGGCTCGGATGGTGGGCAATACAACAACCAAGGCCAAAATCAATATCCACCCCTGGGTTACGAACAACAGCCGGTACCGGTACCAGGCGTACTGGTTGTGCCCATACCGCCCTACCAGAACCCGAACACTTCACCCTCCTTGCTTTTGCCTATAGAAGTCGTGGCACCGCCGCAGCCGCAGCCGCAGCCGCAGCCACCGGCCACTGAAGCCTCGGTGCTTTCGCCTTCACAACTTGAGGCATCGCCGCGGCCGCCGCCATCTTCCCCCGAATCCTCTTCTTCCTCTTCTTCCTCGACGACATCTGTGCCTACCCCTACCTCCACGGATACCTCTACAACCACAACTACTCAATCTCTCACGCAAACTCTCACACTGACCACAGCTCTTCCCTCTACGACCACAGCTACAGTGACTCCATCTTTCACGGAAACTCTCACAACGACCATTTCCTCAACTGCCTCTACAACTGTGCAGTCCTTCTCGTCGGCTCCTCCGAATGTCGCACCTTTGACTCTGCGTCCGACTCCAACAAGCTCATTGCCTGTGGCTGAGCAAACGGTCGGAGCAGCACTCAGCCCTGCCACGGCAGCAGTGCCCTCGGTGCCCTCGGCCTCGACTTCATCGCTATCGTCAGGAAGGCTAGCTGGAATATCCGGTACGTAGGAAACCATTCTCAACGATGCTCAAGTTAGTGAAACCCATTAACATTCTCTTGCAGTCGGGGTCGTATCTGCAGTTGCACTTGCCGGAGCGCTGTTGATACTGTTCCTCCGCTTTAGGAGGCGTCGGGACCAACCACTCCGGGAATATGGTTTCGCTGATTTCACGAGCAAGGCAGCAAAGTATGTGCAAAGGAAACGGAGTGCTGCGCCGGAGCCAGCGCCAGAATTGCGTCAACATCTTGCTCACGCGGCTGCACCGGTGGCCGGCTCGACCAACTCACATCCAGCGGACGGACGTGAGATGGCTGGCGGCGAAGAGAGGCATCGGCAGGAGGCCATCCCACCCGCAACACCCTGGAAAACCGTTTTTGCGCGGCTGCCACGGAGCGACAGGACAGAAAGCGACCAGCCCCGCGCCCCGGCTGCTGGTCACACTCTGAATTGGCTGGAGTCCCTACCACCGACAACAGGACCACGTCTGCTAGCGGACGCACGTGCGACGTATGGCGACGAAGAGATGGATCGCCGGGACACTCGCCCACCCGTAACGCCCTGGCGGAGCCTTTTCTCGCGGCTGCGGTGGAGCGGAAGGAACGAAAACAACCAGCCCCATGCCCCGGCCGCTGCCAACACGCTCGACTGGCTGGATGCGCTGTCGCCGACAAGACCAAGACTGCCAGCGTCGACCCCGCGTGCCCCGAACACCAGCCCAGGCCCACAAGCGCAGCCGGCAGAGCCACCGTCCGCATGGCCGCTCACCGCAACCACCCCGCGACCAGCTGGGTTTGCATCGAGCCAGGTCGCGGTCGACCGGGCCACGGAAAGCTTCTACTCGACGGCGTCGGTGGCCGCGAAGCGAAAGTCGTCCGAGTTTTCCTTGGCCATGTATCTGCAGCCGTCATGGGAACTCTTCGGGAATGCGGAGCGCGGCCGGTGGTCTGGCTGGTCCACCTGGCTCAAACAAGATGACACGATGGCCGAGAAGCCCGGGGAGGAGGCCGAGACGCCCGGTCGCGTGTGATGGTGATGACAAGTTACGCCGGCGTACTTGCATCAACACGCACGTATTAATTATAATGTGTGATATTGGCCCCTTTGGACACTCTTTCATTGTAATCGACAATACTTTGCATTTATGTACACTCATTCATCGTGCTGGAAGGCTTGGTCTCGGGTCCGAAGACTGGTGTAAGTGGGAAGTTGAATGGAAACGTTGCAGGCGCAGACCAGTCTGTTGTACTATGTGCTCGAGCTCACAGATGCGTCCACCTCGCCCAGTGAGGAACCCACCCACCATCTTCCGGTGCCGAAGGTTCGGGCCAAGACAGGGCCGGTTACCCAAGGCCATGTATTTTGTTTTCGTAGAGAACCTTGGCTTCCACTCTGCGGGTCGAGAGTGCGGTGTTCCGCGCCCCCGTCAGGTACGTATCACACACAGGCTACGGTATACGCCGCGCGCCTAGCCGCGCTACATACTGTTGGACCTGGGTGGGGCATGCACCTGGGCCTGCCCTTGCCCCACCTGCTCTTTGTTCTTGCAGACCTACTTTAACTACTGCAGACTCTGCGGCAGCAGTTGGAACTTAGACTTATCATCTTCAATACTACACTTGCACACACACTCCCACAGTATCAACCAATAAATGGTAGTTGTAAATTGATTATTAAGTTGATTACAGACGTGTTGTTTTCAATTAAGCAATATTGTCATTAGAATCTGTAAGCTTAAGCAGATAAACTAGCAGTAAATTTGCAGCAAGCTCAAAAATACCCTTATTTATTACTTATTTTTACCTATATCAGCAATCACTACCGTTTCAACCATCAATCTTTTCCTTTTTTCATACTTTATTACCAGTTTCTATAATGAGTAGACAGCTGTAAACGTTGTTAGTTAACTAATTACTTCTTTTTTTACTATTGTAATGAATTCGAAGTTGTTAAGCCGTAACCAAGGTTTTAACTTTGAATATTATATTTAGAATATAGGAATTGATTTGTATTCCTTATCTTTCTTTTAACTAACCTTAATTCGCTTTTATAACCACGCGTAAACTATGTTTAGAAACTTTGCTATTACTGAAAACATTGCTTTTATAGGTGTTAGCGGCGGAAAACTTCTATTGGAATTGAAATGTAACGGTATGGTACGTATCTGGAAGGTAGATAATTAGTAGATTAACGAGCGTTTTAATGATATAGATAAACGTTTTAATATTTTGTATAGCTGCGTTAAAATATGGATAACTATATTATAAAATATGTTACTATCATTATTATAGCTATTATAACTACATTTTATTGTAAGCCATTTCACTGTAATCATTATAGCCTTTCTCCTTGTAATAATAATTAATCAATCTCCTATAATTTTGATTTTTGTAAAGATAACCATTGATTTTCGTGTGGTAATCGATCAGTATATGGCGATGATTAAGCCGAATATTAACTACATAAGAATGATTATAAACGAAGTGTTTATAAAAATGATTGTAATATTAGTAGCAGGAACCGAATGGTACGTATAGACGACCGACGAGTACATAAAAATAATAAATGAGTTTATGACCGCAAAACCCTATATAACTTTCGGCGAAAAATGTAATTGTTTGATTGGTAATACTTTGCTAGGAGACGTTATTTAAAGTAGTATGAAGTGGAGGTTTTCAATTTATTATATACCGATCCATTTCATTTGTGTTTTTTAGTAGTAGGTAAAGATATTGTGTTTATCAATATGTGGAGGTTTTGGCAACTTTTCGACTTTTGTACTAATTAAGATTTTGGTGTTGAAGGTTAAATAGTTGATATGTTTTAAACTCTTTTTGAAGGATAAGCTATTTAATAGTAGAATTTAGAGTTGATTCTTGAAGATTGGTGTAACATACATTTTGAAGGTTTTGCGAAAATTATCGGTGGTTTTATTATGAGGGTTAGAATAGATATAGGTTGCGTTACTAACAAGTATTGCAAATGTGCATTTCGCTTTTGCGATTTGTTCATTAACGAGTACGGATTATAGAAATATATAAAGAAAAAAAAATAAGATGTGTAAAATTCATCGGAACGTTAAAATGTTATAATAAAACTTGGAGGGGTGTTATACTTAATATTTGGTTCCTTATGAACTTTAATATTTAGTAACATTTGTTTTTACTTTACATAAAGTAATTGTCGATATTACTATATACCCCTACAGCTAGTATACATACGACAAGTGGTAGTGCACTATACTGCAAAGTGGATTCCTACAGAGTGCTCGATAACGTGTCACGCTGCAGGCTGCATATTGTAAGGTGCAAAGTGTATCATACGTGGCGCGGTCTGGAAGGGGTATTCTAGAGCTCATAGCAAAAGGGCCACTGCCCTGATAAAAGGTTTATAACCTCACATCCGTGGCGTGCACTCTTTGGAATACTTTTTCCTAACCTATTATCTATGTTTTACTACAATATCAATCTTACGATTACTTTTCTACTCTTTTACTTCATGTAAATTAGGTAGAGACCTTACCAACAGTAATAAATACATTAGTACATGTTTAAGGATAAATGGAGCAAAACTACTTTAATGGCAAAGCGAATGGAAAATATTCCTTTTATCGCCTTGTTTTAAAAACCAATTTGGATTGTTATGATTTTTTCGAAGTCCGTGAAAATGCTCGCAAAAGTTATAAAGATACTCGTTATTTTTATGATCGCAATAGATATTGCTACTCTAGCTGTTAATATAATATCTGAGATTGATGTTATGGTTATGGCAATAATCGTTATCAAGATTGAAAGGAAGAAAAAAGAAGCAAGTATCGTAAGGATCGACCGCGCTATGGAAAATGTCTTCGTAAACGAGAAATAAAGGAATTACCGCAGGAATAAAATTACGAAGTTTTTTTTGAGACGGTAAAAAACGTCCGCAAAACCGTAAAGATTGCTTCTATAGTTACGACTACTATCATAATTGTATCTACAACGTTTATTAAACAACTAATAATAAAAAAATCTTTTAGTTTTTCAATCTTCCATGCGAAATTTTTGTGTATACTCGATTAACGCTTAAGTTTTGTCGATACGAGCTAACAGTTTTATAGGCAACTTAATTAGTTTTTCTAATACTAACTTAAACAAGAGAACTTGTAGCTATTTCTCCAAGTTATTCTACTTGGGAAACCAGTTATTCATTTACTTAAACACTTATTTAGTTTATAGTATTATATTTTTGTACCAGATACAACGTTGTATGCGCGAGATAGATACACCTTCTTCAGATAAAATGGTAAATAATATCGAAAAGTTAAATATTCTTGTAGTATTGAATATTAATAATGAAGTCATAATAGTTATTAAAGTCTATAAGTATTTGTAGATTGTTATATCATTCCCGGAGAAAGTTTCTAAAATAATTGCAATTATTATAATATATTTGAATATTAACGTAACTAAACATTGAAACAAGTTTTAAAGAAAATTGAAAAATATTTTTATACTTCATGACATTGATGGTATCTAATGAGGATTGCGAAATTATTATAAATGTTTTTATATTACTATTTCAACTCACAATTAACATAGAATAAATATTTTAGGCCTCTAATTACAAAATCTATGGCTTCCTTAAGTTATCTCCGAATAGCTAATCTCGTTAGGCTTAATTCCGTAGCAATCTTACAGTTTGCCAATGTGCTCTTACTTCTCTCCCTGCTCGTTAGCACGTGACTTGACCTTGCCAGGTGGCCTTTTAACGTAGCCCTCAATTCGTCTAGTAAATTTATTGTTGTCTGCAAATCCTTTTGAAGGTCTTATTTGGAACCGATTTCGTTATGAAATTGATCGAATTGTCTTTACCATTTATCCACTCAAACTCCCCAATTTCACTGCCTTTGTATGCTTCGCAGAATGCTATACGTTAATGATAAAAAAAATCACTAATTGTTTCTAATTTCAAAAAGTATTCGAATAAGCTTTTCGAATCAGTATAAATCACAACCAAATTAGGTGAAATCTTCAGTTACCTTATGATGATATTCAAGGTTTTTCACATCGCCATAACTATATCAAAGCCGGCTATTATACCATAAACCTCTGAAGTTAACACGTGTCAAATAATCTCTTTACACCTAATAAAGGTTTAATAGATTATGTTTTCAGTAATTCTAAAAAGGTTTTAATATATTCTGTCCTTATTGACGATAGTTATAGGTAATATTATATGTGAAGACAGGTCGTTATTATTTACAAAGGAGCCGTTGATAAAAATTATCAACTTGGCTTTAGATAGATTGATTGGAACCATATTAATCGCCCGTTCCAAATTTCTCATCTGTTAATACAAACTTTTATTTATTCGATTGTAATTTTCCTTGAATTGGTTTTGAACTGATACTGTAATCGAAAGATTATAAGAAGCCTTTAGTCAATATAAAGCTAGGATGTAATTATTACAGATATGTCACTTTGAATACATTTGGATTTTACCTATGTAATTTTATTAATTATATCAAATTGAACACCTTATCCCTTTCAACTGATGTCAAATTAAGTATTAACATCGTTAATACTATGATTACGGATTAATAATCCATTAAAATCTAAATATTTGACTTTTATTAAAGTTGCGATCAGCTTGTAATTTCAAAAGTTTAAGTCTTCAATCGCCTATTATTTCAATGCCATAAAGATTATAACTCCGATGATAAAAGTATCGTTAATTTACTTGCTCATCAAGTCGAAATTTCCATTTTAGGTAATTAGTAAACACTGATAGTATATTAAAGATTTCATAAACAACCTTAACTTAAAGTACAACTTATATATTAGAAACCAATGAACGCATATTTCGTCTAATCTATATAATAACTTAACGTATTATATAACTATTCTCAGGGAGTATTTGTTACAATGTTCTTATAATAATTCTAGTAACACGATCCTTTGTAAATTATTTGTCGAATAATTGTACTTTTTGATAATGTCACAACTATTGAAGGTAAAATTCCCGTTAGTTTTAATTAGTATTATTGTTACTTGTATAATTACTAAACGTTGAATCATTTTTTAATCGTTAGCTATTACGTAAAAATTCAATTTTTACTTTTATCACTGTATTATTAAACGATTAGATGTGATTTTTCATACAGCTTCCCTATAATATTATCTTTACGCTTATTTATAATCTTTAATTTCAAAATCACAACATTTGTATCTCAAAGGTTAAAGTCGCGTTTAGACATAAATTATACAATCTTTCAAGTAAAAGGTCAATTCATCTCAGCCTTATCTCTCTTTTCATCTCTCTTTTCTAAAACCCTAACTCAAATTGTAATAATTCCTTACACAAGAAGCTTAAAAAATAAGTCTTAATCATATTTTTTTCCTCCTAACCTAAACAGTATTGTAAATCCCACCAGATATGTATTCTTTATCCTCAATAAGCCATCCCATTTAACTGGATCTCATCATATAGAAACTTCGTTTTATAACTACAAAAATGGCATGTCGATCGTTGTAAAGCCGTTCCTAGTATCAAAGGAATCATTAACTGAACGTCATGCACATTTCCTCAGTAATTCTTTTGATGCCTTTTCGTACCCTAATACCCTCTTAAAGTAATTTTTGAGTACGGAAATTTAATTGTAAAACGAAGATATAATCTAGAAACTAATAACATTAACACTTAACCGTCAAGGCGCACAATGTTATTCAAACATGTTACCACAATTTAAAAGCGTACCTCCTAATTTACAGAGCTTCTAATCTCTAACGTAAAAACATCATACGTTTTACAAAGTAATATATATACCCGCTCAACTTTTCTAATACTCTACTAAGCCTAAATAAGTACATGTTCATATTGAATTCCTATTATTTTAATATTTGAATTGAACTCCGCTAGCATAAAGTTTATACTAATATCGTGAATGAAAATATCCAAATAACCTAAATACTTATTAATCAATAACATTTTTAAGGTTTCACACATATATTTCACTGACAAAAACTTAAAAAATGAGCGCCGTAAAAAAAGGTTGCGAAATTGTAAATGTAAATAATAAATCTGTTATCCAAGTAAAACACGTTAATGAAAATCTTATAATTGAAATACCTGTTGTTTTTCCATAAAAACTTCAATATTAGGGATATTTAAACGAAATTTTCATTATAATAACAAAACTTTTGAATAGATTTTAAATAAAAGTATTCAACATTTTCATATCCTTCAGATTTAAAGAATTTTTACAACCTGTTAACAACTAAACAATTAAAACGCCTATATGATTAAGAAATATCTAACTCCGTAAAATTCAACAATTTTACATTGAAGGTTAAAAACTATAACTAAAAAAACTTCGCTTTAAAGGCGAAAGCTAACTTCTAGTTGTTTCCAACTAATTTATGAACGTTAACATCGCTCTTGATATTGAATGTCTTTATATATTTTAAATACCAGAAAAACAGGGTAGGAATCTCAAGGATTTCCGATTTCATTAGCCTAATAACTATTTATACAATCGTTAATACCAGTAAGAATTGTTATTTTCTCAATCTAAAGCTAACATTAGCCTTACAAATATGTTAACAATTAATTGCCGTAATAGTAATACTTTCACATTATAATGCTAAATACTATGAATAATATTTTGTTAAATACCTCATTCTTTTTATATCCAATATTATACATCAAAACATGTAATCCTCATAACAATCGCGAATATTCTCGATATAGAAGGAGTCAAATATTTAATGAGATCAAATGTAGGGGTCTTTGCCACTTAAACGGTACAAAACGGCATGGTCAGCTAGTTACTGAACTGCTTTGGGAATAGTATCTTTATACTACGTAACTTACTTTAGCGTATCCTTATCGTTAACAATCTTCTTATCCTCGCAATCTATGATTTAATATAAGTATTTTTGCTCGAAAACAGTAAGGTATTAGATACAATACATTACGTGTTCTTTGTAGCGGTCAACCTGAAGATAGCTAGTTAACTAACAACTCTAGGCTTGCTATAAATCCAATACTTTTTGTTACTATCACGACGCTAATTCTCGCCATCAATATATCCGTTTAAGTCATATCCTCATTGTTATGACCAGTATAACTGTAGTTTTTGATTCAGAAACTTTGAACTAGATTCCAACCATAAAGACCATCCGTACTGACGATTAATATAATATATTATTACATAATCTTCTGTATAAGAATCGTGAAGATCATCAATTCAAAGATACATACCAATTAAATTTTGTGTGCAGGTTATCAAAATCGTAAACGAAGACCGCAACTAATTCAAAAATCATTTACAAAGAACATTTAAACGTTGTAAGGCTTATTTAAACTCGTTAACACTCGTAATAACGACCCGCACCTATTTGGGAAATATAGCTTCGCCAATGTAAACTTTGTCTATTACTTACTAACTTAACATCAACTTATTAAATATCTAATTAAAGACGTCCATCAATATTTCCTTCTTTTTTTTATAGATATTATTATAGTTCGTTACATTGTAATCTTATCCGTTTAATATTGTACAAAATATACGTTGTATTCGAAATAGCTCTTTATACCATCTTTATTCCCACAAAACGTTCTTCTTCTTATTAGGAAGGTCAGAAAGTAATCTACGACATAACCTATCATGATTTCAAGAAACCGTGAGTAAAAACTTAAAGAAAAAACTTCCATATACTTATAAATATTGGAAAGAGATAGTATCATCGTATCAATAAAGTTGTAAAGCTTTTTGTTATACTTCTCTAATTCATTTCAAATATTAGCGAAATCCGCAAGGAATCCATATATACATATTATCATATATATCTATAGTTGGAAAGCGGTCATGTTACAGGTTAAACCTTTGAAAAGTATACGGTAATGTACTACTTTGCAAGGTGTATTACTACAGAGTGCGAGGTAGAGTTCCACTGCTCAGAAGGAAGATTAGCAAAGTGTATGGTAAAGTACCACTGCCCCTGGATACCTCTTCTCACTTAAATATATCTACTTTAATATACACTACTAGTTTTTATAATTACTTTTTTAATGTACATAATATAATAAACTCTACCGATACTTATTAGTAATCAACTTGATCAACTATAAATAACATAAAAAAAAAGAAACAAACTAAAATTAAATACCTATAACGGGATACTAGACCAATCAAATTTATGCGTATTTCAATACTATAATTTATAAAATTATGAGAAAGCGTAAAAATACACGGGAATATCTTTCAAACTCGAAACGTAAAAAGACTATAAAACTTGAAGTAACATTAAAAAAGAAAGCTTTAATACAATTTTTTTAGAATAATATTACATACAGTACAATAGAACAAATTTACCTACAGTAAAGTTGACTATACTGAACTGCAAGTTGAGTGTATTGCGTTGTGCAGACTTACCGCATTGAGTGCAAGTTGAGTGCAGTACGCTGCACTCCACTCTAGGGCACGGGCCAAGCACTTGATCATACAAATTACAGTGCAGACCAGCTAGTGGTCTGCCAAACCTAGAACAATACATCCACTATCTGACTACGCAATACTACTGTTACTTCGACCAATCGAATCGATAACGTTGCAACGTCTAAAGCCTACCAACAATATTATCAACTCGGTTAATACCATATTTACTAAAAGCCCCGTTACATTATCCGACAATTTTCTTTAACGCTTTAGACGTACCTGAGTACTTTTTAGAAAGCTTACTATTACGTATTAGGTTACGTAAGCCAAAACTAAAAAGTTTCGAAAACGTTCGTTCAAACCCATCCGATCTAAACGTAGTATGTGAACCGTTTGCAATTTTTGAAAGCGATTGAAACGCAGTATTTGATCCGCTTATAAACTTTAAAAATAGCTAAAATACGATATCTGAACCGCTTAAGAACTGTATACCGCGTACTAAATATAATATTCGAAACATTTACCACGTTACTACAACTTTATAAGCCCTTATACAATTTTAACTTTCACATACATTTTTGTATCCTTTTCTCTATTCGCCTTTCTTCCTATGCTCTCAATAACACCACCCATTTAAGTTTATTACTTATGAAGTTTAATTTATTTGCCACTTAGATAGCATTATATTTAGAAATCGTAAAACAGATTAATTCAAAACGTTGAATTAGCCTGTAATTACGCCTTATTTACATTTCATTTAAGTTTTATTAATGTGAGCAAGCGTTTAACGCATTTTTTCAAATGTTTTGTTATACTTTATTTATCTTTAATTTACATATTATACGTTTTTATTTAGGTTGCTTCATTTCGCGTATCTTCATTTACCATTCTATTTCAAAATCTCCTTAAATATTACATTCTAATCGTATTAGAAACTAAACCATCACATAGAATTAACCTTTGTACTACTCTGGTCATTTCAATGTACATTTAAATTAGGTCTCAAAACGCCCCAATACACTTCGTACTTTAACTATTATAGTTCTACTAATAGAAGACTTGGCAAAAGCTAACGTATATATAGACTATTTGTTTAAAAAATACATTGTTTTGTAAAAGCATTTAAAAAAAATTATACGTTAACTTGTAAGATAACAAAATCGAAGTTTCGGTAGAAAATTTGGATCTTTTTACGGTAAATATACATAGTATAAAACTAATTCTTAACTATTATAATGAAAGTATTAAGAGACGAAATTTATTTCATAATTCCCAGAAAGAATATACAAACTGGATGCCGCATATATGGCGTATAATAAATGGTATAATCTTAAAAATACTGCGAAGATAATTATAGATCGGAGGCATCCATACAATCGGTAGAATTAATAGTCGTATCGTAAAAATCTTATTAGCAACATCCCGACTTATTTGAATGCCAAAATAGAGCAAAGATAGAATTAATAGATATGAAGTTCGTAAATGGATATTAGTTGAATAAGTGTTAAAATCGGCTTTTTAAAATGACAGATAAAAAACGAAAAAAAGACTCTGTAAACATAGGAAATAAGAAGTTTAGCAAGACTAAACGCACGCTGCGAGGTATAAACGGAGTTTGAGGAATCCACAAAGGAAGAGGAAGGACTATAAATATTATTTACTACTTGGTTCATATATGAACCCTTTCTAAAACAGACTTTTAAACAGAGATATGAATAAAACCATTTTCCAGATATAGTTAATAAACTTCTAGGTAGTAATGAAAACATCCTGGATAAGGAAAATGACGACTTGGAAATAAGATAAACGGTGTAAAACGATAATATAAACCTTACGAACTAATATCTAATAACCATAAGTTATACTGTGACCTCCTACAATACCGTTTTAATATTGATTAAATTAATTTAATAAAGCTTTTCAACTTCGTAAATCTATAGATTAAAGACGAGAATTATTATAGCGAACCGTATGAAGTCTTGAATAATAAAATCCGTATAATATCAAATACTTGTAAAAGGCTAAATATTGAACTATTACAGTTTATATATGATTTTACTCGGTATATTAATAAAGTAAGCCAAAAGTAGTATATATACTATTTTAGGCAAGTGAATATATTTGAAAAGTGTGATATTTGCTTAAAATGTGGTTCGATACAGAAATAAATTGGGAGTTTTAAGATAATAATTACATAGGTATTACCAGGAAATCCATAAATAATTAATGGACCAATGCTAGTAAACCCCTTTAGGAAGCTTTTACCGCCTTACTAGCAAATGTTCTAAAATTTCAGGCGGTTTTGAAATCGAAATACAAGAGAAATAAACTATTTATCCACACAATTACAAAAGCATACCACGGAAATCATAACTTTAATGTTACATTATTTAAATCGGAAAAAGACTTAGGGGATTTTTATATAAGCTTTCGAAGTCGTATACAACTTTGATTCGTTGACAGAAAAGTTTGGAATGAACATTTGTAGTCGAGAAAACCAAAGTCGAAGGCGAAATTACCAAACCAAACCTCGTCGAAATAATTTACTACATTTTAAGCCGATAGTTTTAAGTGTATCCGAAACAAAATAACCTATTCAAATACGGCCATAAAAACGAAAGAAATCAAAAAGGAAGCCCCGAAAAACGAGGGAAAAATAGTTTTCAACGAAGACGACTTTATAGCTAAGTACGTAACAAATCACATATATTATGATACTTATAATAAGGTATATTAAGTTTTATAGGTTTCCAAAAACGATGTATTACGTATGATAAATTCGGCTATTAGTTGATAAATTATTTAATATACGAATAAATTCGGATTGAGTGCTAATTTCAGGCCGAGTTTACCTTGAAACCAAATAAAAACCAATTTTGTAATATATATAACCGACTGCAAAAGTCTAAAGGAGGAATTTAACGCTTTCTCATACGAGTACACCTTTAAATAAAAAGACTTAAGGGAATATAAGACTTACTTAATATCTTAGGATAAAGAAACCGACTAACGAATATTTATCAGACTATATGATACCTTGTCTTTATATATAGTAAGCCTAGATTATAAAAACGGAGTGTCAAACGCTTATATGGCGTTATAATTAACACTTTCTAATAAGTAAGAAAACTTCTTTCAAGGCATTATGGCAGATACTGATGTAGTAAAAATATTAATCTACTGAAAACGAAAATTCGACGTTTTTACGACGAAATTTCCCAAATTTTAACTCGATAGAATGAGAAAATAACAGGAAGTTTTATTTGTAAAAGGTAAAATGTTATCACTTGGTATCATCGTTATAAATATTGGATAAAAATCGGTAAAATTTTACGCAATGAAATTTAAACCGTTATTTCTATTATTAAAAGCCAATTTAAACCAGTTCGAAATTAAGGTTCGAAATACGACTAATTAACTTATTTGCGCCTTTTGTGATGTATCCATACCGCTTCATTCTAAGTTCAGCTATCTATAGTTTTTATCTAAGCCGTGAATAATTTAAGCTGTTTACCTAATATAACCGAAATTAATGATAATATACTATCGATTTGAATACCCGTTTGAAAAACGATTTTTACGACCACTTTATATAGCAAAATACATAAATGTAGGGGAAAAAACACTAAAAGCTATCCAAAAGTTTTATCACAAATATTAGTTGTACTAGTAAACCTTACGACAATTTAAATTTCTCCTTTAAGACGATGTAAACTTTCATTACGGGATTATCATAATTATAATGTGCCTTAACAGCTGACTGATATTATAAGCTGTCAATGTAATAACATTATTTTACGCTGTGAAATTCACACAAAACGTTTTTATTACAAACTACTAAGGTATTTTGGTAGATTAATCAATAAATATCTACTGATTATCTTTGAAATGGATTACTTACGATACTGGTATAATCTTTGATTCGAAAAAATAACGTACTACACCGAAATTTACGGTAATACATATAAATAGATATTGGTGAATGTATTATAGGGTATCAGAAAATTTAAACAGTATTATAAACCGCTTAAAAGAGTATATATAGTATTATCCAAAAAGATAAAAGGTGTTGGTTTTGAGGAATTGATTCTGTAAATATTAGTTAACGCCATAAACAATACTTTCAGCCCGAGTAAACTAATTCTAATACTCATTATTTCCGGTACTTACTCTAAAATTTACACAAATTTAATACCGTCGCCAGCCACAATATAGAAGGCAAACACTTTAACGAAAGCTATAATAATATTGCGTTCCCTACGGGTCAGAAATGATTTTTCGAAAACATTAGCCATAAAAAACAGCTAGAGTAAAACTGGCGGTTTAAACTTGTTATTATAGTTTGAAATTTTAATTAATAAACCGAACGACAGATGGAGTAACCCTTGAAGAATCAACGGGTTTGGGGGTTAAAACATGCTAATGGACTTAACAAATGGCATAAATTCTTTGCGTTGGATAATGGTACGAGAATATAAATAAAATTGTTAAATAATAACGGTCTTAAAACGTATTTTGGAAAGTGAAATTAATCAAACCAATCTTACAATAACGAATTTAAACCGCTTCCAAAACTTATACACCCCCATAATACTCATTTATAACCTTTACTACCTTACAAAACCGGTCTACCCACATTGACTGAACTAATATTACACTGCCACGGACGCTTACTTAACTCGAAAAATAAGAAACGATTTAAAGTTTTTGTTATGGATTCCTTGATAAATTGAAAGGAAACGGCGGATTTTAAGTTAAATATAAAACTTCTCCAAAAAGGAGTTATCACCGCTTTGAATACCTCTTTTAAAAAATATACTTAACAGTAAATTATGGTTTCAATTGAATAAAGCATCTTTCATTTTAAAGATTCAATCTAATAATTTACCGCACTTATTGAAATTTGTTTATGCGCTAAGTCTGAGAGGTAAAATATAGGGTCAGTAAACCTTATAAAAAAGCGGCTTTGTGGTTAAGGAGTACAATAATACCAGTAAAAAGAATATTATTACCTAATAGACTACTTTGTAAGAAGTAAGCCATCGCTTGATTTTGGCGCTTGCTGCCTTTTTACGCGTACCATATAACCTTTATATCAAACTTTATAATATTATATAAACTTACATATAATTGACAAGGAGGCTTAAACATCGTATCTACGCCTATATACCTGTAAAACCTCGAAGAAATTACTTACCCGAAACGATTTTACGTATTCTAAAACCGTTTTACGTAATTATTAAACATAGGGTATATTATTATAATAACTATTCAAGGTATTGTAAGAAACGGTTTTTAATAAGTTACTCGACTTAAACTTATGAATTTTGATTTTAATACTACATTCCAAGGGGATTGTATTTACTAGTATATAAACGGACGATATATTAAAGTTGTATAAGATGTCGTTTTCCTTTGCGAATGAGAGAATTTTTTTGGAGGCCTGGCTAAAAGAGAAACCTAAAATGTGTTCAATGAAAAACCACGTAATCGATTTTAACAACGTGATAATCACATTTTAAAATGAAATTTTGAATCTTGTTCAAGAGAGGTAACTGAATAAAATGATTTTAATTGATCTAACAAACACTAAACGAGCTAATAAATATAAATTTTGACGTATAAATAGTGTTTATGCTATATCAATAGTTCAGCTCGAGGCGGCATATAATCTTTCAACCGTTATATAATGTTAAACTGACTCTTCATCCTTCGGATAACATTTATAAAACGCTTAATAAGAGTTTCTCATAGAAAATGAGTAATTCAAAATACGGCCTGCGATTTGTACCATTCGATATGCGTATAGAATTTTTTTTGTTTTTACTAACGGATTTTTCATGAATAATGCTGATTATAAAGTATAAAAAAGATTTATTTTTGTTTTTAGTAACAGAATACTATGTTGAAATGGATTTACCTTCTATAAAAATATTATACATTAAAACTCAACCAAGTTTAGGCGGGTGACTCGAAGTATATTAGTTTCGGAAATATACAGTATAGTTCAAAAAATGACTCTAGGAGCACTATAGTAATAACGGTTCGGATGATTATTTTAAACATTAGCTTTAAACCCCTCCCTTTCATAGTTTGTACTAACTCGTTTTCACTTTACGAATGCCTTGTCTAGTTCGACAATACAAATGAAAAGCGTTTTATAATCGATATTATGGCCTTGCGCGAATCTTACGAATACCGCGAGATAAAAGAGATAAGGGAGATGAATGGAAAGTTAAACCTAGCAGATATAATAATTAAGGGCGCTCCGAATAGGATATTAGAAGCGCTCGTATTAACAAATACTATTTTCATTAATTTTATTAATAAGGTTTTACAACTTTATATCAATTGAACGATTAGTATCGTTTTTAATATATTATTATTATATATATTTTCCGTTTATACCAATTTTAGCATTTTATCGTTATTTGGATTTACTATTGATACCGCCCTCCATATTTTATTATTATATAAATTTAGTATTCGTACCTATTTTAATACATTATCAATTTTGGTTTTACTATTGACTATGTTGTCAAGAATATTTTTCACTTTTTGCTTTTCCAATTTATTATTTACGTTACGATGGTTATTTTTTTTTTAAAAAAAAAATATTACGGTGTAATGAATTGTACCATAGCCGGATAAACCGGCGTAAGTATAAAAACAGGCAGCTAGTTACTATCGAAGGGGATGGGGGAGGACGTCATCGCGTCATTGTCGTCGTTATCTTCGTCCTCTTTCTCCCCTTTTTCGCTGCTCTTGCCGCTGTCATTAGTATTAGTGTTACTGTTATTACTGCTATCGACGTTGCTACCGACACCGCGGAATGAGGGGCTTCGCTCCTTAGGCCATATACCTTTAGGTAGGGATGCGGGAGGGTCTTTACTCTTTGTACGAAGACGTCTAATAACGTCGTCAAACTCGATCGCGTAATACATACATAAGTTCGCCTTTTAAGCGGCAATAGAAATTGCCGTCTTTTTAGGTCACCGGTTAACGATTATTACCAATTATTATCGGCTTGGTTTATCTATAACGGGAGTAGTTGTTTTTGAAGACGCCTCGAATAATATATGAGAATAATTAATATGTTGGAATAGTATTCAAATGCAGTACAGCCAAATCAACTTTACTTTCAGTAAAGTTGATTGTACTGACTGCAAAATTAGCTTTAGTTTGTGAGACTGCACTTCAAGTGCAGTGCAGTAGGTATCCACCTCAACGTGGGGCATGAGCCAAAGCGTTTGGCTATACAAATTAGTGTGCAGATCGGCTAACAGTCTACCAAACTTAGAACTTACGCACCTCAATCAACAATATCAACGTAGCACCAGTTACTTCAACCATAGTAATTCTAATCGACTACATTGTAACAATAAAAGCCTACCAACAAAATAATTGTTCATTGTGGTTATGATTATGAATTCAAAGTAAACTTATTATGGAAACGGTAGGCGCGTAATAGAGCCTCGGCCTATGGCTTTAAAACTACCAGAACGGGGTTGTATCTGTTACAAGTCCGTTCGTAACGTTAGTAACGGGCCGACCGGACCCTACTTTAACGTTAATCGTTAATAAACTTGCCTGAAACCGCAGACAAGATATACGGTATGTAAAGTTTATCTATTAACAACCTGGAGACACGAACCTGGATATTCCACTTTAATGTTTTAAGTATTTAAATAGCTTCTCGGAATATCTTAGCGAGTCGTAACTCGAGGCGACAAGCTAAATCGGCCGCTTTGGCTTCGTTTGTAAAAACTTTAATATAGTATAAATGAAGGCAGAAATTAATAATACGAACTGCGTTACAATTCATCTAAATTACGTTTATAACATTGGAGGATAATTGTTACAAATAAAGGGGTGTTTACCTACAGAGAAAAGGTAAGATTAATAACCTTGAAAGTCTACCATTTCTTTCTCTATGAGGTATAGAGTTAAATGGAAAGGGAAAAACCCAAAAATAAAGGCGAGGATAGATGATATACTACCCAAAAAGGTAGGGTTGACGGTAACTCTAACGGCGTTATGGCGGGCGACAACAGCGGCAGCCTCTTTTTTTTTACACTACCGTGCTAAACGACACCTAAGAGAGCGATTTTTACGTGTTATCTAGTTTTAGAGACGGTGGGAACATAACGTTCGTTAAGTAACCTACCTATATGAACGATATAAATAATTAATTAACACAGTAGTTTAGGTATATATACGCCAATTGATTCATTGGAGATTTACGGTGTTAAAAAAGGCGCGTTATTAAAGGGAAAAAAAGAGGTTCTACCTAAACCGATAGCGATATATGGTTTTATATTAACCCCCAAATACGTAATAACGATAATCACCTTACACCTTTACAAACATACCCTTATAAGGATTAACAATTATTCCTTTATAAATAATTATATTGTTAATAGGGCTTTAGAAGTTCCAACTTTGTCGATTCGATTGATTGGTAGAAGTAACAGTAGTATTTAATTAGTCAAGTGGTGGATGTATTGTTTTAGGTATGGCAGACCGCTAGCCGGTGTGCACAGTAATTTGTATAGCCAATTTCTTGGCCCGTGCCTTAGTATAAAGTAGTACTATACTACACTTAACTTTAAGTTAAATAAAGTAGGCTTACATAAAACAATACACTTAATTTGTAGTTGTATAGTTAATCTCACTGTAAGTAAAGTTAACCCACAACACTACAAATACTACTATTTCAACACTGATGGCTTTTTAGTTTGTACGCGTACGTTGGTATAATTGACCAATATTTTTCGGTAAGCCCTAAACTGCGACGTCGATAACTGGCTAAACCCTTGTCAATTTCAATTAACCTGCACATCAAATTACACTCATTTACATGCAAATTAAACCTAATTGCTGTTAGTTATCCCACGTTTCCGAATTCCAACTTTATCGACTCCCACAAAAAGTTCTTTCGCCATAAACCTTTGCAGTTCTTTACTTTAGCCGTATTAATCAAATAAATTAACATCGTTTATCCCCTGAAAATTTTAAAAATTTCCAACACATCCCTAACCGCCGTCACGTTATTTGGAATTATTGAACAGCTTATTAACATAACCATCGATACATATAGTGAGTCTATTACTATTCACAAATCTCTTAAGGGCCTTATTCGGCAATATTTTTGTTATGTCATTAACAGGATTGTCTTTACTATTAATACACCGGAATTTCTTGATTTATCTATCTTTGTTGGCTTTATGGAATGATATTACGTCAATCATCAGGAGTTTTTCTCCGGTGGTTCCGAGTTTTGAAAGCAATTCGAATAGGTTCCTCGATTCGATACAAACACCACCGGGATTTGAGGAATTTTAAGTTACTTTATAATAACGTTAAAGGTTTTCCATAATGCCATAACTACGTTGAAACTCGTCATTATACCGTAGATATTTGAAATTAACACGCTTTATATGATCCTTTTATATTTAACAAAGGTCTAATAAATTAGGTTACCAATAATTTAAAATTGGGATTTACGCCTATATTCATTAACGAAGGGTATTAGAAAGTCGATTTGTAAATATAAGTCGGTCTTATCTACAAATAACTTATCTATGAAGATTGTTAACTTGGCACTTGATAGGTCGATTAAAACTATATTAATACCTTGGTCTAGGTTTTAGATTTACCACATAAGCCTTTTATTTAGCCGGTTAAAATCGTTATTTTCAAAGTTTTATGTTTGCACCGCGATAAATTAGTCGTAAAAGGCCTTCGATTAGTACAACGTGGTAATATAGCTGCCACAAGCCCGTTATTTCAGGTACCGTTGGGCCCTAGCTACGTTAGTCTTGTTAATTGTAGCTAAATCAGTGCTTTGGCCCTTTTAACTAAAGTTAAATCCGGCATTAGAAATAAGTATAAAGATTAAAGATCCGTTAAATTCAATCTGATTACCTTTCGCCAACTTTATAACTGGCTTGTGATTTTGAAACTTAAAGTTTTTAATCTCCTGTTGTTCATATGTTATAAAGCTAGCCATTTCAATGAAAAGAACATCGTTAATTTTTATACCTACTATGTTGAAATTCTTCTCATACTTTACTATCAAACACGAGTCGAATATTGAAAATTTCATATCTAGCCCTAATTGAAAATACGATTAATAGGTTAAGAACCAATAAATACTTACTTTAGTTAATCCATACAAAGTTTAATATATCGTATTACCGTTCCTGAAAGGTGGATAAGTCGTAATTCCTGTGGTAATTCCAGTAATAAAATCCGTTAAAAATTTGTTGCTAATTTCGTATATGCTTATATAATATTTCAGCCATTAAACATAAATTTTCCTTTAATTTAAATTAATAAACCTGCTATTAAATCAACTATTAGGTGTTAGTTAACCTTTCAAATCGTTAAAAACTACGTAAGGATTCAATTTTCACCTTTATCTCTGTATCTTCAAGCGATCAGGCGTGATTTTTCGTACGGTCACCCCGTAGTCTTACCTTTAACCTCGTAAATAATTTTCGACTTAAAGATCGTGACGTTTGGGTTTCAAAGATTACAATCGGCTTTTAATACAAATTGTAAGACTCCTCGAATCAGTAAGCCATTAATCTTGACCCGGTTGCTTTCCTTTAAAGGTTTACCGGAAATATTAATAATGTTTTATATTCAAAGCTTTAGTGCTAAGTTTTCGTTACCATTTTCTTTTCTATTTACGAAATTAATATTGTAAGTGCGACTCGGTGTGTATTCACCCTTTTTAACGTTCATTTTCTTTGGGGTTGTTCGCGCCAACAGAGTTTTATTGACTCATTGATAACAGGTGGAGGATGTTTATATTATTTTGGTCGCTTGTCTTAAGGATCTTTATCGTTAGTAGACCTAACATAAGGCTTAACCTAGATAATACAAAAAGATATAGGATCTTTAGTAATTTTAATAACTATTTTAAAGTTAATGATACCGAGGGTTTTATATAAACCCTTCTATTTACCCGTCTTCCACCATATAAAGACTTTATTTTATAATAGCAAAGTAAATTAATTAATTATTGTAATGCTGCTTTTGGTGTTAAGGGAATTATTGACCTAGCGGCGTACAGATTTCTTCTGCAGTTCCTTTAAAGGTTTGCCGTAGGCTTCAACTCGCTTTTAAGTACTTGCTAATGGTAGGTATTTACTCGTTAGGCGTGAATACGCTCAAAAGACCAGTAATATTGGCATTATTCTGTCAGGGCCTACAGTATTATTTAGATCTGTACCGCTATTTAAAAGCATGCCTCCGGATCTGTAAAACTTCCAATCTCTAATGTAAGGATGTTGTAAGCTCGGTGAAGTAAAGAGTATGTTCTTTTAACCTTTCCAATACTTTAGTGGGCCTTTATAGATACTTGTTTACACTGGATACCTATTATTTTGATATTTTTTTTTAAACTCCGCCACAGTAAAATTGGTGCCAGTATTATATATCATGACGTTTGGTAGGCATAAATACATGTTAATTTACAGAAATCTCAAATTTTCCATATATAGTTCACCAAAAGGTATTTTGGAAAATTAACTTCGTAAAAAGATGTTGCGAAGTTAATAAAGTAAAAAAACGGGCTTGTTATCTAAGTAAAATACTTTAATAAAGACCTTTTAATTAAAGTTCTTAACGTTTTTTGATATAAATTAAATCTTCGAGGGGATTAGGTATACGTTTGACAGTAATAACAAAGCCTTTTAATAGCTTTTAAGGTTAAGTATTCCATATCTCTATGCCTTACGGACTTTAGGACTTTAGGATTTTATAAAGCTTGTCAATGGCTAGGTAGTTAAAGCGCTGGTATAATTAGCGTATTTTCAGCTCCGTTAGGTTAAACACCATTACTTTAAGTCTTTTAAGATAGAACTATAGTTGTCCCCATTAAAAAAAAAAGGGAAATCTTTGGTGGTTTTTAACCAGTTCGTCGGCGTTAACGTTAAAGTTAACGCTAAGAGTCTTTATTTCCTTCAAATCAAAAAGGAAAGTGTAAATGAAATGATAACATAAAACGTAATCTATTGAATAATAGTTTAAACTATTGTTATCCCTAATAATAATAGTTGTTCGCCTAGCCTAAAGCTAACTTTGGCCTTATTAACATTGTAACGATTAATTGAATTACCCGTAATGCTTTCCCTTCACAATATCACGTATTGCGAATAGTCTTTTGTTAAATATCTTATTGATACTATGTCTAGTATAATACCTTAAAACGTGTAGTCCGCGTAACAATCGCGAAGGTTAAAGGTATATAAGGTGTTAGTGGCTTATTTAGGGTAGAGATATAGGTTTTTACCACTTAAACGGTATAAAAAAGCGTGGTCGGCTAGTTACTAGGCCACGCCAAGAGCTTTATTTTTATGTCATCCAATTTACTTAAGTCCTATTTAAAAATGGGAAGGTACTAAATGTAGTATATTACTTTTTTATTTTTTCGTTCGGCCGGAGTTTAACGAGTTAACCAACAGTCAAACTTGCTACAAATCCAATTTTCGCCACTATTACGACGATAATATTTACGATTAACAGGTACGCTTAAATCTTGGCTTTATTAGTGTTAACATGATTATTACCTTTAGTTTATAATCGATATATTAGACTTTAAGCGTTAAAAACGCCCGTAGCTATATTTTTGGTCGACTTAATTAACCACTGTAAGGTTTATTTTATTTATATCAAGGAAATTGCCGATTAAGAGGGATATACTATGCTAATTTGGTATACGTTTTATTACAGATATAAGCGAGGAAAATAACTAGTTAAAAAGATTTTACTAGTGATATTCAGACGTTATAAGGCGTATTTAAACTCGTTAATACTCGTAACAGCTACCCGTACCTATTCGCGTAGTATGGTTTTGACAGCGTAAGCTTTTCGCATTACTTAGTAACATAATATTAATTTATTAAGTGTCTGGTTAAATATATCCATTATTGTTTCCTATCTTTTTTCCTTCGCTATTATCATGGTCAACTTTATAGTGGCCCAGTTTGTATAATATTAAGTAAGGTGGACATTATGCTCGAAATGAATTTTCATTCTATTGTAAACTTCGAGAAAAGTGGTTGTTAGGGTCAGAAAGGTTAAGTAGTAGTCCGTGGCGTGCCCTATAAGGATTTAGAGAAATAGCAAGTGAAAAACAAAAGGAGGAACCTCTATTTACTTACAGATATTTTTTAAAAAAAAAGGTATTATCTTCGTGTCGAGGAGGTTATAGGGCTTTCCATTATACTTTTCTACGTCGTTCAAGATTTTGACGAAGTTCGTCAAAAGTTTGTAATTAATATTAACCGTTTTAAAAGATCTAAAGGGCAGATCGCAATAGTTATCCCAGTTTTTATTAGTAGTGTTTCCTAGTAGTTTAAGCCTTAAAACCTTCGAGGTACGGTATTAAGAGTAATTGTCAGTTGCTTGACTTAAGGTATAAAGTCCTGTAATAGAACCTATGGTATGTTTATGCATATAGGTAAATCTGCCGTAGGAAGGCTTTTAGTGATATTAGCAATTTTAATTAAAGTATTATAGGGGAAAAGAGGCTCAAAGATTTTAAGGGAGTTAACGATATTGCTTAATTAACTGGTTTAATATGCCAACGTTAATTCCTTTGGCTACGTTAGCGGCTGTTTCCTCACGTGACTTACCACCGCTTAAAGAGTACTCTATGCATTCGCATAAGGGTGTTAAACTGCTGAATATGTTAATAGGTTCCTTATAGTCAACGTATAAAGAGGTTTAACTTAGCTAAGTGTGTAAAAAAGGTTCCCAGAACCGTGCATAAAGGCGTTAAGGTTTTTCAATAACCTTTCCTTCAGGGTGTAGGTCTTGAGTATTTCTTAAGCTAGGCTAGGTCGAAAAGCGTTTGTGCCAGATTTATAACACCTTGTATTTAAACGTAAATCACTCATTCCTTAAATTTTGATTTAAGCACTGACTTAACCCCTTTTTAGATTACCTTTTGCATATCAATGGTCTAATCGTTGAAGAAGTTGCAATATTTACGAAAGATACAGTTACGATCTTAACCTTTGTTATACTTAACGATATAGTATTTAACGAAGTTAGTAAGGTGCTTTTCCGTTGAATTTTCATCGATATCTTACGCCCAAAAATATTCGTCGTAGTACTTAGTAAAAGCAGTTCCGAGGGCCTTAATTCTTTTTCCAGACGAGGTCGGTAATAGCTTTAAAGTAAGCGTTGGCGATAGTTATTTTAAGGTTTTAGCCTGTATAGAACTTAATAGGTGTGTTATTTGGTGTTTTGATGTAAAGTCGCCTAGTGATTTAGCGGTTTGGCATTAGATCATGCGATGTCACTTTCTTAGTGCGACTTGACGAATCTTGGTGTTTTCGCTTATGTCAGCGATCTTGACTATTAAATTAGCGTAGGGAAAAATAAAAGGAGTGAAATAAGGAAAAAAGTTTAATATAAAGGGTAAAGTCGAAGGTCGTTTGTTATTGCATGTAAAGATCGAAGGTTATTTATCATTTTAGCCATAAGACTTAATCGTTTGCTAACTTAGCTTTTAGGACTTTTAAAGATTAATCCCCACGCTTTTCAAGAAGGATCCGTAACGATTACTTGGTGTTTTTCAAGTAGCGATACCGTTGCTTACTTTTATATTGTCGTGTTGGACTAATCTAAACAAAAAGTCTTCTATATTTTCCTACCGTTGTAAACTGGCGCCGTACTAGTAAAAGCCCTTTGCAACAATCTTTCCTCCACTCTGGCCGCCGCTGTGGCCGTGAAATATAACCGGAAAGTAGCCTTTTCTTTTACTTGGCTTATGTGTGCTTAACTTAATAAGTACTGATCAGTGTTGGTAGGTCATTAGACGTTACAAAGTTTTCGATTCAATTAATTAGTCGAAGTAACAGTAGTATTGTAGTAGTCAGGTGGTGGATGTATTGTTCTAGTTTTGGCAAACCGCTAGCCGGTCTGCATAGTAATTTGTATGGAGCCAATTGCTTAGTCTGTGATCTAGTGTGAAGTGGGGCCATACTGCACTTGACTTCCAGTTAAATTCAGTAGGCCTACACAAAACCACGCACTCAATTTGCAGTCCGTATAGTCAACTTTAATGTAAGTAAAGTAAATGTACTGCACTGCAAATACTACTATTATAACATATATCGTTATTAATGAGCTTGATTAACTAAATTCTTATTATAACTACTACTGTAGTCAAATCTATTAATTCGAATCTTAATAATTTTACACTAAAACTACTATCGTTACAAAAGCTATGAATAGAAACTTGATCCGAGTTGAATAATAAATCAAATTATTACTACTAAATTATAATGATTAACTATTACTACTAAGTTATAATCATAAACTGTTACTAATAAATTATAAATATAAGTCATAATTTGAACTAAACAATTACTATTACATTATTAATATGAGCCGCGTTCAAAATTCCATATGTAGATATCATTTTATATTTCTATAGTTAATAAACTGCTACGTTGTAGGTTACACCTTTGTAAAGTACACGGTAATGTGCCAATTTGTAAGGTGTATTCCTGAAAAGTGTACAATAGCGAGCTACTACCTAAAAAATGAATTGATAAAGTATACGGTAAAGTGCTACTGCCCAAAAGGAAGTTTAGAAAAATGCATGGTAAAGTGCCACTGCCCAGGTGATAGCTTATAAACTCCCACTTGAGGCGCGCACTCTCCGGGTGCCTCTTCTTCCTTTGATATATAGACTTCAATTTGAACTACCAATTTTTATGATTACTCTTCTAACGTACCTGTAAAATAAACCCTAAACACTATAATTAATATTAACCATTTTGAATGACTTGAGGGGAAGGTTATGATAATCGTTTCAATTATCAATAATATTTCCTGATGTTTCAAAGTTGTAATAGTAAAAGAAATTTCCAATAACCTAACCCGAAGATTAAAGTCTTGTACTAGAAACTGTATCAGGCTTACACATATAGGCGTATCTGCTGTGTGAATCTTTATCTTAAGGGACTTGACGATTCTGTGGAGAATCTTAGGGATTTTGAATAAATTAACGATTTCTTTTAAAAAAAAACTTAAGGTGTATAGAGAACTTGAAGATCATGGGAAAGGTTCTAAGACACTTGAATATATTACTTAATTAACAGATAAATTGCGCCAACGTCAATTCCTGTTACTGTAGTTATAACTACCGCTTTACGTACTCTACCCCCACCAAAAGCGTAATTTACGCTATCGAGAAAAGAGGCTAAAATTCCGGTCAAATCAACAAATTCCTCATTGTCGGCGTATAAAAATGATATAAGTTGAAAGGTTAAAATGTTAACTTAACTGAGGATTTTAAGCTAGTAGCACTCTAAAATGTATATAAAGGTGTTAATAGTCCTCAAAGCCCTTTATTTTCCGTCGTAAATCTTCAACTCTAGAATCTTAAATATAATCCTCAAATTAAACTAATTCGTAAAAGACTTTCACTAAACGATAGAGTTTTTTTTTACAAGATGTAAATCCTTTAGCAGCCAAACATAATCTTCAACCTTAACTTAACCCCTTTTTAAGTTACTTTTCACATGTCAATGATCAAATCGTTCAAAAAATAACGAAATCTTCGTAAAAGAAAATTATGTTTAATATTTAACCGCTATTTTAATTGAGGAAATATTTTCCAATGAAATTAATCAGATACCCTTCAGTTAAGCCTTTATTACTATTTATTTCCAAAGTTCGTCATTATAATACCTCAAGAATATATATTCAAGGGCCATAATTACCTTTATATATTCCTAACTAAATATTATGTTAAAGTTGTTACTAGTACATCGACGTTGGTTTAAGTAGTGATTTAGACGAAGGGATTTAGTATTTTCGGTAAAAGAATTTGGAGATTTAGCGTAGAGTTGTTCGATATGGATTTCGTGGCACGTCTTGGAGATTTTTGGTGTTTTTTCTCCAAGTGGCGATTTTAAAGTACTTACATACGTTCCCGATAAACGATTTTGTAACTTAAGGGGAAAGAGTAATATAGAGAGAAAAGTTGGTTTAAAGGATAAAGTTTGGTATAGGAAGTAGGGTAAAAAGTTGTTGTTGTTTATATTAAAAGACTGAAGGAATTAGTAGGTTTAACAGATGTAGTACCCGTATCAATACTAACTTAACCGTTTGCCAATTAAACGATATTTGAGACTTTTATGCGGTTAATCTCAAAATTTCCAAGATGATTCGATAAATATTTCTCAGTGTTTTAAATAACGATACCATCGCTAACTTTGAACTACCGTTGTAAACTAACGCAATCCAAAAGTATTTTCTACTTAATGCTGTTGTGGACTGACGCAGTAATAAAATCCCTTCGTAAAATTATTTTCTATACCTTAGCCACATTTAAAGCGTAACCGGAAAGTAACTTCTTCTTCTACTTAGCTAATATATTCTTAACCTAACAAGCACTGATAAATGTTAATAGGTCTTTCCTGGTTATCCTTTGAACGTTACAACGTTGTCAACTCGAATTGTAGTTGAAGTAACAGTAGTATTGCGTATTCAAGTGGTAAATAAATTGTTATATGTTTGGAAAACCTCTTACCAGTCTACACACTAATTTGTATGGTTAATTGCTTGGCTCGTACCTTGATTTGAATTGAGCGCATATTTTACTTGATTTTACTATCAATACAGTCATCTAAAGAAATAATACATTCAATTTGCAGTCAGTACAATCAACTTACTTTACAGTACAGTTGACTGACTACACTGCAATTACTATTGTTACAAATTTCGCTACTATTTCTTTACTTATAATGTAATCTATGAAGGTGGCATCGAAAATCTATGACATAAATTTTAGGCCATTTAGTTTTTTGAATGTCTATACGCCGATAATTATTTTAAGAGTTCAATTCGATTTAAAATCGTGGGTCATTTAAATTACTTCATTTTTCTCACGACCTTCCAAGTTTCATTGAACTTAAATAGGTTCGAATATGCCAACTTTCTTTGTTAATATAATCGTTTATATAACTACTAAGTTTTATCGCAATATTTTCAAAATTACCTCATTCTATACTCCATTAAAATTTTTTTTTTTTTTAGTTATTCCTAACTTATTTTCAATTCAAAGTTTAGATTTTATATATATTATATATATTGGTTAATTTGTTGACATTAATATGGTTCATATAGTAGAAGTGTTAAAACTTGAGTTAAATAACAGGTTCTACATATATAAAAGAATATAAGTTTAATAAAAGCAATAAAAAAGTAAATTTCAAAGGTATTGTTAGAAAAACGTTAAAAGTACGTAGAATTTAATCATTATTACTATCTTATTGTAGAATTAGCTAAGTAATTTTTAAATTAAGAGTTTGATAATCTTGATGAACAAATTCTATAGAATAATTAAAAAAATCTCACTGTTTTTGTTACATATTTTTGTTATTTGGTAAACTGTTTATATCATTCAAAAAGGCCTGATTATGGTTGAATTTATGTATTTGAACAAATAAACCGTTTCTAATGGTTCTTTTTTAGCCATTTTGAAGCTATATTATCGAACCATTACGCGTAAAACAATGAATTACGGTGATCAATATTACTAAAATTTTCTATTCATTATTTATGTCTCCGTAATATAAACATATATTTATAGTTATAAGTTACCAAATCTTAAAACAATATAAAGTGACATTTGAGGTTTTTGAAAATTTCCATATTATACTTAAAATACATTAATTTTACTAATTAGCCTTTCTATTACTTTTACATAGTTTTCATTGATTATGCAGTGTTATTTCCCGATATATTCATAGAATATGTCACTTACTGAATGTAAGTATTTGTTTTTTTTTCTTGCGAAAAAGGCTACCTCTTTGGCCTAAAAAACTTATATCGGCTTTTAATTGATTGATTCATTAAGATTCTATGTTGATCGCTTCTATATCTTGATAACCGAATATCGTATCGATGGCTTTCTTAAATTATTGTTTTCTAGAAAGATAAAAACCTTGAAAATAAATTTGGGCGTATTCATTTATCTCAGGTTAATTAATACATGCTTTTCTTTGTTGTGAAAAGGTATTCAAAAGCTGAAAACTGACTCATTAGCGTAAAGTAAAAAAGATAGCTGATTTGTTATAGAAAATGGAGAAAAACTGTAAGATTTTAGGTAATTTACGAGCATAAATCTTAACAATAAGGAACAATATTTATTCGATAAGATTAAAAAGTTTATGTTTCAATTTTGACGTTTATATTATCCTTATTCGGATCTCTTCTTTTGCATCAAATTCATAGCAGTTTAAAATATATCTTTAACGTAGTATGTGCTAATCTGAAAGGAGTTATATTTGGGTTATTGGTTAATATATATTTGTTATAGGTATTAAGCTTGTTATATTGTTAAGCTTATACCTTATTAGGGTAAAACTACATTGAAGTCTTTTGAAACATACGGTTGTTTACTTTATTCAAGCTTTCTGACGTTTTCGTATTATTTAAGCTAGCAATACATATTCAAATATTCTATTTACAGATAGATGATTACAGTAAAAAACGGTTTCTTTGAGGGGATGTATTTAGAGGGGTAGAGAGGTGTATTTGCATTGTTGTTTCTAGTTTGGCTAGTCCCTGCGGGTCCTCTTTTACCCTCCAGACATCCTTCCCATGACTGCGGGTAGCCAGTTCCCTCATATAAGTTATGCTTGGCATGTATATCAATCCTCCATGCTACCATCTATCGCCCAATTAATGTATGGCTGAGTCCCCAAAGCTATTTAAAACAAAGTGGATAAAATTTGAAGTTCACATCAAATATTGATGTGCGATGAAGTGGGGTGATGAAACAATAGAAATAATATTAATAATAGAAACAAGGGGAAAAAGTGAACTTCCCACCATACTTTACAATAATCCTCCAACTCCAATTTCAACTTCCACCTTTAACTTCAACTTCCACTTTCACACTTTTAACCTTTTCAACTTCAACCTTGACGAAGGTCAATATCATTATTCCATCGCGACGCATTCTGATCGATGGTGCGCTCGTTTCCATCGAGGTTTCTGACGTAAGGATACCTCATTTCTTCTACATCTTATTCGCTTCTTTTTTTTCTTTCGTTCTCTTCCTTCTTATCCTTTTCCCTTTGAACGTATGACTTTAATAAGTTGATGTGGACTTTCCTTCTTTTTAATTTGGTGGTAAGATTAACGATTCAAAGCGATATGGATAAAGCGATTTCGTTAACCTCCCACGGCCATGTCCATCGCAGCTTAAAGATAGGCGTCCGAATATTCTTCAGGTTTTTACTTTCATCTTTATTAACCAGAAACCTTCTTAGTTTAATATCGCGGGTTCTAAAAACGACTTCCCACACCTAGTAGCCAACTTTAAACCCATTTCTACCATATTCAAGGTTAGTCTTGAATTTAATCCATCGCTTTACCCATATATTAGCCACACGTTGATGTAAATTATCATGTTGGCTAATGAACTCATCGCAAATTGCCTTCCTATTAGCTTACGATTCATTAAATATTACCTCCAATTGTTCTCGATTCAGGTTTAACACTGCCTCGGTAATAATAATACCCGAAGGCTTTACTAACCAGATTAAAATAATTTGTAATAGTATATAGGGTAAGTTTCTGACGAGTTTGTTGTTAATAACCCTCACAATATTAGCGAGAGTTTTAGACCACTTTTCGAATTGTTTATACCTACATTCGTAAGCCTATTTTTTTAGCCTATTTTCAACCAGCTTTACCAACACTTTAATTAGTCCTAATAATATAGCTAAGTACGTAAGCGCATTTATCATCTTTGTTACGCCCTTGAAAAAAACTTTATAACCGTCGGGATTTTAAAGTATCTTATGTTATCCGAGTAACATTTCTCAGGGTAGTCGAGGACGTCATTAATAGGCTTCCATATTCGACATACCTTCTTGCTTATCAGTTTACCTGTTGCTAGAGAAAAAAAATCGTAAAAAAAATCGACTATAAAATAAAGATAAATCTCGCCGCCGATTCCATTTAATTTAATTTTACCTGCAAAATCCATACCTATAATATTTCATGGTTTTAAAGCTATAACTGGTATAAGTTTTACGTTAATTGGTTTAGCGGTGCAAGTTAAAGCGTACGACCTACAAGTTCTAACATATTCTTTAATATTAATATACTGAGTTGGCTACCACAGTATTCCCTTCAATTTGTAAAGGGTTGAAACTACTACGAAATGTATATAAAAATCGTAGGCCTATTTTAACGCTCGAGGTACCTTACTTTTTCTTACGTATATTAAGTATCCTTTACCAAGTTTTCGCCTTAATAATATGTCGTCTTAGATGTAAAATTATAGTAAGTTTCGTTTCACCTTTCTTTTGACTTATGTCGATAAGTCTTTTATTATCTTTTATCCGCCTATAAGGTATTTCATAATATTTCTATACCAATTCGTCTCGTCGATATATACGGTTGCTATCGTCACTCCTTTAGGTTGCAATATTCGTCCAAGGCTTAACACTCCCATAGGAAAAATAATTCCCGTTTCCGGATCTTTCAACATCGCTATACTTACGAGTAAACATTCTCTCAATACCCATAGTAATTCTCTTATATTTAAATTTTAAAGCTTTATAATTGGTTTTGATAACCTTAAAGTCCCGTCCGCTATTTTAATAATCTTATTTGTATTAAAGCGATATAAGATTTGTACGTTAAACGTTCTAAAGATATCTATTTATTACGCGATTCTCCCTATAAGTATTGTTGAACTCGTCAACGATAAAATCAGGTTCGTATAATCGGTATACACTATTATAGGAAAATGCGACTCAATTTCCTATAGCCTGACTTTTTTTAAGTATCTTACTACGGCTCATAATTTGTTTTTACTAATGGTATACCTTGTCTCGGCATCGTTTAAATTCCAGAAAAAAAAAGCCAGAATTCTCACATGAAACATCGATTTATCTACAACCTCGGTACCCGTCGGCAATCCCTTCAGTTAAAAAGCGACACCACCGATTCCCTTATCTAACGTATTTGTTACGAGGTAATATTAAAGCGAGCGTTTTAATATTATGACGTTTTGTTAGATAGCTAGGCATATAGTAACGAAAGCCTTAACATATTCTCTTTTCTACTCAAACTCTTTAAAAACTTATTATATTTATTTTAAAACTTTACCTATCAAGGTCATGTTCGGCACTTTTTTTATACAAGATATTTTTAAGACTATCATTTAATATACTTTTTTAGGTATTTACCTTGTAACGTATAGCATGACGTAAAAGAACTCGTTTAATATCTTTGATAAAGTAAGATGATATCCAGGTTTCGCCTACATTTCGGATCTTTTCCGATATTTCTTAAACGACCGAATTCGACTCCGTAACAATTCGAATCCTAACGAATAAATATGGTTTCCGAACAAAACAGTCTTGTAAAAGGTAAGGCTAATCCTTTCGAATTCGAAACGAGGAAAATATTAGTAGTGGAAAAAGTTAAATATTACCTCAAATCAATATGATAATGCGTTATAATTGTTAATATATACGTCGAAAGCTGTTTTCTACGTATAATTATATCCTATTAATAAGGGTAGTGCTGGTCCGTTAATTCTCGCGTTCTTTCGGTTTCGCCTCGTGGTATTCTCGTCAACTTCCACATTATTCTTATTGTTCTCGCTATTTGGTAATTACCATTCACCAAAAGTAATGTCACTAAGTATATAATAGATATATCCACTTCCTATTATTCTGTAAGGTATTTTAAACATTAAATATTGTATATTCGGCATAATAAATGCCATTTCATACTTATATGTCATTACCCAGACAGCGGTTGGGTTAGGAAACGGGCCAGTATGTAACTGCGCCACTGAGAAGCCTAAAGTCTAACACATCAGGCGGGGAACATCTCTTATGTCAGCCACGATTACTGAGCAAAGTCACGTGATGGATCATGAAGGATCATAGCGATCTAAGATGATCCAGAGAACGGAGAATCATAGCGACCCAGTATGATCCAACATAGGATAGTACTGAAGACAGTTTGAAGGATAAAGGATATAAAGACACGGTCAGCACCACATAGATAGTATTTCCTTCATAGCTCTTCAGTTTTCAATCTAAGTATTCAGTCTATACACCTGAATAGCCTAACGGCTAGTGATTATTCTACAGCACAAACAAACATCTTCTTGATATTGCACCTTTGTTACCTCTGCTACCTTATTGCTAACATAAACCCCCTGATACCTTCTATTTACTCACGGGTATTTAGTGTGATCATTACATTATAACTTAAAGTAATAAGGATTCCCCAATACCCTTTCCTTACGTTACCTTGGAAAAAGACGTTATGGTTACCATAAAAAAGAGTATAGAAAACTTTATTTCGTAAATATATCGGCTATTATAATTTAATTATGTAATTGTTAACAGGAATAAAGGTATAAAATAATCGATATTCGCTGTTTTCCTTTGGTAAATATCGTAAGTATATACTCTATTTAAATTAAATTGGTACAAAAAATCCAACTGCTTTTATAACTGGATAAAACCTTTATACAATTACGACCTTATTTTATAAGTGTTTCGGGTATTTTAACCAAAATGGTCTGCTATTCGGTTCGAGTTTAATTAAATAATTAATGAGATTAGTCGCTCGTACGTTTTTCAATCCAAAGGTAAAAGCATCTTTCCAGGTGTATACCGGCTTTTTAACTAATATCAATCCTTTCCCTTTATTCTCGTAAAGTTATAAGTATTTTTCGTTAACGAATTCGTCCGCTTTATTTATTTTGTTTATATCTTTAACATTGATGACGAAAGCCTAAACCATCTCTTAATAACATCTTATAGTATATCGTCCAATTTACTCTATCCAGAGCGACGCTTGATGTTTTTGTTGAATTTGTTATTTTACGTTATTAGTATTCGTTTTGCCTCGCCATATACCAGGTAAACCTCTTTTAGGTCTTTTTCATTCTCCTTCGTTCATCTTCACCATCGTTGATATTTGTATACCAGAACGTTTAAAAATGCCTTTCTATCTTTTTTGTTACTTAACGCCTGTAACACCAAAATATCGTCGTCTTATCCGTCTAATCCCAAATTAGTATTTCTATTATAATTAAAGATTAATAGCTTAACAGGCGACGGTAGTAACGTAAAACAATTAGAAAGTTCTGCTTCTCTCCCCAAACGCTAAATCGAAATACGCGAAACAGGTAAAAGTAATAAACAATTAACAACATCGAAATGTTTTCCAATAAGTAACCCCCTTATCTCGTTAAACGTAATGGTTTTTCTTGATCTTATCCTTATTCGTTTTGCAATCACTGTCGACGTCTTCACTTCGTTTATATGCATCTTCATCTCGCTCTCGTGGTTTCTCTTCTTGTTCTTATATGTTTCTATTTCGCTTTCGAGCATTTTTGGTATAATTAAAACTTTTCCGAAATATACTCACTTATAAGTATTAGTATTTCCTGGGTTTTTCGATAGCCGAATAGCCTTTTCCAAATATAAGGCCCATCCTAATTTAGGTGTTTCCCTTATTATTATAAGTATTTTGCGAAATCTGTAAATTAGTTTAGTTTTCGCAAACATTTTACATTATCCTTATCCAAATCCTGATCCTCATCTTTATCGCTACTATTCTCGTCCTCTGAGGCCAAGTCCGACGTTTTTCTTTCGCTACTCGTGTTCGACTTATCTGTCGAGTGCTTATTCACATCTAAAAAAGATCCATACAAGTTGACTGGATATTGAAAAGAAACGGTTTCACACGTCGTTCCACAGGCACAACAACTAAGTGTCTACCTTTGTTTACAAGTATAAGGATATTTCTAACATAATTGTTAATAGCTAAGTGGCGAATAAGCAAGTTATAGCTTAGTAATAAGTTATATAATATATAATTTAATATAATAAATACTTAAATTAAAAAGACAATGTCATTAATAACGAAAGGACATAACATATAGGTTATCAATATTGTACGACTTCCGTCAGATATCATAAAAGTTATTGGTAAGTCGGCCGTCTAAACGCTAATCCCTATACAAGTTACCATATCTCTCGTAACGAGTTTAACCAAAGAACAGTCGTTTACTAAATATCTGTTAATATACATATTATAGGTGTTACCTTAAATATATCCGAATTGTGTTCTTATAGCACGTGGTTTAGCACAATCTTTTACATTTATTATTACCGTCGAATACATAGATATTATACGTTTTCGTTTCTTTCTCTCGGTTTTTCTCCCTGTTTTCGATCGTCGAATAGTATCGAAACCAAATATCTTCTTCATCTATTCACTTAATACAGTACTACGGTCTAACAGCTACTCGAAAGTAATCTTAAAGTAGATTTTTATCAAAGTATTTATTAGGTTAAATCGTTTTTTTAGAACGATTTAAAAATGCTCGGATAGGTACGGTATCTTTTTTTTTCCCGCGGTATTCGTTCAGTACTACTTTTATATAACTGTGTGAAATTGGGAAAAACTCTCGTAAAACTGTTTTATTAGTTTAAATTACCGACGAAAGGGTTTGAAATTATAACGTTTGAGGATAAAAGGAGTTTGTTTTCGTAAGAATATTAGATAAACTTCCCTTCTTATCTTTAGTTCAAGCGTATAGGTTCGTATGTCTCGTAATTTAAGTGTTACGGCGTTTAAAGACCATTGAAGGGGTAATATTCTCGACCTTTTTACCTTTCCCTTTATCTTTACGAATATATTAACGTTTTTTTGACTTGGTTTATAAGTCTTATACACTACGTTCCTCTATATTTAAGTTTGTTAAACATGAAAGATCAATATTAAAGGTAAGGTAAAAGTCCTGGTATTTGGTTCGATTTATCAGTATTATAAAAATAGCTCGTATATCTTTGCGTTTGCCCTTCTTTCCATTTTTAACTTCTTGGGGATAGCTCTCTCCTTTAATTCCAAATTTCGTATTTAACATGTTTTTACCTATAACTACCGGGGGTAAAAACAGTCGTAAAACCTATGGTATAATTTGGGTATGTTTCCGCAGTTAAAGTATATTTGCACGTTATCTTAAGTTCTCTATTGCTATTATTGTTATCATTATTGTTATTGTTATTAATAATTACCCATTCTATTTCTCATATAATATAAGTTTCGCCAATCTGCCATCGTCGCGTGTAAAATGGGTTAAAAGTAGGGTTAATATGGAATATAATACTCGCAAGTATTCTGTAAGTTATAGGGAGCGTTTTCCCCGTTATACTAAGGCGTTAACCTAGCTATCTGTTCTTGTATCAATCTTATAATCGTCTCGGCGAGTAATTTTCCTATTAGGTACTTTTAGGTGTCTTTTTATTTCTCGTCTTGTAAAAAGAAAGGGTTGTTATTTTGGTTAGGAAGTACAGTTACCGCGATTAATATCTCTCATACGACCTCATATGTAACCTTATTTTTATATATTCATTTCTGGTCTATAAGGTTTTTAAAAACCAGACTGTTAGTAATTTTAGTTTGTAGCATTATGTCGTTATTCCAGCTGCTGTTTATAAGGTCAGTTAAAAATCTGTTTTTAGTTCCTTTTAAAATATTTAAGGACATGATGCGGCGAATTTATCTACCCTCTTTACGTATTTAACTAGAGTTTCGTAGGCACGTTTCCCGAACGAGTTTACCTTAGCTTCTACTTCGTTACTGGTTATTATCGAACGAGACTTAAAACGAGTTTTGAAAAGTGCATTAAAATTCTCCCACTATTGTCTCTCCTTTTCTGGTATATTTCGGTACCATTTAGCCGCCTCTTTTCTTAAGCCCGTTCTAAAATAACTCTTACAGATCTTCTCAACAAGAATGTCGTTTTAAAATTACCTCTCCGCCGCAATTTCCACGTCCTCGACGTAGTCATTCGCACTTTCATCAGATTATCCGGCGAATGTTCGTGTAAAACTCATCTTAAAAGGTGTAGTGTATGTAATAGTTGTATCTCGTTGATATCGCCTTACTTTTAAAATAATAAAATCTCTTAATATAATATGAGTGTTTGGTGGTCGTTATTGTTAAATAAGTTTTTTGTATTTAGACAATCTATCCTCTGCTTATTTTTCCAACCTCCCCAGTTTCGCGTAGCCAGCCTAGGCTGCCTGTAAGGTTTTTAGGGGTTTTGTCTTCGTTTTTCGTACTCGTCTTGCCTCTTACTTGTCTTGTACTCGTGCTGTCTTATAATCGTTCCATCTCGCACTCGTTCCGTCTCGTACTTGTTCTATCTTCACCTCGTACTCGTTCGTTTTCGCCTCGTACTCGTCTCGTTGTTTGGTTTATGTTTCTGACTGCGTATGTTTCCGACTACGAATCAGGATATTTGTAGAGTAAACGATCTCTGTGTAGGTCACCAGATAATTACAGTAAAAATTGGTCTCTTTGAGGGGAGGTATTTAGAGGGGTAGAGAAGTGTATTTGCATTGTTTTTTCTAGTTCGGCTAGTCCCTGCGGGTACCCTTTTACCCTCAAGACATCCCTCCTATGGCTGTGGGTAGCCAGTTTCCTAATATAAGTCATGTTTGGTATGTACATCAATCTTCCATACTACCAATAGCAAATTTAAAACGAAAACATTAAATTGAACTTTATTGAACACCACGTTTACGGATAGTGTGAATTAAGAATTGATTAATATTTCAATATATTTCCACGTTTATAATTTTAATGCATTTCATTATCCTCAATATTTGAACCTGGTTTCAAATACATTGTCAATACTATCGACTGTACGAGAAGAAGTTATCAGTGTAAACAAGATCGTATCGTTTACGACCAACTTTTTAATAATTATCTTATCATTCAAGAAAAGAGTAAATTTAGGTATATTAATAGGTTAAGAAAAAATTTCGAATGAACTAATGCTTGACCCATAATTCGGTTGTTATACGGATTATATACGAGAAAATATACTTCATATTTCAAAGGATAAGGAAAACAAGAACATGAGCTTGGCTTTTAAACGTGGGTACCTTTTTTATTTTCGCCACCATTTATTAAATAATCAAAATGTTGCTGGTTACGAGCGTTTATTATTACTATTCGTTTTAATTCAAAGATTCATCGCCAAAACTTTCAATAAAACGTATCAATTAAGTAACAATCGTAGAATAAAAACTTTATATAAACTTGATTTTCGATTTCAACCTAAATAAGTTCAAACGTATTATTAAAACAACATATATTATAGTTGATTAAAATATAGTAATCAAAAGCATATATTAAACTTATAATGAATATTTTTTTGAAGAGTTTTAAATACTATTTACATTGAATTCATTGTAGTTCTACCATTAATCCCTTCATTTGAAACGTTATAGTGTTTATATATATAAAGCGAATTTAACGCTATTCTACCAGTAACTTGTAAAACACATCTTCGACCTTATATTAACTCTCTTAGTATCAGTGGACGGACTACCTCGTTAAGGAAAGTACGAGGCCCATACTATAAACCTTAATAGTGCTAATTTTCAAGAGAAATTTTCAAGTTTAGTCGCTCTTAACATTATTACTTCACATGTATCCCATTTTATCAAAACATCGCTAATTGGTTTTACTATCACTTGAATCTATTCTGGCGACCCTTTTTTAGCTCCCTTTTAGCTATAAAAATTGTTGTCGGCCCATCACACTGACCGCATAATAGTATATACAAAGAACAGCTTTTATAAACAACGATTACATCCCTTGTTACTTGTACCAACATGGCTTTCCAAAAATGAATTACAATGTTAAAAATCTGATTTCTTTTTACGTTTCGATGTCAAAAAACCTTTAGTATAAACGCTCGTTAAAGAAAGCTTTATAGCCATTATTATTTATAACGATGCACCGCCCATTTAACGGGGCCTTCGATATTACTTTGGATAGCTTTGTCTGCCCACGGAAAACTTTTCTCGTTATATCACCCGCTTAGTGGTTTATTTCCTTCTATTTTCTTTTAAACTTCTTGGGCTCGCGGCCTGTGGAAAAAAGGTGGCTCACCGATTGAGTTGTGGAGTATATATTTCCTATCGCCGCGGCTTTTTGATCAGAGTATATGTTTTTTACCGATCCTTTCATTTCTTTAGGATTTTTGTCAAATTTGCAACGCGAATAGACATCGAACAGAGACTGTTAAAGCCAAATATCTCGGCTTATCCGAGGTTATAATTTTCACGCCCGTATAATATTACGGGTCTCTAAATCATAGGATATTTTAAGGCTTCATTTAAAACGTTGATTTAGGATTCGGTTTTCACTTTAAGGATTTTACCTAATCATTATGTTCATAGATAAGGAATATATTATTTTGTTATATTATAGGTATAATAGCTTAGAAATCCATTACAAACATCTAATGATGCATCGCCCTCATTATGCGGCATATAGATAAAATTATATAGATATGATCTACATTTGTAACGCGGTTGGGTTTATAATATTATGTGAGGGAATATACGGTTAATATAAGGTCCTATCAGTAGTTCATAATTACACATAGCATATTATTCGGAAATGAGTCACATGTGTAAATTATATGGTTTTAATTTTATGTATTTATATATTATAACAAAGAGGTAAGCGGTTCATTCAACCGGTTCAATTGTATAGCTCATAAGCGGGGAATGTTTGAATAGAGTAGTATTTGTTATTAGGTAAGGACATCTAGGTTGCGAGCTTTCCCACCGGCATTTGTACTTAGTTTACAATAGGAAGGGTCGAACTATACTATTTATATAGTGGGTACTACCCGATTATAAAAAATTACAAAAAGAAAACCTGAAATATATGTAAGAAAACTTTACTTTTTAGAGTATGAAACTTATTTCATTGCATAATAGACTAAAGTTTTAACCCAACAAATATTATGATACAACTAGCTATACTATAAAAAATTAACTCGGATGGTAATCTCAAGTTCGTATTTCGTTTTTAACGAGTATTATGGGAAGGCTTTGAAGCTGAATTAATAATAACAATAATATAATATTTAAAAAGAAACGGTAAATATAAGAAGAAAAAACCAAGATATTAAACTAGCTTTAGAATTGTATATACCTAAACATACAAAACAGAAATGAATTAATGAGATTTAAAAACACTACAGTAAAATTTACATAATACCTACTTGATGCTTATTAATATAAGCCTTTATACATTTCTTTTTTATTTCAAGTTACGAATTCTGGTAGAACTTCTGATTCATTTTATATATCTCCAAGAAGCTCATATACGTTTTGTATGGGAATATTCGAAAAAAAATGCGTCAATCATAATAAATATTATAACTGTAGAGGCCAAAAAAACGGTACGATACTAATCATTGATGATATAACATCAAAAACAGCAACCAAATTTAATTGAAAGCTAATCATGCGTATAACCCTCTTTATCGTTCAAAGAAACCTATATTTCTTCGTTTCAAACCATTTATTATTATAAAAAAGATTGAGAAACTTGATTTTACGCTAGAATCTTCTCTGGATTAAAAAATTCATTTTAAAGTCAATATTCTTTACTTAAAACTTGCTCGAGATAACGAAAATTTCAAACAAACCGCTATATTGCCTATACCAGTAACATATGACAATCCTAAAAATAAAGGGTAAATGAAGAGTTTTTTTTTTAGAACCCCGATTTAAATAATTTCATTGTTATAACCAGCAAATATATCTTGTAAAATAAAAAAATGATGGTCAAAAATAACGAATACATCAACCTGGTAAATCTAAAACATTATAAGAACTTAATGAAGAATTTAAGAAGAACCATCAGAAATAAGGCAAAATATAATTATCATTTACTAATTACATGGTTTTACATTGGTTTTTCTAAAGGTACTCGCGAGTAACTATTCTCTCGAATAACTATTTTTGTAAGTATCTATTCATGTAAACATATTATCCTATAAGTGTATAATAGTAAAATTATTGTTTTTTTGTCACCGTGCATTTATTAGAGCTTTATGGGGAATGAACCTGAGAATATCTTTGCCCGACCTGATATTTATTATTACAAACCTAATTTACATAATTCAGGTTCTGTTGCAGGAGATAGAACTTAAACTTATCATATTGAATAATAAACTTGCATATATACTCTAAGAATAAAAACCAACACATACCGTATAACTAACTATTATAGGTACAAATAATAAAATTAATATACATATATATTGATAATCTTTTAATCACTGAAATATTAGACAGGCGATTCACTTTGAAAGTATTATGTACAGTAACACAATAAAAATATTATTGATGGGTGTTTATTGTTTTAACGAAGTTGATTCGAAAGTCTAGTCGATGTAACATGTGAATTGCATTCAAAATGGTGATTTTTCTTTAAGTTTTTTAGACCGCTAGCCGATTTTCATACTAATTTGCATGGGAAATTGTTTGAATTATTCTCCACATTGAATTGGGCAATCTACTGCACTTGACTTGTAGTCAATACAGTTAATTTGACTGTACTGCAATTGATCTGCCAAAAATAGTAGTTAATATTATTCTAATACTAGTGACTTTTTATTTTATGTACGTGTGCTAGTGTGGTTAAGTATTAATTAACAGTAGAAGTTGAATTTCGTCTGACCTTCATCGGTATCGCTTTATTAATTCTTATTAGTTTTACACACAAATTGCAATTTAATTGCAGGCTTCCACTTTACCATTCTAGGCATCAAGTTCCTCTTTTTTCACATTTAAGTCTTTTATTATATATAGACTTGGGTGCTATTAATACTATACCTTTTATTATCAGGTCTAAATAGGAATTTTGTGCGTATTACACTAGCAGTTTTCTAGTTTGCCTTAGTATCCTTACTGTGTTCCATTACGTGGCCTGTATACATATTATTTCAATTAACCAACGCTTTTAGAGTTTATATTTCAACCTTGATTGGTAGTTAATGATTACGTAATTGAACGTTGTTTTTCGTTATTTTGCCAGACCTATTGGGTTTGCTGAGCTTGTTGGGATTACTGGGCCTGTTAGGTTTTGCTAAGATTTCTTGGTTTGTGATGCCGGTTGTACTTGTCGCGTCTGTTGGACCTATTGGGCCTGATGGGTTTGTTGCGCCTGTTGAGCCTATCGCTATTATTTCTTAGCCTTATTTTCAACCTCTTATCTATGAATCTGGCTAGCCCCTTAAAAAATTTTTTGAGGTAAGCTTTGAAGGAGATTTAGGGTATCTTTAAAGTCAGGGGTTGTCACTTGTAATGGGGGTTTTCGGAGGTTATGAGATCGTTAGAAGGGTCTTTGTTTTAGGGGTTTTGAGGAGAGTTTTCGGAGGTTATTAAGTCGTTAGAAAGATTTTTGTTTTGAGGATTTTGAGAAAGGTTTTTAGCTTGAGGAGGGTTTTCGGAGGATGTCATGTCTTTAAAAAGGTCTTGGTCTTAAAGATCTTCAAGAGAGTTTTCATTTGTAGCGTATTTGTAAAGTACGTGTGTCAGAGTATTTTTTACCCTAGTTAATCTATTAGTGAAATACTTCTTTTGCATAGGTCTGCTTTCAATTTTACTTCCACCGCTTTTTTAGTTTTATTCCCCATATTCAGGAACCAGTTATTGAAGAACTTGGCGAAGTTGATGAGAGCTTCGATGCTATAGTCCATTTCATTAGGCTTTAAGTTAAGGATAAAGCGATTAATATAATTAATTAGATATTTTACGATCAAGATTTCATTAACTTTTTTAAACTATAAGTCGTTATTCAAGCGTTTGACGAATATAGTTTTGAGAGCTGTGATTGATTCCCTCTTGGCGAGGTTGGTAAGGATGTTAATTCTGGTGTTAGAAGTTATTGTGAGGTTTGAGGTTCACTTGCATGTTTAATTAACGATTTTGTAGTGGAGGGAAAGATTGATATAAAAAGTATAGTGTGAGGTTTAGTTGTTTTTCTTTTGGTGATTTGACTTAGCAGTTTTTAATAGAAACTTGGCTGTTTGTTAACCGAAAAGCCCTGACAAGTTGGTAATCATTTATGACTTGAACATTTTGATACTTTTAGTGGTTCATGTTAATTTTTGGGTTTTCAAACTGGTTTAATATAGATTTCTCAATAGTTCGACGATACTATCGTCGATTTTCAGTGCCTGTAAACAATAGTATATTCAAAACTTCTCTCTTTTACTTTCTGTGAATAGTAGCCCAATACTTGTATCATTTTGTATGAATTTTTCTTTTACCTTATATAATCGCAAAACATAACAAAAAGTAATTTCTTTTGCCTAGCTTATCTGTATTTAACCGGATCAGCATTAATCAGTATTGGTAGAAATTTATCGCTGAAACATAATCGATTCGAATCCTGAGTCAAAGTAACTAGTATTGCATTGAAAGTAGTAATGTGGTTACTTATAAGTTTAGCAGATCACAAGTTGACCTATACACTAATTTATATAAGCATTTACTTAGCCAATGCCTCACATTAAATCAGTTACTCTACTGCAATTAACTGCTGTTTTAATAGCTATTATAATATTCTTGTTTTTATTTTCAAAGGAATGGTTGCGGTTTTACTGTTGGGAAAAGTTTTGAAAGTTATATTAAAAAGCGGTATACTTGCAATTGCAATTAATTGTATTGTTAATAATCATACTAGTATTTCAACATTCAAAATTGACTTGATTCAAATCGGTTAAATGTTTGTAACTAGAAAAATTCAACGTGTTTATTACTATTGTAAAGGTGGAATTTAACGTGATGAATTAATTTTCTCAATGGTAGAATAGTTCAAAATCAAGTGAAAAAGCTTACAAAAAAGGGTAAAAAGTGTATAATAGTAAATAATAATAAAGCAAGAAGAAAATGTGTTATTAATAATTTAAACACTTCAAAATCAGGGTTAAATGCCAATGAAATGGTTATCGATACGTGTAAATAAAGGTTAACTTGTAGTTGAATAATCTTCTAGCTACAACCCTACAAGGGCTAGGCCTCATATGAACTAGCCCTGCCCTGGGCCGAGCTACGGCGATGGCCGGGACAAACTTGTTTGGTATGTTGATGACAGCTTCCCACACTTCCCGCCCAACTGATTCGACTTCGCCAGTTCGCATTCCAACATGGTGACTGTCAGCAAGACCGCGCCTCGTCCCTCCCTGACGGTGGTGGACAACCGAACGGGGCAGACGTATGAGATCGCCATCAACAACAACTCGATTGCCGCAACCGACTTCAAGAAGATCAAAGCGCAGCCAAACGGCGACAGGCCCGAGGATGAGACGGACCAAGGTCTCCGGGTCTACGACCCGGCCTACATGAACACCGCCGTGGTCCAGTCCAAGATCACCTACATCAACGGGCTGGAGGGCATCCTCCGCTATCGGGGATATCCCATTCAGCAACTTGTGGACAAGAGCAGCTTCCTCGAGTCCGCATTCCTGCTCATGTACGGAGAGCTGCCGACAAAGCCCCAGTACCAGCAGTGGTCCGACGACATCATGCACTACTCGTTTGTCCATAGCGACATTGAGAACATGTTCAAGTCCTTCCGCTACGACTCGCATCCCATGTCCATGCTGACGTCCGCCTTCGCGACCCTCGGTGCGTTCGCGCCCGAGGCCAACCCCGCTCTGGCAGGCCAGAAGCTCTACACCAAGGCGGCGACGGGAGATCTGGAATCCTTGCGGATGCTGGACAAGCAGATCCTGAGGATCATCGGCAAGGCCCCGACCCTCGCCGCTGCGGCGTACCGCATGCGGCAGGGACGACCCTTCAACCGCCCTGCCCAGGGCCTGTCCTACACCGGCAACTTCTTGTACCTGCTGGACAACCTGTCCGGGTACGAGTACCGGCCTCACCCCGTGCTCGAGAAGGCCCTGGACGTCCTCTTCATTCTCCACGCAGACCACGAAGTCAACTGCTCCACGGCCACCGTGTTGCAGGTCGGCAGCTCGCTGGTGGACCCTTACTCTGTCGTTGCCGCCGGCTGCGCCGCGCTCTACGGCCCGTCGCACGGCGGCGCCTCCGAGAGCGCCATCCGCATGCTGATGGAGATCGGCGCGCCCGAGAACGTGCCGCCGTTCATGGCGCAGGTCGAGCGGCGCGAGCGCGTGCTCGTGGGCTTCGGGCACCGCGTCTACAAGAACGTGGACCCGCGCTCGACGGCGATCCGGCAGCTCGCCGAGGCCGTCTTTCGGGTCACGGGCCGCAACCGGCTGCTCGACACGGCGCTGGCGCTGGCGGCCCACGCGCGCCGGAGCGAGTTCATGCGCAGCAGGAACCTGTACCCCAACGTCGACTTCTACTCGGGCCTCATCTACCAGGCCATGGGCTTCCCGCTCGACTTCTACCCGGTCCTGTTTGCCGTGCCGCGGTGCGTCGGCTGGCTGGCGCACTGGCGGCAGCAGATGCTCCACGCGGGCGGCGTGAAGATCTGGAGGCCCCGGCAGATCTACCTGGGCGCGAGCGAACGAGACTACGTCGAGGCTGAGGCGAGGGCGGCGAGCCCGAAGGCTTCTGTTTTCGACAGCCCCCTTGCCGCCGAACACGGAGGCGACAGCAAGAGGAACAAGCTCGCTACCTACAAGGATGAGAGGGGCCGCTTGGTGGGCAGGAGCAGGCTGTGAGCTCCCATGGGGATTCTTGGAGAACGCCTTGGTTGATAGAGACTTGTGGATCCAGCAAGTCCAGTGTATCATTCCGGGGCGGATCACCTTTCACCCATAGATTGTCATGATTCGAGTTACGTTCATGTTCATGTGCGTGCGATGACCCTTGCAAGGTGGGAACAAGGAAATATCATCGTTATATATGCGTACTTGTGATCATGAGGCAAGCTCCCGCCCACCTACATGAGAGGATGGACCCAACGTCTGGAGCTTGCAGCTTTCCTCCCAAGTGCGAAGGTCTCCTGGGCACGTGCGGCCATGACCAAAACGTTTCCAAGCATCAGATGTGGAGAGCAGCCAGGTCGAGAAAAACGCGAGCAGCTCCTCTTCTGTGGTCATGTGGTACTGGCACAGCAAGAAGATGGTCCTTTCGTCCTCCGGCTCACCCATGATCAAGGGCACAGCCGCATAAGTACTGGCCGTTGTTAATCAGAATCTCCGGACTGTCGGTAAGGACTATTCCGTCGGGACGTGGCAGGTACGACAAGGCAACCGAATGGTATGAAAAGACGCCGGGCACAGAATTGGCCGCGCTCAGAAACGGTGTGTTGGGAAGCGCGCGGAGGCACTCGAGAGTGTCGCCTGCAGCACTGCAGTCCGCAGTCTTGACGGCGGCGTCGCACACAGCCTGCCCCTTGAGGCAATCGACAGGATCGGCGGGGATGGCGCGTCCACTGTCCATGATCGCTCCGCGAACCAACGGTTGGCCATGGTATGTGTTGTCTCCTCCGTGAAGAGCCATCTGGTCGAACACGCCTAGCCTCATCAGTCCTTCCGATATAATAGAAACGAGGTGGGCATCTCATAATAGCTCCATGCTCATCACCACTCTTGTACTAGCACTGCAGTACTCTGCCCACAGGTGAACAACACGTAACTGACATACCTCCCGTCTTTTCTACATGAACGGAGGAACTCGCAACATTTTGGTGGCTTGACGTCGATGCTCCCCCAACAAAGACCCGGTAACAGTGTGCCACTGCCACCAGGCCGGCAATAGGGCACAGGAGCATGTAAGAGTAAATAAGTCTATGACCTACTTGGTGTGGTTGCAGTGGATGTAGGGGTTGTGGGGCAGCTTTGGGCACGGGCTACGCTTTTCGGCGCGGCCGTCTGTTAGGATCCGGAGGCGCCGCATACGCCGGTGGCGATGTACTACCGGTACAGAGTAACCCTTACAGGGACTGCTACAGGAATACTCACGATCTGCAGGAACGCCCACATCCTCGACAATACAAGGACCTTCCTCTTCTTCCTTCTTCAAACCTATATACAATACCATAGTACCCGTACCCGCGGCACACCTTTCCCACCAAAATTCAATAACTGTATAGTAGCAACAAATTGGGGTTTGAAAAAGTTATATATATAAATAATAACATGGAGACATGTATTAAAGGCAAGAGTATTTCAAATTCAAATTTAGTTGAGCAGTAAATACTATAGCAAATGGTTTTACATCAAAATTAGCCTCCTTATCCTCCTGAATCTCTTTGTATTGAAAATGATTACCATTAGCTTTTGAAACCCTTTTTACGAAACGAGATCAAGTATTGAAACCTGAAATAATATTGTTGGTAGGTTTTTCGACGTTGCAACGTTGTCGATTCAAAGTGTGGTCAAAGTAATAGTAGTACTGCAAAGGTTGAGTGGTGGATTGTTATTCTTTTTAAGTTTGGTAATCCGCCAACCGGTTTACGCAGTACTTTGTATAGGCAATTACTTGGCCTGTGCCCCACAGTTGAATTAGGTACTCAACCATAATCAACCTGCAGTTAATACACTCAACTTTAACTATATTACATTTCAACGTTGTCACAACATTGGTGGCTTTTTGTTTTGTGGTGTTAATACGTCTATAGCAAAACAATCAACCGGTAATACAAGTGCTTCCCTCTGTTTTTTTCTCTATTACTTATAACCACTTTACTTCTTACCACCTAGAATCCCAGCAATGAGTACTTTATCACTTTTACACTTAAACCTCATAATATATACAACTGAATCGTACCAGTTAATAAAGTTCGCATTGTTCATCACCTAGAAATTTTCCGATTTACCAAAGTACTCCCAATTCGCATCATATCTATCGTCTTATACCTTGTTTTTACCAAGTAACCTATCTATATAGCCTTTGATCTGGCTAGTTAGCCTATTACTATTTACAAACCTTTTTATGGCTTTATTCAATATTCTTTTTTATGGTATTAAGCAGGTTATTATTACTTTCAATTCAAAGAAACTACTTCAATCTTCCTACTTTTGTAGGCTTTGTAAGAAGTTATTACGTTAATTATTAAACGTTTTCAATTAATTATTACAAACTTGGAAAAGCACTTGCATACGTTTCATAAATTGGTATAGATAATGATCGAAATTGGTGAATTTCTTAATTATTTAGTAACGATAAGATGGGTTTTGTTGGTAGGTCTTTAGACGTTGCAACGTTGTCGATTCGAATCGTGATCGAAGTAACAGTAGTATTGCAGTAGTCAGATGGCGGATGTATTATTCTAGGTTTGGCAGACCACTAGCCGGTCTGCACTGTAATTTGTATGGCCAACTGCTTGGCTCGTGCCCTAGAGTGAAGTGCAGCGTACTGTACTCAACTTACACCCAATATGGTAAGTCTCCACATAAAGCAATACACTTGCAGTACGGTTAACTTTACTGTTAGTAAAGTTGACCTACTGCACTGCATGCAATACTATTCCAACACTGGCGGCTTTTTAGTTTATATGCGCACGCCAGTATGGCTGACCAATTTTTTCCGGTTACCATTGAAATTGCCTCCTTGTCAATTGGCCAGATCCCTATCAATTCCAGTTAACTCTCATACTAAATTGCACCTAATTGCATGTAAATTAACCTTATTTTAGCCCCGATTGTTGCACCGCTTCGAGGTCCGAGTTTATTAACTCACACAAAAAGTTCTTTCATCACAGGCTTTTGCAAGCCTTTACTTTAACCGTACCACTTTAATAAATAACAATTATCAATCTCCTGGCAGTTTTCCAGTTTGCCAGCATATCCCTGTTCGCCGTTACATGATTTGGGCTTTCCGGATAGCTTATTAACGTAACCCTTGATACGTATAGTTAGCCTATCACTGTCTACAAACCTTACCAAAGCCTTATTTAGCGATGCTTTCGTTATAGGGTTAGTAGGATTATCCTTACCATTAATTCATCGGAACTTTTAAATCTCCTTCCCTTCGTAAGCTTGACGAAATGCCATTACGTCGATTATTAGACGTTTTTCGCTAGTGGTTCCGAGCTTCAAAAGGTATTTAAAAAGGCCTTTTAATTCGGTATAAATTTCCACCGGGATAGGAGAAATCTTTCATTACCTGGTGATAATATTAAGGGTCTTTTACAATGTTATACCTATATTAAATCTAGCCATTATACTATTGACTTTTAAGGCTAGAACGCTTCGTGTAATCCTCTTACACTTTATAGAGGTTTAGTAAATTAGGCTGCCGATAATACTAAACTGGTCTTTCCGCCTGTCTTTGTTAACAAGGGTTATTAAAAAGTCTATTTGTGAAGATAAGTTAGTGTTATTTGTAAAGGAACCGTTCGTAAAAATTATTAGTTTCGATTTTAAAAGGTCGATTAGAATTATATTAATTTCGCGGTCCATATTTCGTATTTATTACTCGAGCTTTTTATTTAGCCGGTCGAAGTCCTTATCCGTTGGTTTTAAACTTACGTCGTAATAAATAGGTCGTAAAAAGCTTCTAGTTGGCATAAGGTAGCAATATAATTGCCTCAAGCACGTTATTCCAAGTACCGTTGAACTCTGGCCTCATTAGTTTTGTCAATTATAGTCAAAACAGCGCCATAACTCTTTTGGAGAAAACCAAGACTGGTATTAACATTAAGTATACGGATTGACGATTTATTAAAATCAAGTTGGTTACTCCCCATTAACGTCGTCACCAGTTTGTAATTTTAAAACTCAAAGTTTTTAATCGCTTGTTGTTTTAATACCATAAAGCTAGCCGTTCCGATGAAAACGGTATTATTAGTTTATATACCCACTATACCAAAATCCTTTTTTTAGGTTACAAGCAAATACGGGTCGTATGTTAAAGACTTCATCGCTAACCGTAATTCAAAATACAATTAGTAGGTTAGGAACCAGTAGACAATTACTTTAGCTAATCCGTATAGTAACTTAACATAACGTATTATCGTATCTAAAGGGTAGATAATACAGAGTTTTGGGTGCAGTTTTAATAATACGATCCGTCGTAAATCCATTACTAACTATATATAGGTTTAGGTTATATTACAGCTATTAAACATAAACTTACCTTTAGTTTTAATTAGCAAACTAATTATTAAAAAGACCGTCAAACGCTAACTAATCTTTTAAATCGTTAGCGACTATATAAAGATTCAGTTTTGTCCTTTATTAACGTATCCTTAAACGATTAAATGTGACTTTTCGTACGGCTGCCCCATAGTCTTACCTTTAACCTTATAAATAATCCTCAACTTCAAGATCGTTAAATTTAGGTTTTAAAGGTTAAAATCGGTTTTCGATACGAATTTTACAACCCTTCAAATTAGTAAGCCGGTTAATCTCGACTTTGTCGCTTTTCTTAAAAGGTTTGCTGGAGGTTTTAATAATCTTGTATCCGAAGCTTTAATGCTAAGTTTTCGTTATCCTTCTCTTTCCTACTTACCTAAGTAGTATTATAGATACGACCCGATGTATATTCTTCTTCTTTAATGTCCTTATTTTTCTTCAGAGGTCGTTCGCGCCAGCGGCGTTACATCGGCTTATCGATAACAGGTTGAAAAGGGTCGTTTTAACTTGGTCGTTGAGCTTAAGGATCTTTATCGTTAATATCCCTAATATAGGGATTAACCTAAGTAATTAGGAAAGATAAAGAACTATTGGTAGTTTTAACCATTACTTTTGAATTCGCGATACTTAACATTTTATACGGACCTTCCTATTTATACAGTTCTTGTTACACAAGGACTTTACCTTATAGTAACAAAAAAAGTACGTCAATTATTAAGGGGCCGTTCCTGGTGTTAAAAACTTTATTAATTTGGCGGCGTGCTGATTTTCTTTGTAGTTCTCTTAAAGCTTTACTATATGACGTAACGCGTTTTTAAATTCTTACCAAAAACGGAGATTCACTTGTTAGGCGTAAATACGAACTCAAAATCATAAATTTTAACACTAAATTATTAGGGTTTACAGTATCGTTTAGGCTTTTTACTTCCATCTGTAAACGTACCTCTCAATCTGTAAAGCTTCCAATCTCTAATGTAAGGATGTTGTACGCTTGGCGAAGCAAGGCTTATACCCTCTCAATCTTTTAAATACTTTAGTAGGCCTCCATAAACACCTATTTACATTAAATACCCACTATTTTAACATCCTCCTAAAATTTAGCTGCCGCAAAATTGGTGCCATTATCGTAAACGACGACGTTAGGTAGGCCTAGATACGTGTTAATTTATAACATCCTTCACGTTTTCCACATGTTTTTTACCGAAATAGAAATTAGAAACTTAGCCCTATAAAAATGTTACGGAGTTAATAACATGAAAAACAGGCTCATTATTTAAGTGAAATATATTAACAAAAATCTCCTAATTATAATCCTTATCGTCTTTTTATGAAAAGTTTAATCTCTGGGGGGCTTAGGTATACGTTTAGCAATGGTGGCAAAATATTTTAATAGACTTCAAGGCAAAGTATTTCACATCTTTATATCTTACAGACTTTAGGACTTTATATAGTCTATCAACAACTAGATGGTTAAAGATCCGGTGTAGTTAACGTATCTCTGGCTTTATCAGGTTTAATACTACAATTTCCGGGCCTCAAAAATAAAACCATAGGTGTCCGTACTTAAAGGCAAGTGAAAACCTTTGGCTGTTTTTAACCAATTCGTCTACGTTAATATCAAAGTTAACGCTAAGAGTCTTAATATTTTCCAAGTTAAGTATAAAAGGGTTAAGGAACTAAAGGATATAAAATTTAATTATACCCATAACATTTTAAATTAGCGTTATCCCTAGTAACGATAGTTGTTCACCTAAGCCAAAGCCGACTTTGGTTTTGCTAGCATCGTAACGATTAATCTAAGTGACTGTAATACCTTCCCTCCGCAGTGTAACATACCAGAATAGCCTCCTTTTAAGTGCCTTACTGCCTCTGTATCTGATATAATACCTTAAAACGTATGGTCCATATCATAATCGCGAAGGTTAAATATATATAAGGGGTTAGGGGCTTCATTAGGGCAAAGGTAAAGGTCTTTACCACCTAAACAGTATAAAAAGATATAGTTGGCTAGTTACTAGGCCGTATTAGGGGCAGTATTTTCGTGCCACTTAATTTACTTAGGGTCGTTAGCGATATCAATTAACTCTTTGCCTTTAAAGTCTGTAATTTAATCTAAGTAATCCTGTTTCAAAGTAATAGGGTATTGAACGTAATATACTACCTTTCTATTATTACGCTTAGCAAGGGGGTGCCAAGTTAACCAATAACCAAACTTATTACAAATCTAACATTTCTTATTACTATTACAACGATAGTGCTAGCGGTTAACAGATTCGTTTATAACATAAACGTATTGGCGTCAATATAGTTACTACCTTTAATCCAAAGTCAAGGTCGATAGACTAAACCTTAGGAATTATAGGCGCCCGTACTTACGATTGATGTAGTTAACTACCATAAGGTTTTTTTTATCCACGTTAAAAAATTGTTAGTTTAGGAGTATATATCAAGAGAGTTTGGTATACGTATTATTAAGGTGGTAAACAAGGAACGAAACTAGTTAAAAAAGCCTTCGTAGGTGGTATTTGTAAGTTGTAAGGCGTATTCGAACTCGCTAACGCCAGTAACTATTGCCTGTGCCTGTTTACGAAGTGTGGCTTCACTAATTCGGGCCTTCCTCATTACTTTTTAACATAATATTAACTTGTTAATTATCTGGTCAAGCATATTTATCGGTATTTCCTCCTTTTTTTTTCTTAGACATGATTATTAACTACCTATTAGTAGCTTAATTTTTTTAGTATTACGTAAGGTGGACATTGTGTTTAAAGTAATTCTTTATACTATTGTAAATTTCGTAAAACGTAGTTGTTCAGGTTAGAAATGTTAGGTAGTAGTTTTCGGCATACTTATGAGGATTTCGGGAAATAATAAGTAAAAATCAAAAGGTAAAACCTCTATTTACTTGCAAATGTTTAGAAAGGGTATTTTCTTGGTATCGAGGAGGTTGTAAGATTTTCCATCATATTTTTTTGTATCGTTTCAAATCTTTGTGAAGGCCGTAAGAAGTTTGTAATCAATATTAACAATTTGAATAGGTTTTAAAGGAAGGTTGAGATAGTTATCCTAGTCTTAATTGGTATTTCTCAGCAATTGAGTCTTTAAGGATTTCGAGATACGATATTAAGAGTAATTATCAGTTGCTTGACCCGAGGAGTATAATCCTATAGTAGGACCTATAATAGGCTTTCGCGCGTAGGCAAATCTAAAGGGGGAAGATTTTTAAAGAGCTTAGTAGTTAGATTGCTAAGGGGCGATAAGTACTTAAAGGTTTTGGGAGGCCTGCCGATCTTACTTAATTAATTGGTGTAAAGCGTCAATATTAATCCTTCTGGCCGCGTTGGCAGCCTTTGCTTTATGCGCTCGGTCGCCGTTAAGGGCGTATTTCGCGTTATCACGTAGGGGTGTTAAACTGTTGAATAGGTTAATAGGTTTTTTATCTCCAGTATGTAAAGACTTAGCTTAACTAAAAGTAAAAGGAAGGTCCCCTTAATCGTGTATGTAGGCGTTAAGGTTATTTAGGCCCCTTAATACCTTTATTGTTTCTTCGAAGGTCTTAAGGATTAAGGTTTTAAGGATGTTTTCCCAGTTAAACCAGCTCGAAAAGGGTTTTTACTAGCTTAATAATGCTTTTTAGCACGTAAATCACTTAACTTTTAAGTTTGGCTTTTAATTTAGATTTAACAGTTTTTTAAATTGCTTTTTACATATTAACAGTCCAGTTATCGAAAAATTTACGATATTTGTAAAAAGTACAGTTAGGGTTTTCATCGCGGTTATGTTTTAAGATAAAATAGCCAACGAAGTTAGTTAAGTGCTTTTCGGTTGATTTTTTATCGACTTTATATCCTTAGAGGTCGTGGCTGTAAAACTTAACGAAAACCATTCCGAGGTTTTTAATTGCTTCTTTCCAATAGAGGTCGGTAATAGCCTGAAAGTGAAGACTTAAGGTAGTCATTTTGACGATTTGGCTTATATAGGACGTGTAAGACGTGTAGGGCGAGTAACTTGGTGATTTTTAGCGTATAAGCTTGGTGTAGAGTCGTGTAGAGACTTGGCGACTTAGTAACTTGGCGTAAGGTCACGCGATGTAGCTTTCTTGACATGACTCGGTGGTTTCGCTTAAAGCAGTACTCTTGACGATTAAGGTGATGTAGGGAGTGAAAAAAGTGAAGTAGAGGCAAAGGTTTAATGTAAAGAGTGAGTTCGGAGGTCGTTGTTGGTGGTAAAAGGCGAAAGTTGTTTGTTGTAGTTGTTTGACGTAGGGACTTAGTTATTTTTGCAATAGTAGAAGTACCCATAGTAGTATTAGCTCAGCCGTTTGCTAATTTGCCTAACTTTGAGACTTTAAATAATTAATCTCAACGTTTTCATAAAGGATTAATAAAGATTTTTCAGTGTTTTCAATAGCTATACCATCGTTACCTCTAAACTTCCGTAAAAACCGGCGTAGCTTAGAAGTCGTTTTTACTTATTACCATAAAAACCGGCGTAGCAGTAAAGACCCTTCGCAAAAATCTTTCCTTTACCCTAGCCGTAGCGTAAAGTGTAACAACCGGAAAGTAGCTTCTTCTTCTACTTAGCCAATCTGTGCTTAACCTAATAATCACTAATTAGTATTGGTAGGTCTTTAGACGTTGCAACGTTGTCGATTCTAATCATGATCGAAGTAATAGTAGTATTGAAGTAGTTAGATAGCGGATGTATTGTTCTAGGTTTAGCAGACTGCTAGCCGGTTTGCACTGTAATTTGTATAGCCAACTTCTTGGCCCATGCCCTAGAGTGAAGTGCAGCATACTTTACTCGACTTACACCCAATGCGATAAGTCTCCACACAAAGCAATACAATTGCAGTACAGTCAACTTTACTGTCAGTAAATTTAACCTAATGCATTGCATACAATACTATTCCAACAGTTTTTTATATAGATATATTCATATCGAAGATAGCTATTTTACTATAAATGTCGAAAAGAAGTACGTTTCGTAAAACCTTTTAGTATTTTACAACGGTCGAATAAATAACAATACCAATATTATCAACTTTATTACCTTATAATCCATCCTCGTTAACGATTATTATAAAACATATGATTGAAAACGATAAGTTAGTGTTATTTACGAAGAAGCTGTCCTTGAAAATCATTAACTTAGCCTTTAGTAAGTTAATAGAAACCATATTAATTCTATAATCCAAAACGTTCATTTACCACTATAGTCGTTTATTCACTCAATATTAAGCTTAATTGGACTGATTTGAAATTTACGCCGTCTTTGATAGGTTGTACAGTATATTCAGTTGGAATAAGATTGCGATATAGTTATTACAAATGCAATATTCCAAAAACGATTAAGCCTCAATAATTTTGATTTTAGAATTTCCGGACAAGCTACGTCCCTACCACTTGTAACGAAAACTATGCTATTTAGTATTGATATAGTTAACATGATGCATGCGAATTGACAATCCATTGAAATTTAAATGTCTGTCTTAGGTTAAAACTTCAATCGACCTACAATCTAAAAACTTTAAATATTGAATCGAACACAAATTTACTATCACATATCCAACGATTAAGACGAGAAATATATCTTTAATTTATATTCGTACTATACTGCAATATTTATTAGCTGATACAATTGATAGACATAGGATTTATTTTAAAAGGTTCATACCAATTAGAGATTGAAAAGATAACTAATAGGTTAAAAACCAATAAATACCTACTTCAGCCAGAGTATATAGTAGTTTAATACATCTTATAACTATTAGTAAGAAGTACTATTTTTGAAATTCTTAAGGTAATTTTAACATGATAATCATTTATATAGTAATAGAAATTTTTGTATATATTTAGGTAATATCACGGCTATGAAAGATAAAGTCACTATTTATACCTACCATTTAACGTAATACCAATACAATGACCAAATGTTAGTTCATATTTCAAAGAGTTAGCGATTACGAGAAAATCTCATATTTATCTTTATTATCATATTTTTAACAATCAATCGTAACTTTTTCTACTGCTAGAATATAATTACTCCTTTAACTTTATTGACTATTTCAACTAAAGTATCCTAACATTATAATTATTCATATAAAAGTCGCGTTTAAATACAAATTAAATAAATCATGATATAATACATATATTAATCTCTACCCTATAGCTCACTTTCTAGATCTACCCCAAATCTTATTAATTACTTATATACGAACCATAATCATATTTATATTTATTAATTAACCTAAACAATTATATATATACATCCCGGCCTATATTCCTTAATTTTTTCTATAGTTATTCCTCTTTAATAACTGACGATGCCATCTTCGCTCTATGAATAGACCAACAATTGAAAAAAGTAAATTATAGTAATGTATTTTCTGTGCCTAAATTCATTTTAAGAAATTCCGCTAACATAAAATTTCACCCGGATTTTACTCAATATTTTTAAAACAGTCTTTATCATCGCACTTATTTTTAAGATAATAGTATTTGAATTCTTAAGTCAAGAATTTCAGTTACCTAATTTACGCTATAAGAAAACATCGATATATAATAGAAAATTTAATAAGGTAATAATAGATAAACCGTATATGGTGTTAAAAGCATTATGCACCTAACTTCTTACAAATTTCATCCGCAATTCCCTCAAAACGTTACTGCAAATCGTAGCCCTTTTTGGGTATTTTCTAATGAGAAATATTTACTAGTTAAATGAGGATATAACTAAAATATCAATCAGGTCAACATTAGATCTTTAAGGTTTACAATTTCATTAAAATCCTTTACCGCTATTTGAAGGCGTGATTTATAATCCATAAAGCTTTTAATATCCAACATAAAGATTTTATACGCTTTTAGGAATAAATAGTATACCCTCTTCATTTTCCCGATACTCTAATAAACTTTACAAATACTTATTTACATTAAATCCGCATTATTTTATCATTAGATTGAAATTTCGATACCGTAACGTTAATACTGGTATGATACATAACACAATAAAATAATTCCTGCGAAATATAAATCTAGAATATCCTCGACGACGCTGAAATATCTTTCCAAAATATCGACTTAAAGAATTTAAGGTTACGGAAAAACGTTACCGAGTTGATTAAGTAAAAAACCAAGTATACTAAATAAATAGAAGATGTTAACAAAAACTCTACAATTAAAATCCTTACCGTTTTTTTAGAGTGAATTGAAGTCTTTTAAAGATTTAAACATAAATGTTGGAATAGTAGTATTTGCAGTACAGTAGGTAAACTTTACTTGTAGTAAAGTTGACTATACAAACTGTAAGCTTAGTGTATTGTTTTGTGCGGGCCTACTGTATTGGCTGCAAAGCAAGTACAGTATGCGCATATTTCACACTAGGGCACATACCAAGCAATTGACCATACGAATTACTACGCAAACCGGCTAGCGGTCTACAAAACCTAGAACAATACATCCATACCTTGACCACGTAATACTACTGTTACATCAACCCATCGAATCGACAACGTTACAACATCTAAAGCCCTACTAACACTAATCATTTCTTATTAGCTTAAGAACAAATAATTGAAGTAAAAGAAAAATCTACTTTCCGGTTACGCTTTACGGCAACAAACAGATGTTAGAGTAAAGGAAAAATTCTTTCAAAGGGCCTTTATTAGTACTACGCTAGTCCACAATAGCAGGAAAACAGAGAAGTTTTTTGGGTTGCGTCAGTCTACAACGGCAATCTAGAAGTAAGCGACAGTATCGCTACTTGAAAATACCAATAAATTTTTACGGATCCTTCTTAAAGAAAAGTGTTGAAATTAACTATCAAAAGTCTTAAATATTTTCAATTTAACAAGCAGCTAAATTGGTACTACTATTCTTACAGCCAAACAACAAACGACTTTTGATCTTACCCTTTACACCAAAACTTTTTACCCCTACTTCACTCTTTTCTCTTTCCCCTACTCCAATTCAATCGTAAAGATCGCTACTATAAGAGAAAACACCAAGAAACACCAAGTCGCGCCAAAAAATCCATGCCGCGCGATTCAACACCAAGTCTCCAAGTTCCTACACAACTTTACGCCAAAACACCAAGTCCTATACAAGCTATAACATCAAGATGGTACCTACGCAAGAACTGATAAAGGTAATTAAAGCTCTTGGAACTATCTTTATAAATCATTACAACGAAGATCTTGGGGCTTAAGATATCGACGAAAACTCGACGAAAAAGCACCTTACCAACTTCGTTGATTACTACATCTTTAAATACAACAACGGTAAAGATCCTAACCGTACCTTCCGCAAATATCGCGATTTCTTTGCCAACTAAGCTATTAACATATAAAAGACAATTCAAAAAGGAATGAAGTTGAAACTTGAGTTAAAACTTAAAAACAGAAGGATTTGTATTTAAGTATAAGGTGTTATAATGTAATACAAACCCCTTTCAACCTAGTCTAACCTAAAGAATACTCTTGAAACCCACGCCCAAAGGGAAATAGTATTAAAAAAATTTAATGCACATACACATAATCCTGGGAAACTCCCCTTTACCCTTAACTAAATTAAGCCTTTTTACGAAATAATAATAAGAAACCTGTTAACCTGTTCAACAACTCAACACCTCAACGTAATAACGCGAAATTTGCTTTAAAAAACGGAAAAGACCGTAAAGCAACAACCGCTAATACGGCCAAAGGAATTAACGTCGGATCTCTACACCAGTTAATTAAATAAAATTACCAAATCCCTTGAACCCTTTAAATCTTTATTTACCCCTAACACTTTAATCTCCAAGTCTCCTAAAAGCCTTCCTACAACAGGTTCACCTATACACGTAAGCCCACTACAAACCCTACCATATGACTTTACCCTTTGGTCCAAACGACTGGTAATTACCCTTAACACCGTATTTAGAAAGCTCTAAGACTTAAACTACCCAGAGACATCACTAATAAATACTATGATAACTATCGCAACCTACTCCCAAAACCTGTTAAAATAATCAATATCACCTATAAACTCGTCACAGATTTCGCCAAAATCTAAAATAATATATAAAAGTACCAAAAAAAGCCCTACAGTCTCCTCAACATTAATATAATACCCTTTTTAAATATTTACAAGTAAATAAAGGTTCTCCCATCTAGTTTTAACTCACTATTTCACAAAATCCTCATAAAACACTCCAAAAACTACTATCTAACCTTCCTAGCACAAACAACTACCTTCTGCAAAATTTACGATAACATAAAGAGCCACTTTAAATACAACGTCTACCTTACCTGATACCATACAAACTAAGTTACCATAAGGTAAACTACGATAATAGCGAGGAAGAAAAGAGGAAACATTAATAAATATGCTAAACCAAATACTTAACAAGTTAATATTATACCAATAAGCTATAAGAAAAGCCCACATTAACGAAGCCACACTTCACGAATAGGTACAAGCAGCCGTTACGGGTGTCAACGAGTTTAAATACGCCTTACAACGCCTAAATACTACCTAAGAATGATTGTTTAACCAATTACGCTTGTTACATGAAACCGTAATAACACGTACGTCAAACTCGCCTAATATATACCCCTAAGCCGACAACTTCCTTAATATAGATAAAGAAAACCTAATGTTAATAAAGTACGTCGACCGCAAATACAGCTATAAACGCTATCAACGCCTCAAGTTTGGCCTATCGACTATAAACTAAAAGAAATAGCCATACTAACGTTAATAAGATAAAAATTCAAACGGACTTATTAACCGTGAAAATAGTCGTCGTAATAATATCGAAAAGAAATTAAATTTATGGTAAGTTTAAATATTAATTCACTCGACATGCTCGAGTCGAACGAAATGAAAACAAGATAATATATTATATTTAATACTTTACTACTTTCAAATAGCACTACTTAAACCAAATCGTAAATTTCAAAAATGATGAACCGATAAATGGCATCAATAGTCGCAAGTGAATCAAGTAATATAAAAATACTACCCCTACCACGGCCTAATAACTAGCCAACCACACCGTTTTATACTGTTTAAGCGATGAAAACCCTTATTTTACCTTGTCCAAACCCCTCATCCCCTAAACACCTTCAATTTTAATGATCTTTATGAAAACCACACATTTTAAGATATTACGCCAAATATAAAGGCAATAAGGTACTTGATAAGAGGCTATTCGCAATACGTGATACTGCGAGGAGAAAGCACCATAACCACTGAAATTAACTATTAAGATATCAGTAAAGCTATATTTACGTTTGAATCAAGCGAATAACTATCGTTACTAGGGACAACGGTAATTGAAACTATTATTAGGTTCATTACACTCCACATCCTCAAATCCCCTACCCCTATTCCTCTTCACTTAAAAAATCATAAAAACCTTTGACGTCAATATTAACGTTAATGTCAATAAACTAGTTACAAACAGCTAAAGCTTTCCCTAGACTTTAAATAAAAGCACCTATAATTTTATCTTTAAAGCCCAAAGTTAATGGTATTTAACCTAACGAAGCCTAAAATACGCCAATTACACAGAAACTTCAACCTCTTAACCGTTGAAAAGCCATATTAAGTCCTAGAGTCCGTAAAATATGAAAATATACAATACTCTACCTTAAAAGCCATCGAAAAGCTTTATTACCACCGCCAAATACATACCTAATCCCCTCGAAGATTGAGATTTACACTAAAGGAAGATAAGGACTTTATTTAAAAGGTTTTTATCGATATATTTTACTTAAATAACAAAACTGTTTCTAATGTCGTTAACTTTATAACCTTTTTTTACGAAGCTTAATTCCTTAAATTCTTTGGTAAAAAAGATACGAAAGAAACTCTAGAAACACTATAAATTAATACATAGATAGGTATACATAACATTGTCGTTTAAGATACCGGCACCAACTTTATAGCGGCGAAGTTTTAGAAAAGTACCAAAATAATAGGTATCCAATACGAATAGGTGTTTGTAAAGGTTTACTAAAGTATTAAAAAGGTTAAAAAGGTATATGCCCTACTTCGCCGAACGTATAATACCTTTACGTTAAAAATTAAAAAAAATTACAGATTCGGAGGAACACTTTTAAATAACAGTAAAGGGCCTAAACGATACTATACGCCTTAACGGCCTAATTACAACGCTACTCGTTTTTAAAACATACCCACACCTAATAAGTAAATCCCCGCCATTGGCAAGTACCTAAAAACGAGCGGTAGCCTACGAAAATGCATTAAAGTAACTATGAAAGGAATCGAAACACCGTCAAATCAACGATACCCTTAATACCAAGAACGGGTTTACGACAATCGACGTACTTACCCTACCGTTACAAAGTAAAGTCCTTATATAACGAAAACCGGGTAAATGAAATGGCCCATGCAAAACTTTATATATCTCCATTTCTAAAATAGTTAATAAAACTACTAACGGTTTTGTAACTTTTCATATCATCCAAGTTAAGCTTTATATCAGAGCTATTAACGATAAAGACCCTTAAGCTAAGTAACCGAGCCAATGCAAACCTCCTTTACCCGTTATCGACAAACCGATAAAATGTCGCCGGCGCGAACGACCCCCCAAAAAAAAGAAATATTAAAAAAGAGGAATATACAACGGGTTAAATTTACAATACTACTTAGGTAATTAAAAAGAAAAGGATAACGAAAACTTGATATTAAAGCTTCAAATACAAGGCATTATTAAAACCTCCGGTAAACCCTTTAAAAAGATGACAAAGTCGAAATTAGTGGTTTATTAACTTAGGGAATCGTATAATTCGTATTAAAAGCTAATTTAAACCTTTAAAACCCAAATATTACGATTTTTAAGTCAAGTATTATTTACGAAGTTAACAGTAGAACTATATGGAGGCTATATAAAAAAGTACATCTAATCGCTTAAAATAATGGTAATAAAGGCAAAACCTGAATCCTTACATTATATCCAACAATTCAGAAAATTAACTAATATTTTAAAGTCGCTTTAATAACATGTTTACTAACTAATATTAAAGGTAAATTTACGCTTGATTGCCGCAATATAAAGTACATTTATACGTAATTAGTAATAAATCTATAACGGATTATACTATTGAAATTGCAACAAGAACTACGGCCTATTTCCACTTCAAAAACGGTACTACAATATATTAAGCCTTTATACGAACTATCTAAAATAAGAGTCTACTAATTCCTTACCTATTAATTTCAATTTAAATCACGAGTACATATAAATTATTTCATATAGGACATGTATTTATTAATGAAATAAAAAGAGACTTTATTTCAATAAATATGTAAATTAATGATACGTTTTTCGTTTAAACGGCCAGCTTTTTGACATCGGAATAACAGGCGATCAAATAATTTAAGTTTTTGGATTAGAAGCCGGTCACAATATTAACGAAAGGCAGTTAAATTAACTTGAATTAATCCTTAATCCATATACTTAATATTAATACCGGCTTCAACTTTCGCTAAAAGGGATAAAATACTAATTTAGTTACAATTAACAAGACTAACGTAGCTAATGCTTAACTTTACCCAAAATAACGTGCCTGTAATAACTATATTACCACCCTATACCAACCGAAGTCCATATACCACGTATTTATCGCGATATAAAAAAAAAACTCGACAGGTAACGACTTTAACCAACTAAATAAGAGGTTTGAATAACTGTTTTAGACTCAGGCCATTGACCATTGATTCTATAGGTTACGTGACTGTGCACGTAATGGAATAGGCAGTACCCGGCTTGGGCCCAGTCCGGGCGCGAACCGGGCGCGGTCCGTACATGGCACGTATAAGGGCACGTAACGGGCTAGGTACTAGCCATACCTATAGGTCCTGCATAGTAGGCCACGGTAGCCTCTTTTAGTCTTTTACCGTACCTTAATAGTAAGCCTTATTTGGCACCTACTTGGCTTACTATCGTAAGTCGGATTATAACATATTATTAAGTTTTTTTTCTCCGAAAAAATATCACTTATAATAGACGAATCGGTAGTAAACGTTAATAATTTTACGTTACACTTTAGCGTTATCAGGGAGAATAGGCCGTCAGCAAATACCTAGTTTTCCACCTTTATAAACATACTTTCTACCCCTTGAAATCCAAGCTAAGCCGATATTTTTCGTTTACAAAATACCGTAAGCTATATTACGTCGACAATAATGTAATTGTAATAACCAGGTTAATCGACTTTAAATATTGACTTTATGTCTGAATTCGTTGAATTTTTAGTTAAAATTTAACAATTGGGGGCTAAATTAGCCGCGACTCGTATTAACTTTTCACCGGTTTAAGGTAAATGAAGAAGACATAACCAATGGTAATTCGACAAATCTACTTTCACGCGGGCGGCGATACGTCAAACGATAGAATTTATATTAAAACCGGATAAAATGTATGTTAAAATGGTCGGTATACATTTGTTTACGTATAAGATTATTATATGGCGACGGTAAATCAAACGTTTATAACGTATTACGAAGCCGACAGATACAAAGATATATATAATATAGGTAAATTCTTCGATTATATAAAGGTTATTTCTAACGATCTTTATCGCGCGGATAAAGTATTAGTCGAATGAAACGAATTAATTATGAATGATAAAGACCTATAGGTACTATTCATCATTAGGTTCGACATACTCTTAGCTTAAACGGGCGATCTAAATTGGCCTTTAGCCGTAAAGTATAATTGCTTACGCTTTCACATATCGTTATGTATCCACAAAAAATACATTACGACAAACGTTAGCCGGGTCAACTATATCGTAACCTTAAAAAAGTACCGCGAACTCGCCAACGAATTAAAATCCTTAAACTTAAAGCGATGTTTTAGTCGTTAATTAGCGAGACCTATATAAGTTTAACAGCCGGATAATAATATAGCTATAACAAAGGTTTACACCTTTTAAATATCTTTGTTAAAAGGCTGTAGTAATCGCGGCCTATTATTTCGATATCGTAGCCAGTTATTTTAGTAAATCCGTTAGATATAAGTTTAGAACTAAGGACTCAAGGCGACTTAGGCGACGGTAAAAAAACGTTGGGCTAAGTTCGCCACGGGGAGTAACGTACTTTATAGCTAGTTGGACTATTACTAACGCGATCACGAACTCTGTCTGGTATTACTTCTTACGTAAGTATATACGGTCCAAGTTGAAAAAGTAAATAAAAATTCCCCATTAACAGAAACGGGAAAAACCTAACTCCTAAATAAAGTTTAGTTTAAAGTTTATATAAACTTAACTACATAGTTACAAAATCTAGTGAAAGGAATTTAATTGAATTAAAATACGTATAAACGAGGATCTATTCCTTATTTTTATATTTTTTTAATAATATGTACTTTTTCAATATTTGAATTGACTTTGATTATAATTATTATTATATTATAAACGAGGCTTTAACATAACGGTTAAGGATAAAGTAAATTTGGCTATTATATCCTCGAAATCTCGGCACGATATTAAGGTTACAGTAAAATAAGAGTATTACCTAAATAGTCAAGTTTCGTATAGATATGAATAAATAGTCGAACTCAATATTAATATATATCATTCCCGAAATAAAGCGGGATACAATTTTTTAAATACTTTGAATGTGATATTGATAGGTAACCTTAAACGTTCATGAAGATCGTTTAATAATTTATTATTGAAAAGGTTTGGTTATTTACTCGGTAATGATACGTTTTAGGTTGGGGGGTATATGGGACGTGGTAAAATCGGTTTTTATCGGTTTAGCGAAATGTTTGTACCGAGAGGTATAACATATAGGGGATTAATTCCGTTGAACTTCAATTATAAACCTTTACAAAATAATGCGAATTCTAAAAACGACGGCGACAACTACGGCTAAGGAGTAAAAGGATTGATTATATCTTCCACTAAAGTTAGCAGAATTATGCAACCTATTCGACAAGGATAGAGTTATAGCCTTCCCCTTATATAAGAATAAACTTAATAACTACATTTACATTAAACTGAATAAAATAATTATTTATCAAAACGACTTCAAAAACCGTTATATTCGATACTACGAAATTAACATTTTAAGTTGTAACGATAGGTTAAGAAGTTAATAAATAAAGGCTAACTTGGAGTAAACCTTTTATTGGTTATAACGTCTTGATTACTTATTTCAAACCGGGGAGGGGGGAATAACAGTTATATATAAATTATCGAATACGAAATAAAATTACCGAGAAAACCCATTTTTCTTTACCTTTAATTAAAAGGACAAAAGGACTCTACATATTTTATCGAAGTCGATAAAATTTAAGAAGTTTGATATTCGAACGACCTTTTACCGTATTCGAGTAACATCTATATAAGAGGAATTAACGGCGTTTCGTACGTATTTATGATTATTTAAATAGTTAATTACCCCCTTTCAATTAACGGAAACGTAAACGACAACTTAACGATATATCAATCATATAATAATGGATGTCTTAGATAATTTCGTTATAAAGTTCCTAAACAACCTTTCAGTCTTTTTTCCGGTATTAAATCAGATTATATGGCGAAGGTTCGCATAGTTTTAGAACGTTTTCGTAATACGGGGCTCAATCTAAATTTAAAGAAGTATAACTTCGTGGTTAAGGAGGTATAATACTTGGGTTTCATTATAACGGTGAGGATAGGTATTCGAACCGACTCCGAAAAGTCCTGGTAATTCGCAAATAGAAGTTATTACGTATGATTCGGGAGGTTTATAGTTTTTTAAATTTTACCAACTTTTATCGTAACTATATCAGTAATTTTACCGAATGAGCGGATTATTTCGTCCGACTCCTAAATTTAAAAAATCTTTAGGCTTAGAAAAAGCGGAAGGAATATGTTTTCCAAACCTTAAAAGATGATCTTATTACGGCCTCAATTTTGATATATTAGAATTCAAATGAGTTGAAGATAGTAAAAACCGATTTTTTGGAAGCGGCGTTAACAGGGTATTTATAGTAGCGGGATAAGGATGATATATTCAAATAAATAGTTTATTCCTTACGATTAATTCATACGAAACGTAACTATAATATTTAAGATAAATAGATTTTCGTGGTGATATTTTGTTTAAAAGAATGGTTTTCCGAATTAGGTAGTATTTACACTCCGTTTAAGATTCTGACGAACTATAAAGAATTGTAATATTTTTCTTTACTACGTATAATTTCGAAACTTCAGGTTAAATAGGCTGAAATCCTTTTGTTTTTTAATACTACTAACGGTATAAGCCCATAACTTAAAGAGCCTATTCGGATATATTAACCCGTAAATTATAAGATAAGCCCGAAGTTAAGAAACGTCGCGTACAAGTTTTTCAACCCATTTTTATTATTATGCGAAATGCGGTAACGATAAACTTATATATTAAGGGAACATAAATTACGGCGGATTAAATAAATAAATTTGTTAAAACGTAGGTTTAGTTATAAGGTCGCGATGACATATATCTTCAAGGTAGGTCGAAGGTTTACAAAGGGTCGTCGAAAACGGGACCGCCCCAGGCCCGACCCGCGTTCGGTTCGTTATTTGGGATAACGTCGGGGGATTCTAGTACGTCGAAACCGATAATACCGTTACGAACCCGACTCGCGTTAAACCCGCCAACATCTTTAATACCGAATGATCGCTTTATTTTTGGCTCGGGTACTTTAGCGAAATTATAGGATTCAGGAGTAATAAATAACCTATTATATAAAGTTCTCCTATTAGTAGTTTCTGAAGGTATTAGAAACTTTATAGCTTAAACCGAATAATCAGTATAAATTACGGATTATAAAATTAACATACGGGGGATATTATGTTATGGTAGCCGTTTATAACTATCTAATTGAAAACTATTAACGATGAAGATTTTATAACAAACCTAAGATTCGCCTATTATAGGTTATTTAGATAAAAACATTTTATTTCGCGTTTTCCAACGAAATTACTATTAAAAGAGAATAGTCGTGGATATTCGACATTTGTATCGAATATATACGTAATATAATGGGATTGAACCTCGTTGTACCTTATAATAAAGCTTCCTTTAACCTTTTTCCATTTTAAATCGATATTGAACATATATTTTCTCGACTTTGTAATCGACATACCAACTATTAAAAGCAGTCTTTGATATTCATTCGTTATTACGAACCGCCTTTTTACATTTATTTAGCTTAAGGCCATGTAGTGTATAATTTCCGATACGTATACAGAGAGTTTTCGGGATATATAGTGGAAATTTTATGGATTTTTAACTTTTATTATCAATGAACACGGTTTGAATTCGGTAAATGTATTTTAAACGACTTTATATATTTCGATAAAAGTCGAATAACTTTTACTTACGATGTATTACCTTTGAAAAAAATACGGTATTTAACTAATAAATTAAGAAATTTTAAAGTATTTACTTATTGTTATTCACTTTTTGTAATACGATGAGGCTTCATATTTACTCGTTTATTCATTCACGTTAGTTAACCGGAAACCAACGATTATCGGATTTAACGCGAATCGTTAAGTAAATATATATAAAATATCTTTTATTCTAAAGATAAACGGGGATACGAAATCGTTAATTAATCTTGTAGGGTAAGCTATTATATTTTTTGGTACACTTACGAGGAAGGGCGGAGTTAGCCTAGGCGACGATAATTTATATTTAGTAATAAATAAAAACGGCTGTTAACCGTTGACGATGCTCGGCGAAATAATATAAAGTAGTGTTGGTAGGCCTTAGATGTTGCAACGTTGTCGATTCGATTGATCTTCGAAGTAACAGTAGTATTGCGTAGTTAGATAGTGGATGCATTGTTCTAGGTTTGGCAGACCGCTCGCCGGTTTGCACTGCAATTTTTATGGTCAATTTCTTGTCACGTGTCCAAGAGTAAAGTGCATCGTACTGCATTTTATTTGCACACAATACGATAGGTCTACACAAAGCAATACACTCAATTTGCAGTTTAGTATAGTCAACTTTACTGTAAGTAAAGTTGACCCATTATACTGTATGTAATACTATTCCAACACTGGCGGCTTTTTAGTTTGTACGCGCACGTTAGTATGGCTAACCAATTTCTTTTGGTTACCACTAAATTATCTCCTCGTTAACTAGCTAAACCCCTATCATTTCCAGTGTATTTCACATTTTATTACACCCAATTGACCCTATTTGGTTTTAATTGGTTTGCCTCTCCAAGGTCCGAGTTTATTAATTCCCATGAAACGTTTTTTTTGCGACAGCCCTTCGCAAGCCTTCACTTTAACCATGCCACTCATACAGATCACCATTATCAATCCCCTAGCAGTCTTCCAGTTTGCCAGCACATTCCTATCCTCTGTCACGTGATTTAGGCTTTCCGGGCAGCCTGTTAACGTAGCCCTCAATACGTATAGTTAGCCTATTACTGTCCATAAACCTCTTTAAGGCCTTGTTTGGTGTTGTCTTTATTATAATATCTAAGGGGTTGTTTTGACCATTGATTTATCGGGATTTTTCAATCTCTCTCCTTTAGTAGCTTTTATAAAGTTCCATCACATCGATTATCAGTCTTTTTTTACTAGTCGTTGCGAGATTTAAAAGGCATTTAAAAAGACTCCTTAAATAGATACAAATTGCCACCGGAATAAAAGAATTTTTTAGTTGGCTGATAATAAGGTTAGGAGTCTTTTACCATGTTATTCATACGTTAAAACCCGCCATTATTCTATAAATCTCCGATGTCAATACGTTTCGTATCATCCTTTTACACTTCAAAGAGGTTAAGTGAATTAGATTTCCGATAATACTAAATTAATATTTCCGCCTATTTTAGTTTACAAGGGTTATTAGGAATCCGATTTGTAAAAACAAGCCGGTGTTATTTGTAAAAGACCCGCCCGTAAAGATTATTAACTTAACCCTCGACAGGTCGATTAGAACTATATTGATTCCACAGTCCAAGTTTCGCATTTGCTACTCAAACCTTTAATTTATCCGATCAAAGTCCTTATTCGTTAGCTTTTACGTTTACGTTACGATGAAAAGGTTGTAAAAGGTTTTCGGTTGGCATAAGGTAACAATATAACTGCTTCGAGCACGTTGTTCTAAATACTATTGATTTCTAGCCTTATTAATTTTATTAATTGTAGCTAAAACAACGCCTTAACCTTTTTAACGAAAGTTGAAGCTGGTATTAACACGAAGAGTGCGGATTGACGATTTATTAAATTTAAGTTAACCATCCTTTGTTAACATCGTTACCGGTTTGCAATTTTAGAATTTGAAGTTTTTAATCGTTTGCTATTTTAATACCATAAAGCCAGCCGTTCCGACGAAAAAGGTATCGTTAGTTTACATACCTACTACACCAAAATCCTTCTTTTACATTACTAATAAGCACAGATTATATGTTAAAGACTCTATCGTTGCCCGTAATTTAAAGTACAACTAGTAAGTTAGGAACTAGTAGACGTTTGATTTAGTTAATTCATATAGTAGTTTAATACAACGTATTACCGTGCCTAAAGAGTATATAGTGCAGAGTTTCTGTGATGGTTTTAGTAATATCAATCGCTTTAAACTGGTCATTAACTAAGTATAAGATTATATTATATTATGGCTATTAAACATAAACTTGCTTTTAGTTTTAACTAAAAAAATAATTGCTAAAGCGATTATTAAACGTCAATTAATTTTCCGAATCGTTGGAGATTGTGTGAAAATCAAGTCTTTGCCTTTATTACCGTATCCTCAAGCTATCAAACGTAATTTTTCGTACGGCTGCCCCGTAATGTTGCGTTCAATCTCGTAAATGGTCCTCGACTTAAAAATCGTAATATTTGGGGTTTAAAGGTTAAAATCCGGTTTCTCTATAATTTGTATAACCCCTCGAGTTAATAGGCCGTTAATCATAACCTTATCGCTTTTTTAAAAGGTTTACTGTAAGTCTTGATAATCTTTTATACCCGAAGCTTTAATATCAAGTCTTTGTTATCCTGTTCTTTTCTGCTTACCCAAACAATATTGTATATACTGCTTGGTATATATTTCTCCTCTTTAACGTTTTTATTTTTCGAAGATCGTCCGTGCTGACGACGTTTGATAGGTTTGTCGGTAAAGGGTAAATGAAGTTCGTCTTAGCTCGATCGTATAGCTTAAGGGGCTCAAAGGTTTTTATTTTTAATAGCTTCGATATAATGCTTAACCTAAATAATCTGAAAAGTTACCAAACCGTTAGTTGTTTTCATAACTACTTTCAAGTTTGTGATACCTCATATATTATATAGGCTATTCCATCAACCCGACTTCTGCCATACGAAAACTTCACTTTATAATGGCAAAGCAAGAACGTCAAGTGTTAAATGTCCGTTTTTGGTGTTAAGTGCGTTGTTAATTTAACGGTGTGTCTATTATCTTTATAATTCCCTTAAAGTTTTGCTGTAAGCCGTAATACATTTTTAAGTACTTGTTAAGGGTGGAGATTTACTCGTTAGTCGTAGGTACGATTCAAATACTAGAAACGTTAGCATTAAGCCATCAGGGCCTATAGTATCGTTTAAACCTTTTACTATCATTTATAGGCGTGCCTTCGAATTTATAAAGCTTTTAAGTTTGAATGTAAGGATATTATACGTTCGGCAAATTAAGGCGTATACTCTTTCAACTTTTTTAATGCTTTAATAGGCTTTTACAGGTACCTCTTTATATTATATACCTATTATTTTGGCATTTTTTCGAAATTTTATCGTCGTAAAGTTTGTACCGAAATCGTGGACGACGACGCTAAGTGGACCTAAGTACATGTTGATTTATAGTATGATTAACTTTTCCTATGTATCTTTTTCCGAAAGGGATTTTCAAAACTTAACACCATAAAAAAAAGGTAATGGAATTAAAGACGTAAAAAATAGGGTTGTTTAAGTAAAATATATTAACGAAAATATCGTAGTTGAAACCTTCATCGTTTTTCAGTATAAACTTGAATTTACGGTGGGCTTGGATACACGTTTAGCAATAGTAGAAAAGTCTTTTAATAAATTTCCAGGCAAAAAAATCCACATTATTATACCCTATGAACTTTAAGACTTTATATAACTTGTTAATAGCTAGGTAGTTAAAGCACCGGTATAATTAACGTATCCCCGGCTCCGTTAGTTTGAATACCATTACTTTCTGGCCTTAAAGTTAAAACTATAGGTTCACCAATTTAAAGGCGAGTAAAAACCTTTGGCTGTTTTGAACTAGTTCGTTTACGTTAACGTCAACGTTAATACCGAAGGTTTTTATATCCTTTAAATAAAGAAAAAAAGGGGTAAGGGACTCAAAAATGTGGAACGTAATTATTTTTTATAAACATTTTAATTACCGTTGTCCTTAGTAACGATAATTGTTCGCCAGGTCTAAAGTTTACTTCAACTTTACTAACATCATGGCGATTAATCTCAGTAACTAAAATAATTTCCTTCCGTAACGCTTTATATTACGAATAGCTCTTTATAAAGTACTTTGCTGCCCCTTTGTCTGATATAGAACCCTAAAACGTATAGTCCGCGTAACGATTACGGAGTTTAAATGTGTATAAGGGTTTAGGGTTTTAATTAGGGTAAAGGTAAGGATTTTTACTACCTAAATGGTATAGAAAGGCGTAATCGGCTAGTTATTAAGCCGCACTCAAATCAGTATTTTTGTATTACTTAATTTGCTTAAAGTCATTCACGACGTTAATTAGCTTATCTCCTTTAAAGTCCGCGCTTTAATTCAAATGATCGTGTTTAAAAGCAGTAAGATATTAGGCGTAGTATACTTTTTTTTGTTATGCTCAGCGGGGGGTGTCAAGTTAACTAATAGTTCAATTTGCTACAAATCTAATATCTTTTACTATTATTACGACGATAACGCTAGCTATTAGGAAGTCCGCCTAAGGTTTGTAATTGTTAGTGTTAACGTAGTTACTGCCTTTAATCTAGAGCCGAGGTCGGTAGGCCAAACTTCAAGCGTTATAAGCGTCCGTATTTACGGCCTACATAATTTTTTACCGTAAGGTTTTTTTCGTTTACGTTATGGAAGTTGTCGGCTTAGGAGTATATACTAAGCGAATTTGATATACGCGTTATTACAATGGTAAAAAAAAACGTAACTGGCTAAAAAAGCCTTTGAAAGTGGTATTTTGGCGTTGTAAAGCGTATTAAAATTCGTTAACGCCTATAACTATTGCCCGTACCTATTCCAGATGTATGGCTTCACTAGAGTAGGCTTTCTCTATCTCTTTTTAGCATAATATTAGCTTGTTAATCGTTGAATTAAGTACATTTATCGGTGTTTCTTTATTTTTTTATTTTCTATTGTTATTTACCTCGTAGTAATTCAATTTGTATAATATTGTGTAAGGTAGATGTCGTATTCGAAGTAGATTTTTATGCTATTGTATACTTCGCGAAATGTAGTATTTTAGGTAAGGAAGTCTGTGTAATAATCCTTAACGTACCTTATAAGAATTTCGGGAAATAGTGAGTAAAAACCAAAAGATAAGACCTTTATTTACTTGTAGATATTTAGAAAAAGCATTATCTTAATACTGAGGAGGTTATAAGGCTTTCCGTTATACTTTTTTATGTTATCCCAAATTTCATCGAAGTTCGTACAAAGTTTGTAATTCATGTTAACTATTTTAATAGGTTTTGGAGTAAGGTTGCGATAGTTATCCTAACCTTAAATGGTATTTCCTGGGGATTTAATCCTTGGAATTTTTGAGGTACGGTATTGGAGGTAATTACCAGTCGCCTAGCCCAAGGGGTAAAATATTATAATAGAACCAGTGGTAGGCTTTCGTACGTAGATAAACGTAAACGGGGAAGGGTTTTAAGGGGTTTAACGACTAAATTATTAAGAGGCGATGAGTACTTAAAGGTTTTGAGAGTTTTGACGATTTTGTTTCATTAATTAGTGTAAAGTATTAATGTCAATACTTTTAGCCGCGTTAGTAGCCCTTATTTTATACGTTCGGCCGCTGCTAAGGGCGTATTTTGCGTTGTTACATAAAGGTATTGGATTTCTGAGCAGGTTCACATGCTTATCGCCCGCAGGTAAAGAGGCTTGACTTAACTAAAGGTAAAGAGGAGGTCCTTTAGATCATGTGTAAGGGCGTTAAGGTTTTTTAAAGCCTTTTCCTTTAGGCCGTAGATTTTAGAGGCGTTCTTTAAGTTATACCAGGTTAAATAGAGTTTCTGTTAAACTAGTAGAAATTTCTTTTGTTACGTAAATCCCTCAGCGTTTAAGCTTTTCCTTCAGTTTGAATTTAATATCTTTTTAGATCTTTTTTCACATATTAATAGTTTATTCGTCGAAGAATTTACGATACTTGCGGAAGGTACAACTTTTGCGGTTACGTTTTTCGCCGCCGTTTCGGTTAACAATGTAGTGGTTGACGAAGTTGGTAAGGTGTTCTTCGGTTAAATCTTGTTAATATCTTCCTCCTAGAGGTTATTATTATGGTGTTTGGTAAAGATAGGTTCGAGTACTTTCAGTTCTTTTATTTCTCGTAGTCGGTAATGACTTTAAATTTGGCTTTGACGGTAGATATCTTGAGGTTTTGACTTGTGTAGAACGTGGTGATCTTGGGTATAGGGACTTGGTCATTTGGCGTAAAGTCGCGTGGGAACTTGGTGACTTAGTAGTTTGGCGTGAGGTCGTATAACGTGGCTTTTTCGGCGCGACTTGGCAAGTCTTGGTGTTTCCCCTTAAAGCAGCGAACTTGATGATTAAATTGGTGTGGGGAGTAAAAAGAGTGAAGTAGAGCAAATATTTAGTGTAGAGAGTAAGGTTAAAAGTAGTTTGTTGGTGATAGAGAGCGAAGGTTGAAAGTTGTTTGGCGTAGGGACTTAGTCGTTTTTTTTTTCTTTTTCGCAGTAGTAGCACCCGTAGTAGTACTGACTTAGCCGTTTGCCAACTTGCCGAACTTTGAGACTTCTGATAGTCAATCTCAACGTCTTTAAGAAAGATCTGTGGTGAAGATTTTTTGGTGTTTTTTAGTAGCGATACCGTCGCTTACTTCTAGATTGCCGTTGGGGACTGACGCAACCCAAATGTTTTCTCAGTTTTCCTACCGTTGGAGACTGGATCAGTACTAATAGAGGCATTTCGCAAGAATCTTTCCTTTACTCTAGCCGCTGTTGTTGACGTAGAGCGTAACTGGAAAATAACTTTTTCTTTGACTTAGCTTATCTGTGCTTAACTTAATAAGCACTGGTTAATGTTGGTAGGCCTTGGATATTGCAACGTTGTCGATTCGAATGGTCTCCGAAGTAACAGTAGTATTGCGTGGTCAGATAGTGGATGCATTGTTCTAGGCTTGGCAGACCACTAGCTGGTTTGCACTGTAATTTGTATGGTCAATTTCTTGGCCCGAGCTCTAGAGTGAAGTGCAGCGTACTGCACTCAACTTATACACAATGCGGTAAGTTTATACAAAGCAATACACTCAAATTGCAGTTTAGAATAGTCAACTTTACTGTAAGTAAAGTTGACCTACTGCACTACATATAATACTATTCCAACAGGTAGGGAATGGGGTTTAACTAAGATTTCGTAATACTAAAACTAACCGCCTAAGTAAAAGGCTTGATTAGTTTTATGCTTAATACTAGGTCATCGATATTTCGAACTCTTCTAATGTTGTTTTTAATATTCTTTATAAATGGCTCATATTTTACTTAAATTTTATTAAATAAACAATTTCGAATACCCTTGTTTTGTAAGTCTTATCCGACACTCGTTTAAATCCAATTTTGATTACTAACAATAAAAATGGGTGTATATATAAGGAGTTGAAAAATTGAAAAATTCTCGCCGAAAAACAGGGTGAGATAAGATTCGTTATATATGAGTGAAATAAAAAGGTTATAATAAAAAAAAGTAAAGAAGATTGGAAAATTACTAATATATTATAACTTAACATAATTTTTTCGTGAAATAAATGGATATTTGGGTTTATAATAATCCGGTATTATAACATCGACGTCGAGATTATATTAAATAGTTTACGTGAGGCGGGCCGCTAATACTTTCCAAATAATGTATTACTTATGAAAATAAAGTAAAATTTATTACTGAATTATATCATAATATAATAGGTAAAGTTAAGTAAATATGACCCGATTTTCTCGGATATATATCCGATCGTAAAACCGTTTTTACTATGACCTAGTTAAAAATTATTTATTCGTTATTATTACCTTTATTAGAGTTTAACGAATATCGATGTTATTAACCTTAAGAAACCTATTATAATTGACTTCAGATATAAGAAAACGTCGGTAGTAGAGGATAATAAGGCGCGTAGTGGGCGTTAATAAACGCTGACAAAAGGGGTTGATAAAAAGCGGAATGGGCGCGGAGCGATGCCGAGGATGGAAAATAGTGTTCAAAGGGGTTAGCGTTAAAAGAGGCCGACGATAACGGCTAACAAAAAGTAAAGTAAGGGGCGGAGAGAAAAAAGCAACCTTTTAGATGGGTTACTAAGGACTATAAAATATTAGTTTAAGTCTAGCGATGTAGTCGACCTGGATACGATACTTTGCCCGTTTATGGTCATCCTGATCAATTTGATTTTAATTAAAGTTAATAAATGAAATACGGTGAAATCAGGATTTATATAGTTAGGCCCTAGATATAGGTCACTATACTTTATAAGCTATAGACTATATTATTTATAAACGATAACTTACATAATTATATTATTTTAGCTATTTAGTTTAAAATTACGGAAATGTATACGACTGGTGTTAAAAGGGGTTGGGAAGAAAACTTTTCGCGTTAACTTGCGGTTGGTTAAGGAAATCTTATCTTTATAAATAGGCGATACCGTAAAAGGTGACAGAAAAGTCTTTCAGGAAAACGGACCCAGAAGGAAAAGGCGACGTAAATATATAGCTAAAATGGTAACGGTTTTTACGGCCGGTACGGTAAGGAATCTTTATACCCGGGTAATATCGCCGAACTGGGCGAATTGATTAACTAATTTTAAAAAAGCGGAGGTAAGAACGGGCTGATAACCCATGATATCTCTTTGCTATTTATACGTAAGGAATAAAATATAGCTTTTATCCTCAGTCGTAATGACCAATTAATGTAGGGAGACATGTAGGCTGAGTAATATCGTAAGTAAACTTATCTCTTAAATACATAACGAAAAAGGGTTAAATTACAGTTAAGGTTTTCGTAAGGTTAATTTGTAAATTTGCCTTATTATAAACTTTTGGTACATATGATAACTTTATGTTCGATCAATTCGAATCTAAATAAAAGAAATATCAAAATGAAAAAAGCGGTTGATATACAATATAAACGCTTCCTTAACTTATAAAAATGGGAATTCGCTTTTATCTTCGTTATTATTAAAGACGAACAGGTATTTTATAACGCGAAGAAGCGATAAAAATCGTTAACGGCTAGTCATCCGTATATAATAGGGTTATATATTTTACGGAGCATTTAATTATCTTTATTAATGGAATCGGTAGCGACGTAACTTAAATTAAGTCTATTATATACGTCGTTTATAAAAAAAAAGGTAAAAGAAATGATTAAAAAATATTGACGGAAATTAGTGGTTAGAATATAAATGAGGAAAGTAAAGTTGTTACGAAAAGAGGTAAATGGTAAAGTAAGGGCGACGTAGTAGAAAGGAAAAGAAAAAAGTTTAAAGTTTATAAGGGCGTTTATATTTTTAAGTATTAAAGAATCGTATTCGGTCAAGGTTACATATTATATGGGGCGCGTTATACGATATTAAAAGTAAAAAAGCGATATTATACAATGTGTTAAAAGGTATATTATATGGTATCGGCGGTAACAAGTATATATTATACGATAAAGTTTAAAAACGCGTTATATATCGCCGACAATTTAAGGTTCAACCGGTCAATATGTTATACAACTCTTTTAAAAGCTCGTTATACGGTATTGGTGGCCTGGTATTAAACCGGTTAATATATTAGGCGATACATTAAAGGCGCGTTATACGACGTCAAGAACTTAAAGTCGAATCTTTCGATATATTGTATAGCACATTAAAGAATACATTATACTATACCAGCTATAAAAAGGATATATTATACGGTGTCAACAGTTTATGGTTAAACCGGTTAATACGTTATTTGGCTTGTTAAGGGCGCGTTATACGGCGCCGATGGCTTGGGGTCGGACCAACCGATACGTTATACGATGCGTTAGATGTCGCGTTACCGGCTCGCGTTTGACCCACGTATTAGGCGGTCAAGGCCCGCGCCCCGCATTTAATCAACGGGACGCCATTACTTTTACAATATCCGGGAGAAATTGAGGAATATCATAAATTCAGGCTATTAGCTATTAAGTTTATAGGTTACGCAACTGTATACGTAACAGGATAGGCAATACTAGGCTCGGGTCTGGTTCGGGCGCGAACCGGACGTGGTCCGTGTACGGCACGTGTAAGGGCACATGATAGGCTAATCACTGGCCATGTCCATAGGTTCTATATGGTGGCCCATGGTAGCCCCTTTTAGGCTTCCACAATACCTTAATAGTAAACACCATTTGGCACCTACTTAACTTGATATCGTAGGTTGGACCATAACAATAAAAAATACGAAACCTAAACTAAGGGATTAATATAACTTTAATCGATCTGTCGAAGGCTGAATCAATAATCTTTATGGATACATCTTTTACGAATAACAGCTATCTATCATTACAAATCGGCTTCCTAATCACCCTAGTTAATAAAAACAAACTAAAAGGCCAATTTAACATTATAAACTACCAAATTTACTAAAAATCTATTAAATAAGAGAAAATTACACGAAACGTACAAACTTTAAAGGTTTACGATATAATAACAGGCTTCAATATAGGTATAGCACTATAGGAAACCCTTGAAGTTATCACAAGGTAGCTAAACATTTCTCGTATCCCGGTAGTAATTTATACCGAATCGAAAAGCCTATTCAAATACCTTTTGAAACTCGGAACCACTAGCGAAAAACGCCTGATAATAGACATAATAGCACTCCATAAAGCTTACGGAAAGAGGGAAATTAAGGAATTCCGGTAAATTAATAGGAAAGATAATTTTGCTAATGATATAACAAAAGTATAGCCCAACAAAGATTTGAAAAGTTTTTTAAATAATAATAAGTTAACTATACGTATCAAAAGCTACATTAATAAGTCGCCCGATAAGGTTAAATCACGTGGCGACGATAGTCAGAGATATACTAGCAAATAGGAAAACTGTTAAAGAATTAAGGATAGAAATTTATTTAATTGGTAGGAATAAAGTAAAGGCTTGCATATGTTTGTAACGAAAAAGCTTTTAATAAAAATCGATAAAGTCGGACCTCGAAGCTGTGGGGGAAATAATAGTAATTGGGGTTAATTTAAGTAGAAATCGGTACAATTTGATATAAAGATATATTGAAATTAACAAGGGTCTGGCCAGTTTACTAGGCTGCAGTCCAACGCTTACCGGAAAGGATTGGTTAATTATACTAGAGTACGCGTACAAACTAAAAAGCCGCTAATGTTAAAATAGTAGTATTTACAGTGCAATATGTCAACTTTTCTTACAGTAAAGTTAGCCATACTAACTTTAAATTTAATACATTTTTCATACGGGCCTACTGTATTGGTTGCAAATCAAATACAGTATGCGTCCACTTCGTACTAAGACACGGGCCAAGAAATTGTGTATACAAATTACTACGCAAACCGGCTAGCGGTCTGCCAAACCTAAAACAATACATCCAACACTGGACTACGCAATACTACTACTACTTCAACCCATCTAATCGACAACTTTGCAACGTCTAAAGCTCTATCAACAATAGATGTACTAATGATACTAATACCTTTCGATAATTTCCAACGCGAAATATTCCATATTTTTAAATCTTTTGTAAATATGGACTTTCTATAACTTGTTGATAGCTAGGTGGTTGAAATGCCAGTATTACCAACATACATCAAACTTTGTCAAATTTATTACCGTTACCACTAATCAATAAAAATAAACCTATTAAGATTTCTATGTAAAGAAAAAAAAGAAAACCTTCACCTCTTTTTCACCAACTCATTAAAGATAATGTGAATGTTAACAATAGGGTTTTAATATCTTCCAAGGAAAAAACATGACAAGGGGTCTCATAATTTAGAAGTTAATATATTTTACAATTATTTACAAAAAATTTCATCTGTATAAGAATAATTCCTTACTCAGGCTTCAATTGACTTTGAATTTACTCATATCCTAATAATTCATTTTCTTAATCATAATACATTTCCGTCTAAAAGCGATATAATGAAAATATTTCTCTGTTTTAATAATCACACTAAATACCCGTGAGTATATAGAAGGTGTCAGGGGGTTTATGTTAGCAGTAAGGTAGCAGAGGTAACAAAGGTGCAATATCAAGAAGATGTTTGTTTGTGCTATAGAATGATCACTGGCCGTTAGGCTATTCAGGTGTGTAGACTGAATACTTAGATTGACAACTGAAGAACTATCTAATGAAGCTACCTAACGTGGTGATGACTACGTTCTTATATCTAGTTCCTTCAGTTGACGTGGCGGCGTGGGATATGTTGGATATGTGGGCGATCCAATATATCCAGATTGGATCATTTGGATATGAAGAATATCCAACATATCCAGTCTCCGGTTCTTGGTGTGCCGAGTGGGTCCCTAACGACTCCAACCTTGGGGGGTCTGTGGGACCAGATGCCTGCCGTCAAGCTGTGTCCAACTGATTTCCTTCATTGGTGCTGTGGGCCGCTGCTGGTGTGACCTGCAGCTGTTGGGTCATAACATCTGTGAAAAATTTCATGGACTCTGTTTCTAGAATAATTCTTCAAATCGTATCTTAAATCGTATATTACTCTTAACAATCAAAAAAATTCAACAAGTGTAAAGAGTTAGGGATTTGAATATTATAAAAATGGTAAAAATCTTCAACTATAAGGCGGTACAAAAGGTATCGTAGGCTGATAACTTAAGTATTGGACAAATAGTGTCTTTATATCTCGTCGTTTACTACAACGTATTATATTTATTGTATCACGTATTCATATCTTTGTAATTCGCATTACGGTCTCAATAATCATTTTAAACAACAATAATATATTACATATAATATATTACGTAATATGCATGACGTTTAACAATATAGTAATATTTTTACTAATAACAAAATGTACTCAAAACTGAGTACTTTTATACGTATTACAAAAATGGTCTATACAATGGAAATATTTGATTAAGTTCTTACCATGTAATCATTTCAAATATAAATTCAAATCCAATAACTTTAACTTCAATCTTTAATACGTAGACTTATGATACCTACAATCGATGCAACGTGCTGTGAAAAGATTTTCACCGTCTTAATCACAGAGATTATCAACCTCAAGGAACATACTAACTAAATTTAGGTTATATGTCATTATAATAGTAAGTATATACTATAACTAACTATTTTTTTTATTAATGACATTTAAATATTATAAAGAGTATTTGAATTCGTGAACGGCTATAACAACTGCCCACATATACTTGCGTAATATAAATGTTATAAAATTTACCTTCTAAGTTACTTATGAATAAAAAATCAACTTATCAAATATGAATTTAAAAATATTCGTAAATATTCCCCTTTGTTTCTTATTAACCATTATTTTTATCCAAAGTCTAATAACTCAATTCGTATTATATTATATAAAGAAGACGTTATAACTAGGGTAACTCTTGATTCCGTCAAATATTTCACAAAATATACTCAATTTAATTAGAAAGAGCAAATAATAATCTTCGACTTATCAATTTCAAATATCTGGAAAAAATAAGTAAAAACCTAAACGTTGAACGTCAATACAATAATAAACATTTAAAACCGGAATTGTTTTGGTATGAAACAAATGATTAAATTTCCCGTTATACACCTCCATATTAAATTAAATCTTATCTATTTCGAAAAAAAAACTTATAATTGAAATTAAACATTTAAACCGATTAAAAGAATAAGTTACAATAATCATTCCAATGGTTGATTGTATTTATTAAGGTTAGTTCTAATCCTAAGCTTCTCAAATCTCGGTATTGAAGATAATTACCAATGATTTGACTTAACTGGTAAAATGCTACAATAAAACATTTAGTAAGTCCTATATATAAACGTACCTTCTTTTAATATGATAATTTTAACTTAATTTAAACATAATAGCATCCTACATAACCTCACTATCTTAATAAGCTTAAGAATTACCTTAACTATATTACATATTTTCCTTAACCAACCGTTCAATAACGCCTATATTGATTCCTTGTGCTGCGTCAATAATAACTACTTTATGTACGTTTTCTCTCACAAACGCATATTAACCGTTGTCACTGGCAAAGTTTCAAAGAACCTACAAATTAACAGATTCATGATCCTAGAAAGGTAAAAATTCACGATCGAAAAATTTGAAACTTGAACTTATTTAAGAATGAGCGGGTATTCTTCCAAAACGTATATAAAGAAATGAGTATTTGTTAACAATAACGTGATATTTTTTATGGGTTTTAAAGTCAAAAAATTAAAGGTAGGGATTTAAGAAGTACTCCTTAAATGATATAATTTCGAAAGGGTTTTTGCGAATCCATTTGTAATCTTATTTGAAATGAAAATAACTTTCTTATTTATCTGCTTTTTCAACTCTATTTAATTCCCCTTGTACATTGGTTGATACATATTAAAATTTTCTATGTTCAAAAAATACGAAAATCATAAAAGATATAAACGCTATAACTAAACTTTTCGCCGACATCTAACTCGAGGATATATTAGCTAATAGATTTAATCAAATATATTTCAATAAATCCTTCATCAATACCTATACAACAAATATTTGGAACAATATAAGTGATAGAATTAATCCTACAGAATATTATGTATTGTTAATTCAAGTGTAATATTGCCAACCGTTATCAATCCCGTCACTTTCTATATTATATGAATCAAACTGTGTAAAAGACTTTATAAAATCGATGAAAATCGTTTCGACTAACGAATTAGTTAATATGATCCTTGCGAACCGATTTTTACCGAGTAAATAAAACGTCGACAGCGTAGAAAGCCACTTAAAAGAAAAATATATACTAAAGAGGAAAACCTCGATAAGGATTACTGGCTTGAAATAGAATGTATAACGGTTAGAGTATAACAAAAAAAAAATCCAACGGTTTCCTAAACCTTAAGTTATAAACTGAATATATTATTCACAACCCGGTTAAGCTGTTAGATAAAGGCAACCGAGTCAAAATCAACAGTCTCCTGACATATGGAGTCGTTCAACTTATACTATTAATGTAATTTAAAAGGTAATACTAAACAATTTTTAAGTTAAATATACTTTATGAAATTAAAAGAGAAACCAAAAACTAGCCATACGTAATGTCAAAGCTTATTTCCTCAGCATATAATTATAAAAAGAAAACTTAAATCCCAATTGAATCGTCTGCAATCCAAAAAATAATAATCATCATTTGATCTTCATAATTTATGACAATTGGACTGCCAATTTAAACAGTAAGTTTTCTCTTAATAACCGTAAAATTAGGCAAACTTATACGCAATACATTACGCATTTTTAACGAATGTTACTATTAGAATGATCTACAAATATAAGTGATAAGTTTCCTACTAGAACGGTAATATAATATGTTTAAACCTATTATAGACTGGCCGAAACAAACGTCCATGAGTCTTTAACGTACCAAACGAACTTTTAAGATCAGTTGTATAAAAAACTTTAAAGATTAATTTCTTTTTAATAAACACGTAAAGTAAAACCTTCAATATAATTTATGTATAAATGAACTATATAATCTTTCCTAAAAGTATTGAGTTAATAATTTCTATAATATATATTATTCAAGCGCTGGGGCTTTGAAAGTGCAATCGATTAAAACGTTAGATACTAATATATATTATAAATTTAATATATGTTTACTAGCTATATATAATGTTGACGATACCCGTAGCATATACCTTAATTTACATCCAAAAAATAGTTACAATCATGGTGAATATTAAGAAGACCAAAGAGGTAAAGATTTAACAGTACCTCGAATATAGGATTCGAACAGCTTATCTCGCTACTTTATACTAACCGAAAGCATTTTACGATATATCGAATACGGCATAAGTTTGAAATACGGAAAATGAAAATATTAAGAATTAAATGAATGTGTTTAGTAGCAAATAGAAATTTAAGATAAAGGTATTAATATAGTATCGCTAGATTTAATAACGACGAAGTTAATGAATTTTAAGGATAGTTATTTTGCGAATAATTCTAATGTTATATCATAAATTTGATTTATTATAATACTCGTCAACTAGGATAGATTAAATAGGTTATTTACGATTACCAGTTACCTTGTATTTTCAATATCTGCTATGTATGAACGTATAATATGTAAAGTTTTGGTATGAAAATTCAATATATGATAACAGGTTTTGACATCGGTATAGAGACCGTATATACGTTAAAGATTATTACCAAATAACTGGGATTACTTTTGGTAGGTATATTTGTATATATTAACTACTGGAGCCGTTACGAATGTCTTTCGAAGCTGGGTACAACTAGTAACGACCGTTTCATTGTAAATTCAATGGTTGTAAAGTAGGTATACAAAGCTTATATAATTAAGGAATGAAGGTGCACTAATGGTAAAGATAATACAGTTGACTCTATAGCTAATTCTTCATCTAATAACGCTCTGAATAGGTTTGTGAATAGTAATGGACTGACCGTACGAATCGAGAGTTACATAGATATCCCGGCACGTAACATAAAGGAACAGGAATACCCTAGCAAACTGGAAAACTGTCAGGGTAGTAGGAGCAATAGTAATGCATAAGAAAAATACGCTTAGAGTTACTAGCGAATAGTACGTAATTGGTGGCGTACAAGTTTATAACGTACGTAAATTTGTTGCTAAAGGCTTATATACGGGAGTTGAAGAAGTCGAGACCTGTAATTGTGGAGCGAAGCATTGTAATTAGACTCAATTTGCGTGTAAAATAAACTGGTTTGATAGGGGTCTAGCCTATAGAATTGAGAAAGACTTTAAGGATTACCACAAATTGGTGGGTAGCCATACTAGCATACGCGCACAAAACAAAAAGTCGACAGTATTGAAACTGCAGTTAATTTCAATACAGTATGTACACACTTTAGGTTTGAGTACGGGCCAAGTAATTGGCCATACAAATTAGTATGCAGAGTAGCTAGCGGGCTGCCAAACTTAAAAGTAACACATCACCACTTTCAATACAACACACCAGTTACTTCGACCACGATTCGAATCAACTAACTTTCAATAATAAAGACCTACTAACAAGTTTGTTAAAAATAAATAAGACCAACAATGAAAAAATGTACCATTAGTTCAAACAAAAGTCTTTAGCGGTATATATAGCCACGTTATTCCAACCTAGAACATTTAACAATTAATTAGTTAAAGAATAAGTTCGAAATTGATAGAATGAATATTTTCGCAGCATAAATAAACGTGTATCATGATAAACAAATAATTTGGGTAAATACATCAATATTATACTCAACCTCGCGACAGTAAATTTGATGGTTTTTATAGACAATTCCTTCATTAATAATGCAGACGCGAATTTTTATATAGCATTCCTTATAATATTTTCTAACGAAAATGTATTTAATAGATAGTTTACAATTACTAGAAGCCATGTATCCTAGAAATTTCTAAAATATAGGTGCATGATAAAAATAGTATTATCATGTAAGGTAAACACTATAATAATAATATTCGATAGAAGTACGGAAATCAACAGCATATTGAAAATTATTATAAAATATTCGAAATTACTTTAGATACCTGTAATCGTTTGTATTAATTTTCTAAGCCTTTACGAATGTCTTTTCCAAATCCAAACAACAAACAAAAATAGTTCAATAATAAAGGAGATGCCATTGAAAGAAGTACAAAAGGCTGGAGGAATCAACAAACTAAATTAAATCAACATGAAAAATACTCCGCCGATGTTATAATTAAGACCCCAATGAATGAAGTCTATGAAAAATTTACAAATAATAATATATTGACCATTCGTACTGAAAAAAACATGAAACGGCCAGTAGGTAACATAAAAGTATAGAGATACTTTAGAAAATATGAAGACTGCTAAGGTTATAGACTCAAAAACTTTACCTAATTCTATTGTTTACAAGTACAAAATTAATCGCGAATAAGTTTGTGATTAAATACTTGAATATGGGAATGAAAGATGGTGATGTTTGGAATTGAAGGGTGAAAACTTTAAATTGATGTGAAATTTGGGTATAAAACGGATTGGTATTAGTAGAGTAATATATATTGGGATGCGAGTAAAGTCAGACGTTACCGTTAATTGGTAATCGACTATACTAGTATGTACGTACATGAAAACAAAAGGTCGTTAATTTTGAAATAGAAGTTAATTACAGTATAGCTAAGTTAATTATATCATTCATAAGTTAACTGTAATAGATACAAGGCAATTGCATTAGAGTGTCCAATTTAATTTGAGGTATGGACTAAGCAGTTACCCATACGAATTAGTGTGTAAACCAGATATCAATCTACCAAACTAAGAAGTAACACATCACTATCTTCAGTGTAATACACCAGTTACTACGAAAAGATATTCGAATCAACTACATTGAAAAAATAACAGCCTACCAATACCCACAATATTTCATTTAAATTAATTTTATTTTACAAATGATACATTTTCTGATTCATAGGATCATACCAAATGATTGCCCATTTTTTGGCTTCAAAACAACATAAAAACACTCCTAGTTGAAAACCTGTAAAGTTTACAATTATACTAATAAATTTAATATAGCTGCTATTGAAAATGATGGACAAAAAAGATACTATTGAAAAATATGAAACTATTGTTATTGAATCGAATAAAGCCGACGTTAATATAAACAATGAAGATTTTACAAAGAAACCACCATTTTAACAATGAATGTAAAAATTAAAATACTATGATAGAAGAAACCAACAAATGATTTAAATAAAAAAAACATATTGTTATACGCATACGAAAACGAAACTATTGAATTTTATGCGACGTATGAAGATTAACTTCAAAAGTTTGGTTTAATTATTAATAAAGTCTGTAAACCTTGAATATATTTGCCAAGGATGTTTATTCGATGCAACTAGTCGTAGTATTTCATATCCCTAGTGTTGTATATAATAGCGTATATATTGGTAGGTCTTCGATCGTACAACATTTATCGATTCGATTGGTCTTCGAAGTAATAGTAGTATTGCATTGGTCAGGTGGTGGATGTATTGATTTAGGTTTGACAGACCGCTAGCTGGTCTGCACTGTAATTTGGATAGCCAACTGCTTGGCCCGTGCCCTAGAGTGAAGTGCAGCGTACTGCACTCAACTTACACCCAGTGCGATAAGTCTGCATAAAGTAATACACTCAACTTGCAGTTCAGTATAATCAACTTTACTGTTAATTAAAGTTGACCTATTGTATTGTATGTAATACCATTCCAATACTGGCGGCTTTTTAGTTTGTGCGTGCACGCCAGTGTAGCTAACTCATCTTTTCCAGTTACCACTGAATTACCCCATTGTTAACTGGCCAGACCCCTGTCAATTTCAGTTGACTTTTATACTGAATTGTATCCAATTTCATGTAAATTGACCTCATTTCACCTTAATTGCTCCGTTGCCCCGAGGTCCGAGTTTATTAATTCCCACGAAAAGTTCTTTCATTATAAACCTTTATAGGCCTCCACTTTAACCGTGCTACTTAAATAAATTACCATTATCTTTAATCCCCTGGTAATTTTCTAGTCCGACGGCATATCCATGTTTGCCGTCACGTGATTTGGGCTTTTTGGGCGGCTTATCAACGTCGCTCTCGATACATATGGTTAGGCTGTTACTATTTACAAACTTTTCCAGAGCCTTGTTTAGCACTGTTTTCGTTATGGCATTTGCAGGATTGTCCTTGCCATCGATCTATCGGAACTTCTTAATTTCCCTCCCTTCGTAGACTTTATGGAGTACTATTACATTGATTATAAGACGTTTTTTGTTGGTGGTACCGAGCTTCTAAAGGCACTCGAAAAGGCTCCTCAAGTCGGTACAGATTATTACCTGGATAGGAGGAATTTTCAGCTGCCTAGTAATAATGTTATGAGTTTCCTATAGTGTTATACCTACGTTAAAGCTTGTTATTATATCGTAGACCTCCAATACCAGTACGTTTTGTGTGATCATTTTGCATTTGATGGAGATCCAGTAAATTAGGCTACCAATAATACTAAATTGGTCTTTCTGTTTGTCTTCGTTAACGAGGGTTATTATAAAGCCAATATATAAAGACAAGTCTGTGTTATTTGCAAAGGATCTGTCCATGAAAATAATTAGCTTAACTTTTAAAAAGTAGATTGAAACAATATTAATTCCGTGGTCTAGATTTCGCATTTGCTACTCGAGCCTTTTATTCAACCGGTTAAAGTCCTTATCCGTTAGCTCTTGTGTTTATACCGCGATGGATAGGTTGTAAAAAACTTCCGGTTAGCATAAAGTAACAATATAGCTTCCTTAAATACACTATTCCAAGTATCGTTAAGCTTTGGTATCGTGAGTTTCGTTAGTTATAGCCAAAACAGAACCTTAGTTTTTCTAACGAAGGCTAATGCCAGCATTAACACTAAGTATACGGATTGAAGATTTCTTAAATTCGAGATAGCTATTTTTCATCAACGTCGTTACCAGCTTATAATTCCAAAACTTGAAGTCCTTAATCGCCTGCTATTCCAGTGTCACAAAGCCAGCCATTCCGACGAAGAGGGTATCGTCAATTTACATACCTACCACGCTGAAGTTCTTTTTTTACGTTTTTAGCAAATACGGTTGGTATATTAAAAACTTTATCGCCAGCCGTAATGGAAAGAACGATTAGTAGGTCAGGAACCAGGAGACGTTGACTTCAGCTGATCCATATAGTAACTTAATATAACGTATTATCTTACCTAAAAGGTAAATGGCACTGAGTATTTACAATAGTTTTATTAATACGATTCGATATAAGTCCTTTATTAAATTCGTATAAACTTACGTTATATTACAGATATTGAGCGTAAACTTGCCTTTAGGTTTATCTAATAAATTGACTACTAAAGCGACCACTAAATATTAACTGATCTTTTAAATCGTTGGCGATTGTATCATGATTTAGTCCTTGCCTTTATTACCGTATCCTCAAACGATTAAACATGATTTTTTGTACGGTCGCCCCGTAATTTTGCCTTTAATTTAGTAAGTAATCCTCGACTTAAAAATCGTAATATTTGGGGTTTAAAGGTTAAAATCGGTTTTCGACACGAATTGTTTAACCCCTCGAGTTAACAGGCTGTTTATCTCGACCTTATTACTTTTCTTAAAAGGTCTGCCAAAGGTTTTGATAATCCCTTACACTCGAAGTTTTAGTGCTAAGTCTTTGTTATCCTTCTCCTTCCTGCTTACCTAAGTAGTATTGTAGATACGGCCCGGTGTATATTCCTTTTATTTAACGTTCTTCTTCTTCAGAGTTTGTTTGCGTCGGCGACATTTCATCGGCTTATCGATAACGGGTGGAAGAGTTTCGTATTGGCTCAGTTGTTTAGCTCAAGAGTCTTTATTATTAGTAGCCCTAATATAAGGCTTAACCTAGATAATTCGAAAGGATATAAAACCTTTAGTAATTTTAACAACTACTTTAGAGTTCATGATACTTAATATCCTATACGGGCCCTTCCATTTGCCCGGCTCCCGCCACACAAGGACTTTATTTTGTAACGGCAAAACGAGTACATCGATTGTCGTAAAGCTGTTCCTGGTGTTAAGGGTATTATTAACCTGGCGGCGTGCCGATTCTCTTCGCAATTCCTTCAGAGTTTTACTGTAGGCTATAATACGTTTTTAAATACTTGTTGAAGGTGGAGATTCATTTGTTAGGCGTAGATACGCTCCAAAGACCAGCAATGTTAACACTAAGTCATTAGGTTCTACAATGTCGTTTAGGCCTTTTATTGCCATTTATAGGCGTGTTTTCGGATCCGTAAAACTTCTAATCTCTAGAGTAAGGATATTATACGTACGGTGAAGTAAGGCGTATAACTTTTCAACCTTTCCAATGCTCTAGTGGGCTTTTAAAGGTACCTGTTTATACTAAATACCTATCATTTTGGCATTTTCCTGAAACTCCGCCGCCGTAAAGTTGATACTGGTATCGTAAACAACGAAGTTAATGTAATGATCACACTAAATACCCGTGAGTATATAGAAGGTGTCAGAGGGTTTATGTTATCAAGAAGGTAGCAGAGGTGCTGAGTGAACAATATCGCAACCGTGCAAGTGATGATCAAAAGCCGTGAGGCTATTCAGAATATACTGAGACTGAATACTTAGATTGACAACTGAAGAGTTATGAAGGAAATACTATCTATGYGGTGCTGATCGTGTCCTTATATCCTTAATCCTTCATACGCCTTCAGTGCTGGATCATATTGGATCGAAACATGATCTCAATGATCCTTAGTGCGTAACCCTAACCCTAAGGTTGCTGACATAAGATATATGCCCACCTGATGTGTTGGACATCGGGTCTTAATGTCTTAGCCCTATACTGGCCTATTTTCTGACCCTCCGATGTTCTTGGGTCATAACAGTTAAGTGAGACTAGGTACGTATCAATCCATAGCATCCTTAGCGACTCCCACGTATCTTTTGTAAAAAAGAACTTTAAAAACTTAGCTCCGTAAAAAAGGTTATGAAATCAACGATATAAAAATAGGCTTATTATCAAAGTAAAACACATTAATAAAGATCTTGTAGTTAAAGTCCTTATTTTCTTTCAATATAAAATTAAATCTCTGAGAGGCTTAGATATATATTTGGCAGTAGTGGCAAAGTCTTTTAATAGCTTCTAAAGCAAAGTATTCTACATATTTATACCCTGCAGACTTTAAGACTTTATACAGCCTATTGATAGCTAGGTGGTTAAAGCGCCGGTATAGTTAACGTATCTATAGTTTTATCAGGTTTAACACCACTACTTTCTGGACTTAAATATAAAACCATAAGTACCCCACCTTTGAGGCGAGTGAAAACTTTTGGACATTTTTAACTAGTTCGTCTACGTTAACGTCAACGTTAACATCGAGTTTCTTTATATACTCTAAATAAAGTAGGAAAGAGGTAGGAGACTTAAGGATACAAAATGTAATCGTTTTTACGATAGTTTAAACTATCATTGTCCTTAGTAACGATAGTTGTTCGCCTAATCCGAAACCAACTTTAGCCTTATCAGCATCGTAACGATTGATCTTAGTATATATAGTAATTTCCCTCTGCAGTGCCATGTACTGTGAATAACCTCCTATTAAATATCTTGCCTCTCTTGTATCTTACATAATACCTTAAAACGTATGGTACATATAACTATCGCGAAGGTTAAAAGTGTATAAAGTGTTAGTAGTTTGGTTAAGGCAAAGGTAATGGTTTTTACCATTTAAACGGTATAAAAAGGCGTGGTTGGCTAATCACTAAGCCGTATCAAAAGTAGTATCTTCGTGTCACTTGATTTGTTTAGGGGCGTTACCGTTATTAATTAACTCGTCGCCCTCAAAGTTTACGATTTAATCAAAGTAGTCCTATTTAAAAGCAGGAGAGTATTAAGAGTGGTATACTGCATTTTTGTTATTACATTTGGTAAGGGGGTATCGAGTTAAATAACAGTTAGACTTACTACAAATCTAATATCTCTTGGCACTATTACGAAGATAATGCTTACGGTTAACAGGTCCGCTTAAATCTTGGCCTTATTGGTGTTAACATAGCTATTGCATCCAGTCTATAACCGGTGGGCCAAACATTAGTCGTTATAGGCGCTCGTACTTACGGTTGACATAATTAACCACTGTAAAGTTTTTTTTTATTCACGTTAAGTAATTTATCGGTTTAAAAGTATATACTAAGCGAATTTGGTGTAAGTGCCATCATAATAATAAACGAAAAACGTAACTGGTTAAAAAAGCCTTTACAGGTGGCATCTGAGCGTTGTAAGATATATTCAAATTGTTTAACACCCGTGACTGCTGACCGTACCTATTCGCGAAGTATAACTTCGCCAACACAAGCTTTCCACATTAATTTCTAGCATAACATAAACTTGTTGATTATTTGTTTAAATATATCTATCGGTGTTTCCTCCTCTTTCTTCTTAACTATTATCGTTGCACACCTCATGGTGGCACAATTTATGTGGTATTACGTAAGGTGTATATTGTATTCGAAGTGTTCCTTGATATTATCGTATACTTCGCGAAATGTACTTGTTCTAATAAGAAAGGTCAGGTAGTTGTCCCTAACGTACCCTGTAAGAATTCCGGGGAACAGTAAGTAAAAACCTAAAGATGAAACCTTTATCCATTTGCAAATATTTTAAAAAGGTATTATCATGGAGTCGAGGAGTTTGTAGGGCTTCCCATTATACTTCTTTACTTTATTTCAAATCTTAACGAAGTACGTAAACAAATTATAATTAATATTAACCATCTTCATAGGTCTTTGGAGAAAGTCGTAATAATCATCCCAGCCTTAAATGATATTTCCTGGAAATTTAAGCTTTAAAGCTTTTAAAACACGGTATTGAAGGTAATTGCTAGTCGTCTAGCCCGAGGTGTAAAGTTTTGTGGTAGGGTCTGTAATGCGCTTTCGTATATAGGCGAATGTAAACATAAAAGGGTTTTAAGGAGCTTGGAGACCAAATTCCTAAGAGGCGATAGATATTTAATGGTTTTAAAACATCTGACGATCTTACTTAATTAACTGGTGTATATTACCAACGTCAATACCTTTGACCGCATTAGCAACCCTTACTTTACGCGCTCTACCAGAACTAAAGGCGTACTCCGTGTTATTACGTAGTGGTGATAGGCTATCGAATAAGTTAATATACATATCGTCCGTATATAGAAAGGCTTGGCTTAGCTAAGAGTAAAGGAGAGGTCCCTTGGATTGTATATGAAGTCGTTAGGGTTTCTTAACACACTTTCATTTAGGTCGTAGGTCTTAAAGGTATTTTCTAAGTTGGGTTAAGTTAAATAAAGTCTTCACTAACCTAGTAAAACTCTTCTCTAATACGTAGATCCCTCGGTGTTCAAGTTTTTCTTTTAACTTAAACTTAACATTTTTTTAAATCCTCCTCCATATATTAATAGTCTAGTTGTTAAAAAGTTTATAACATTTGCAAAAAGCATATCTGCCGCGATTACGTTTTTTCGCCGCCATCTAATTTAATGATATAATAGCCGATGAAGTTGATAAGATATACTTCGGCTAAGTTCTTGTTAATATCTTTCCCCACAGAAGTTACTATAATAGTATTTGGAAAAAGCAGGTCTGAGCGTCTTTATTACTTCATTGCTGGTAGGGTCGGCGATAGCTTTAAAGTGTATGCTAATGATAAATATCTTGACTTTTCAGCCTTTATAGGACTTGATGGGCGTGTAGGGTGAAAGACTTGGTAATCTTTGGTCGTGGGGGCTTGGTATTTTGGCGTAAAGTTGCGTGGGAACTTGTCAACTCAGCGGTTTAACGTAAGGCTACGCGACATGGCTTTCTTAATGTGGCTTATTGTTTTTGCTTAAAACAGTAGATTCGGCGATTGAAATGGCTTAAGGAGTTAAAAAAGTAAAGTAGTGCAAAGGTTTGGTGTAAAGGGTAAAGTCGAAGATCGTTTGTTGTTGGTGAAAGGCGAAAGTTGAAAGTCGTGGTTGTTTGGTGTAGGGACTTAGTCTTTTTTACAGTAGTAGTACCCGCAATAGTACTAACTTAGCCGTTTGCTAACTTTCAAAACTTTAAAACTTTTAACAGTCAATTGTAATATCTTTAAGAAGAATTAATAAAGATTTTTTGTTGATTTCAAATAATGATACCGTCGCTTACTTTCAGATTACCGTTAGGAACTAATCTAACCTAAAAGTGTTCTTTATTTTCCTGCCGTTAGGGACTGACGTAGTACTAATAAAGGCCTTTCGCCAAAATCTTTCCTTTACCTTAGCCGTCGTTTTTAACGTAAAGCGTAACCGAAAAGTAGCTTCTTCTTCTACTTACTTAATATGTGCTTAAGCCAATAATCACTAATTAGTGTTGGTAGGCCTTAAATCGTTGCAACGTTTTTTGATTCGATTGGTTTTCGAAGTAATAGTAGTATTACATTGGTTAGGTGGTAGATGTATTGATCTAAGTTTGACAGACCGCTAGCCGGTCTGCACTGTAATTTGTATGGCCAACTGCTTAGCTCGTACCCTAGAGTGAAGTGGAGCATACTACACTCAACTTACACCCAATGCGGTAAGTCTACACAAAACAATACACTTAACTTGCAGTTAAGCATAGTCAACTTTACTGTAAGTAAAGTTGACCTACTGCACTGCATATAATACTATTCCAACAGTATGTACCAGATTATGAACCTCATCGATAAAACACACTCCAATTATCACCGCATGTTTGATGGCCGAGTTTGGAAATATAATTTCATAAAAATAAGAAGTTTCAAAGTTACTTTCAAATTTGAATGCTACATACCCAATTTCATTCAAATTAAGGGACACTATTAATAGGTATTTATTGTTGCAACTTAGTCGATTTGGATTGTGGTTCAAGTAATTGGTGTATTGCATTGAAAATGGTGACGTGATACTTCTTAGTTTAGTAGACCGTTAGCTGGTGTACACACTAATTTGTATGTGCAACTGCTTAGCCCGTGCCCCATATGCAATTAAGCACTCCACTGCAATTCACTTGCCACAAATACAATCAATCTACAGTTAGTATAGTTGACTTAACTGTACTACAATTAACTGCTGTTTCAATAGACATATTTATTTAGCGTTATAAATTTGACCAATAACACTCAATTAGATTTCAAGAGGTCACTATTCCAGGTGAAACCCGTTATCAATTTATGGCATTTCAATTTCCTATTTACAGAACTGATTTTCATGTTTTATTTATTACTTTGAAGGTTTAAGTGTATAAAAATATCAATGGTTTAACAAGTTTAATGGTTCTTTTCCCTCTGCATTATTTATAGCATTAATAATAACATATAATAAAAACCAAAAGTTATAAGTATAAGAACATGACAATTACTTATGGTGTTGGAACAGTAGTCATTGCAGTACAGACAGTCAACTATACTGTCAAGTAAGTTGACTGTACTAACTGAAAGTTAAGTGTATTGTTTTTTGGATTGACTGTAAAGTCAAGTATAGTATGTGCCCAATTTAGACTAGGGCACGATCCAAGCAATTGATCATATAAATTAGTGTGAAGATCGACTAGAGGTTTACCCAACCTAAAATATTACATCTATCATTTGACCATGCAATACTATTTTCACTTCGACCACGATTAGAATCGATAACTTTGTAACATCTAAAGGCTTTTTAGGTAAAGCCTATTAAGACTAATCAGTGCTTTTAAGGTTAAGTCCAAATTGGCTGGATAGAAACAAAAAGCTACTTTTTGGTTATATTTTGTGAAAAACTAAGGTAGAGGAAAGATTTTTGCGAAAGGATTCTATAAATTGCATCTTCTTTTACGGCAGTAAGTCGATAAAACTTTTAGGCTGCGTCGGCTTTTACGGTAGCTTGGAGATGGCGTCGGTATCTCTATTAAAAACATTAAGAAATCTTTATCAAAACATCCTTTAAAATGTTCAGATTAACTATTAAAGTTTCAAATAGTTAAGAAAACGATTAACAAGTTTCCAAAAAACTTACAGTCGGAAAAAAGCCAAGTTGTTTTTATAGTAACTTTAAATTGCTAGTTTTGAAACCTCTGCTAAAAAAACAGCGATGCAAATAAAAAATAACCTTTAAACTCACCTTTTGTACCAATTTTCTCCCCTCTTTATACATTACAAAATCGTCAATCGTTAAGGTCGTTATTTTAAGCGAAAAACTTTAAGAATATCCAAATCTTGCCAAGAACACTACGTCGCTTGACTCCACGTCAAATAACCAAATTTCTACATTTCTAGATCGCCATATTTTTACGCTTTCAAATCTCCAAGTCCCTTCGCCCAAACTACCACATTAAAATAACACCTAATTAGGAATGAATAATAGTAATGAACTCTTTTAAACCTGTTTTTTCAAAGTATTACAATAAAAGGCTTTCTATTAAAGATATAGACAAGACTTTTACCAAAGTATAATTGATTAATTACATTGGATCGTATTTTATAGTTACGAAAGTCATCGGAGACTTTAGCCATAACTCCTCCACTTTTCAAAACTATCGTAAGTTTATCAACTATTAAATAATTAACACATGGAAAAAAAATCAATTTATGGTCAAAACCAAGTTGAATATCGAGATGAATAAACGAGGGATTTACGTTTTTAAAAGACCTTATTAGGATTAGTATAAACCTTTCTTAAACTAGCATAATTTGAAAATTGATTTGAAAATCCTCGATCTTAAAATTCTTCATTTTGAAAGTTACGAGAAAAAGGTAAAGGAAAGGTTGTTAAATCTTATCAATACTCTTATACTCGTTCCATGGGGTTACCACCCCTTCATTTTTTGTTGAGTCAAGCTTTTAAACCCGTTGATACCAATTTTTCACGCGCCGACGATGATAAACCTATTAATTTATTTGATAGTTTAATTCTAACGCGTGATAATTTGGAGTACACGTTTGGTGGAGGTAGAGCATATAAAGTAGCGGCTGCTAATACGACAAAATGAATTAATATCGACGTTATCTAATGGTTAAGTAAGTAAGATCGTCAAATTCATTAAATATTTTCTTTAAATTGTTAAACTCTCAAGCCGTTTCACGATTTTCTTAAAATAGTCAAGATTTTAGTAAAGTTTTTTTATGATAGGTACATCTATATATGTAAACCTATCACAAGTTTTATTATAAGAATTTACTCCTCGGGCTAAAAGACTGGCAATTACCCCTATTAATACGATTCTAAGGTATTGAGAAACACTATCGACGTTTAGGATGATTATTGTAACCTTTTCTCCAAACTTGTCAAAATGATCAATATTAATTACATACTCCTTACGGATTTCGCCAAGATTTGAAATAATATAGAGATGTATAACAACAAGTATTATAATTTGATTGATACTGCAATCATATTAATTTTCCAATCTTTGTAAGTGAATGAAAGTTTCCCATTTGAGTTTCTAATGCCTTTTCCTACAAATTCTTACAGGTTGCGCCAACAATTTATACCTGAATTTTTTTGATAAAATAAACACTTTGTGTAAATTTTATTACGATATAAAAAGTAATCTAGAGTATAAATTCCCCCTTATGTAGTATCATACGGATCGGATAATGATAATATATATGCTGATGATGGTTAAAATGAAAAAGGAGGAAATACTAATGTAAATATTTAACTAGATATTAAATAAGTTATTATTGTACTGGAAAGTACTTGTGAAAGCATACAGTTCCAAATTAATATATTGGAAATTGGTATAGGTACTAATTCTAGGCATTAAAGAAGTTGAATATATTTTATAAGGCTTAGGTACCACTTTTCAAACTCTGTTTTACTAGTTGCGTTCATCTTTTACAACTATAATGACCACTGCTTCAAAATCAATTAATATGTATTCCTACGGTGATTACTTTCGATATTGTGATAATAAAGACCTTGCGATATCTTATCGCATTAATCTTAGCTGCAAAAGGTCCTAAAGTTCAAAATCTGGGTTAAAATCATTGAATTGTAAATTACATTAGCGATAGTAGCATGTGTAAGATCTAAATTAATTTATTAACCATATTAACTATTGTGGTAATAATAGCAAAAGATGTTGAATTTGTGACAATTCCAGAAGTCAATTAACTTGTTGCCATTAGACTTAAAGTTGTAAATATTAGGTGATATACTATATCTGTGGATATGTTGATCATATATTCTTATAGTTAGTAAGCATCTATGTTCTAGGTGAGAGCTTATAAGCTCTTACATGAGGCGTGCACTCTCCTGGTGCCTCTTCTCCCTTCTAACTACCTATTTTTAATACTCCTTATTTTAGGATTACTCTTCTATCTCTTTAGATTTACTTCAATAGAAATAGACCTTACCGATACTAATAATTAACCAATTCGATCGATTACAAACAGTTGAGAAAAGAAGAGACGAACATATATAAATTTCCTACAGCGGGATGTTGTAACGGTTTTCACTGTCCATGTTTTAACATTACGATCTATAAGAAATATATAAAAGTATAAAAAGAGTAAAGAGAGAAGTGATTTTCAGGAGGATAATTTCAGTACGATATTATCAACTCAGTTAGTACCTTATTTATTAAAATCCCCATTACTCTATTATCAATTCGGTTGGCGCTTTAGATGTATCCGGGTACTTTTTAAGGAGAGTTTCATTAAGTAATTGTTACGCAAGAAATTAAGTTCGGACCCTTTTATTGGGATCTATCCGACGAAAATGTAGTATTCGAACCACTTAAACACACTTCGAAAGTAACTAAACCCACTTTTAGGACCCTAATACAATTATTCTACGCCTCTAAATAACATCTAAAGCGCTTATAAAACATATAATAAACGCCTAAAGTACTTCTTACAACGCTTTAATACATTTTGCAAGTGTTAATCATGGTATTTGAAACACTTAATATATCATTTTAATTCGCCTTTACTATTGGTAGGGCTTTAAACTTTTCAACTTTGTCGATTCGATTGGTCGAAGTAAAAGTAGTATTGCGTGGTCAAGTAGTACATGTATTGTTTTAGGTTGGGGAGACCGCAAGCTAGTCTTTGTAGTAATCTGTATAGCTAATTGCTTGGTTCGTACCTTAGTGTAAAGTGGGCGCATACTATAGTTAACTTACAGCTATATATTATGCTGGCAGAAAAAAAAATACACTTAACTTGTAGTTAGTATAGTTAACTTTATTTATAATAAAGTAGACCTATTACACTGCAATTACTGCTATTCCAATACTGGCAGCTTTTTAGTTTATACGTTTATGGTAGTGTGGTTGACAAATCTTTTCCGGTTAGCTCTTAACTACGACCTCGTTAATTAGCTAAACCTCTGTCTATTTTAATTGATTTTCACATTGAATCACACCTATTTGTACTTAAATTAACCCCAATTGCCGTTAGTTTTCCCACGGCTTCGAGGTCCTACTTTATCAACTCCTACAAAAAGCTCTTCCCACATAAGCTGATGCAAAACTTCACTTTAGGTGTGCCAATTAAACAAATTGACACCGTTATTCTCCTGGAAGTCTTCCAGTTTGCCAGCACCTCCCTAACCGCCGTTACATGATTTGGCCTTGCCGGGCGGCCTCTTAACGTATCCCTTGATACGTATAGTTAGCCTATTGCTATCTATAAACCTTTTAAGAGCTTTATTTGGCGATCCCTTTTTCATAACATTAGAAGGATTGTTTTTCCCGTTGATCCACAAGAACTATTTAATTTCCCTACCTTTGTAGGCTTTGCGCAGTGCCATTACATCGATTATTAAGCGTTTTTCGCTAGTGGTTCCGAGTTTCAAACGCTATTCGAATAGGCTTTTCGAATATGTATAAATTAATACTAGGATAGGAGGAATCTTTGGCTATCTGATAATAATATTAAGAGTTTCCCATATTATTGTACTTATATTAAAACCTATCATTACACCGTAAACCTTTAAAGCCAATACTCTTTGTGTAATAATTTTATATTTAACAAAGGTTTAATAGATCAAGCTCCTGATAATGCTAAACTTCCCCTCCCGCCCGTTGTTAATTACAAGGGTTATTAGGAAGTCTATTTATAAAGACAAGTTAGTGTTATTTCTAAAGAATCTACCTATAATGACAATGAATTTGCTTTCAACAGGTCGATTAAAACTATATTTATCTCTTGGTTCAAATTACGTATCAACCATTTAAGCCTTTTGTTTAGACGGTTAAAGTCGTTATTTATTAAGTTTTTTCTTTGTGTCGTAAGAGATAGGTTATAAGATTCCTCCGGTTAACACAAGGTGGAAATATAGCTGCCATAGATACTTTATTTTGGGTATCGTTAAGTCTTAGGCACATTAGTTTTAGCGGTTATAGTCAAACTAATTCCTTAGTCTTTTTGGAGAAAGCTGAGGCCGGTATTAACACTAAGCATACGGATTGACGGTCCGTTCAAGTTAAGTTGATTACCTTCTGTTAACATCATGACTAGCTTACATTTTCGGAACTTAGGGTCCTTAATCGCTTGTTGCTTCAACAACATAAAGTCAGCTGTTATAAAGAAAAAGTTATTATTAGTTTATATACCTATTGGACTAAAGGTCTTTTTTTAATCTACTAACAAATACGGGTCATATATTAAAGACTTTATACTTAGTCATGATTTAAAGTGAGATTAATATGTAAGGAATTAATAAACGCTTGATTTAGCCAATATATACAAAGGCTTAATATATCGTATTACCGTTTCCGAACGGTAAACAGCACGCAATTTCTATAACAATTCCAGTAATATAATCCGCTGTAAATCGGTTGCTAACTACGTATATATTTGCGTTATATTTAGGCTATTATATCTAAACTTGCCTTTAGTTTTAGCTAATAAACTTGTTGTCAGAGAGATTACTAAGTGTTAGCTAATTTTCTGAATCGTCGACAATGATGTAAAGATTTAGGTTTCGCTTTTATTATCATATTTTTAGGCGATTAGACGTAAATTTTCGTACGGTTGCCCCATAGTCTTGGCTTTAACCTCGTGGATAATCCTCGGCTTGAAAATCGTAATATTTGGGTTTGAAAGGTTAAAGTCGGCTTTTGGTACGAATTATACGATTCTTCGAATTAGTAGACCGTTAATCTCAACCCTATCGCTTTCCTTAAAAGGTTTGCCGGAGGTCTTAATAATGCTTTACATTCGAAGCTTTAGTGCTAAGTCTTTTTTATTTTTCTCTTTCCCATTTACCCAAATAGTATTGTAGATACGGCCCGGTGGATATTTTTTTTAAAACGTTTCTCTCTTTCAAGGGTCGTACGCACTGATGGCGTTTCATCCGCTTATCTATAATGGGTGGAGGAGGTTCATATTGGCTTGATAGTTTAGCTAAAGGGTTGTTATCGTTAATAACCTTAATATAAGGCTTAATCTGGGTGGTTCGAGACGTTATAAGGCTGTTAACAGTTTTAATAACTATTTTAAAACTGGCGATAATTAAGGTTTTATACTGGCTTTCCTATTTTCCCGGTTTACATTATACGAAGACTTTACTTTATAACGTCAAAGTAAGTACGTCAAGAACCGTAGGGCCGTTTCTGGTATTAAGGGCGTTATTAAATCGGCGGTGTGCCCATTCCTTCCACAACTCCTTTAATTCTTTACTGTAGGTTATAGCTCATTTTTAGATACTTGCTAATGATGGAGATTTAATTATTAGGCGAGGGTACGCTTTAAAGACTAGTAGCGTTGGTACCAGGCCGCTAGGGTTTATAGTATCGTTTAGTCACTGTACCACTATCTAAAAGCGTGCCTTTAAATTTGTGAAGCTTTCAATCTTTAGCGTAAGAAAATTATACGTTCGGAGAAGTAGCGCGTATACCCTCTCGACTTTTCTAATGCCTTAGTGAGCCTTTATAGGAACCTATTTGCACTGGATTCTTTTTATTTTAACGTTTTTTTGGAATTTGGCCGCCCTAAAGTTGGTGCTGGTATCGTAGACGACGATTTTAGGTGGGCCTAAAGACGTTTTAATTTATAAAATCCTTAACTTTTCCCGTATATCTTTTGCCCAAAGAGACTTGAAAAATATTTCTTTGTAAAAAGAGGTTACGGAATCAACGACGTGAAAAAAATGCTTCTTATCTAAATAAAACACATCAATAACGACCTCGTAGTTCAAGTATTTGTCATTTTTTAGTGTAAACTTAAATTTTCGAGGGGTTAAGGTATATATTTGGCATTGGTTATAAAGTCTTTTCATGGTTTTTAAAACAAAGTATTGTACATCTTTATATCCTGCAAACTTTAGGACTTTATATAGCCTGTTAATATCTGGATAGTTAAAATGCCGGTGTAATTAACATATCTCTAGCTTTGTGAGGTTCAATACTATTGCTTTCGGGCCTTGAAGATAAAACCATAGATGTCATTACTTAAAGGCGAGGGGGAACCTTTAGCTGTTTTTAACCAACTCGTCGACTTTAACGTGAACGTTAACTCTTAGAGTTTTTATATCCTTTAAATGAAAAAGAGAAGAGGTAGAGGACTTGAGGATATAAAAGGTAATTAGTTTTACAATACTTTAAATTACCGGGTTTTTTTTTTTTAGTAACGATAGTTATTCGCTTAGTTCGAAGCCAACTTTAGCCCTGCCAGTATCGTAATGATTGATTTTAGTAGCAGTATTACTTTTTCTTCTCAACGCTAAGTACTACGAATAACCTTTCATCAAGTACCTTGATACCGCTGTATCTTATATAATACCTTAAAACGTGTAATTCGCGTAATGATCGCGGAGGTTAAAGATGTGTAAGGGGTTCGAGGTTTGGTTAGGACAGAGTTAAGGGCCTTTACCGCCTAATCGATGCAAGAAGGCGTGGTTAGCTAGTTACTAGACCGTGTTAAAAGGTATATCTATATGTTATTGAATATACTTAATGGTATCGTTGCTGTTTATTAACATGTTACCTTCAAAGTTAATAATTTAATCGAAGGAGTTCTATTTAAACGTGGTAAGGTATTTCATGTGATATATTATACTTCTAATGTTTTTCTCGTCAGGGGGGGTGGATAGTTTACTAATATCGAAACTTATTATAAATCTAATATTTCTTACTACTATTACGACAATAGTTTTTACAGTTAATAAGTCCGTTTAAATTTTGACTTCATTGGCGTTAACGTGGTTGTTGCCTTTAGTTTGGGGTCGATAGGCTAGACAATAGGTGTTAAGGGCGCCCGTAGCCGTATTTACGGTCGAAGTAATTAATTATTGTAAATCTTTTTTATTCACGTTAGGAAAATTGATGGCTTAGGGATATATACCAAGATAGTTTGGTATATGCGCTATTATAGTTGTACGCAAAAAGCGTAACTAGCTAAAAAATCCTTTACAAGTGGTACTTGGGCGTTGTAAGGTGTATTCAAACTCGCTAACTCCCGTAACGGCTACTCGTACCTGTTCGCGAGTTGTAGCTTCGCTAAAGTAGGCTTTCCTTATTGCCTATTAGTATAACATTAACTTGTTAAGTATCTGGTTTAACATATCCATTGGTATTTCCTCTTTTTTTCCTCGCTATTATTGCAGTTTACTTAGTAATATTCCAGTCTATATAATATTAAATAAGGTGGACATCGTATTTAAAGTGGTTTTTTATGTTATCGTTAACTTCGCAAAAGGTGCTTACTTGTGTTAGGAGGATTAGGTAATAGTCTTTAGCATTCTATGTCAAGATTTTAGGAAATAATAAGTAAAAACCAGAAGGGGGTACCTCTATTTACTTACAGATATTTTAAAAGGGTATTATTTTCGTATCGAACAGGTTATAGGGATTTCTGTTATAATTTTTTATATCGTATCAAATCTTGGCGAAATCCGTGAAAAGTTTATAGTTAATGTTAACTATCTTGACAGGTTTTAGAGATAGGTCACGATAATTATCCTAGTTTTTATTGGTGTTTCCTAGCTCTTTAAGCCTTAGTGCCTTCGAAAAGTGGTATTAATGGTAATTATTAGTTGCCTGAATCAAAGGGTAAAGTCCTGTGGTAGGAATTGCAGTAGGTTTACGTATATAGGCGAACCTACCGTGATAAGGGCTCTAAAAGGTTTGGCGATGCTAATTAAAGGGCTAGGGGGTAATAGGAGTTTAAAGGTTTTGAAAATCTAACGATTTTATTTAATTAACTTGTGTAAAGCGTTAACGTTAATTCCTTTTACCGCGTTGGTAGCAATTACTTTACGTGTCTTGCCGCTAATAAGGGCATACTCTGTGTTATTATGTGGAGGTATTTTGTTACCGAGAAGATTAATAGGTTTTTTATCGTTAATACATAAAAGGGCTCGACTTAACTAGGGGTTGGAAGATCTTTTAAAACGAATATAAAGGCATCAAAGCTTTTTAATGTCCTTTACTTTAGAGTGTAAGTTTTAAAGATATTCCTTAAGTTAAACTAGCTTGAAAGGGGGTTTTACCAGTTTGGTAAAGCTTTTTTTTAGTATGTAAATCCCTCGTTGTTGAAGTTCCGACTTTAACTAGGATTTAATGGTTTTTAAAACTGTTTTCTATATTTGAATTGTTCAATCGTTAAAAGACTCGCGATACTTGCGAGAAGCGCGATTGGGGTCTTTATCTTAATTTTATTTGACAATGTAATAGTTGATGAAATTAACCAGTTATTTTTCTGTTGAGTTTTCGTTAATATTTTAGCCCTATAGGTTTTTATTGTATTAATTGCAAAAGACAGATTCTAAGACTTCGATCGCTCTTAGTATGTTTTGTGAAGGTGTTATCTTGAGGTTTTAGATGGCGTAGAACTTTTTGGGTAAGAGGCTTGGTGATTTATCATAAAGTCGCATAGGAACTTAGTAACTTAGCGTTAAATTACACGACATAGCTTTTTCGACGCGAATAAATGAATCTTAGTATTTTCTTTTAAGGTAGCTAACTTTTAGATTCAATTGGTGTAGGGGAAGTAAAAAGAGTAAAGTAAGGGGAAAAACTTAGTGTTAAGATTAAGGTAAGAGGTCGTTTATTGTAGGTAAAGATCGAAGGTTAAAAGGTATAAGATATGAGACTCAGTTGTTTTTGGAGTAGCAATACTAGTAGTAGTATTTACTTAGCCGTTTGCCAACTTGCCGAACTCTAAGACTTCTAATAATTAATTTCAATGTTTTTTTAAGAAGATCTATAAAGATTTCTTGTCTTTTTCAATAGATATACCATCACTACCTCTAAGTTGCCGTAAAACCCTCTGTGACCTAAAAATATTTTCTATTTACTTCTGTAAAAACCGTCGAAATTTGTAAGGGCTTTTCATAATAATCTTTCCTTTACCTTAGCTGTCGTTTAAAGTAAAGCGTAACCGGACAGTAACTTTTTCTCCTACTTAGATTATCTGTATTTAACCCAATAAGCACTAATTAGTGTTGGTAGGGCTTTAGACGTTATAACATTGTTGATTCGACTGGTCGAAATAACAGTAGTATTGCGTGACCAAGTGGTCGATGTATTGTTTTAGGTTTGGCAGACCGCAAGCCGGTTTGCGTAGTAATTTGTATAGTCAATTGCTTGGCCCGTGCCCTAGTATGAAGTGTTCGCATACTGTAGTTGACTTACATCCAATACAGTAGTCTCACACAAAATAATACACACAACTTACAGTTACTATAGTCAACTTTAATTACATTAAAGTTGACCTACTGCACTGCAATTACTACTATTCCAATATTTACATACTATTTTAACTTTTACAAACCATATCTTTTCCCTAAATGCACCTTTTTTATTCCCTTTATAGTATACCACTTATTTGAAGTATTATTTACAAAGTTCCAGTTTATTAATTATATAGCCAATGTAACGTTTTCAAACGTTAAACGGATAGCTTAGAACTCTTTACTAGTTTTGGGTCACGCCTTATTTGTATTTTATTTAAATTAATAATCTCTTAAAGCTTTATTTATACTGTTTTAACTCATTTTATTTGTATTATATCTGTGTATTGTACGCTTTTGTTCACCGTTTTATTTTAAGAACTATTTTAAATACATATTATAAGTGTATAGAAAACCTTATTATTAAACCTTATTCTTACTCGATATTTATATACGATAATCTTGTTTCTATAGCTTTACTTAGAATAGGTACAAATAAAGTTCGCGGATATATAGGCCTTTTATTCCAATATACAATTCTTGGAAAAATCGTTTTATAAAAGATTAATTTAAAATTAGAAGATGATATTATTGACATGCCGGTTAAGGATTCAAACCCTTATATAGCAAATACGTATTTTATAAACCTAAATTTTCGTTTTTGGGAGTCAAAGGCTTAACGGTTTCATATGTTAGATAACTTTCGTAAAATAGTTGGGAAGTGTACAATGAAAATGTAGTATGCGGTATATAACTCTATTTTCAAAGTATTACAGGCATAAATAAAAAATGGAAGTATTAATAGTTGGGGGGTAGGAATAACCTTGTTATAAGTGCCTTATTTAATACGCCTTAGCTTAGTGACTTACTAAATGAGGGAAATAAAAACGTGGAGCAAACAAAATTTATAAAAGGATATTATTTGACGGAGTAGAAGAAATAGTTTCTTATGGAGATACTGAAGAAATAATATCTTAAAAATACTTTACGTACGTAAAGTGTAAGACGTTTCCAAAAAAAAATGACCGCGCTTTATGAAAAGTATTCGGAGCTCGAAAAAAAGGAAGAAGGATCGCAGATGTTATTCGATACACGGGTTTAATATATACTCGCCTTAATCCGCATATTTGAATAGAAACAGAGACTAAATAACGTTCCGAACATATATTACGCCCCGTACGATTATAGTTAGAACGCCTTGAATAAAAGAGACGACGCTTTCAGCGGAAATATAAAAGGAGTTTAACGATAATATAAGCTTTATAGTTTAATACCTATAAACTTTGACCCTTATCGCGATCTCCTATTACATAGATTTCCTACTAATATGATCGACTTTATAAAGTTTACAAACTTTGCCAGGCTGTAGTATAAAGACTAAAATTGTAGTAACGAACCCTACGACATCTTTAATAATAAAATCCGTATAATATTAAACACTTGTAAAAAAAAAAGATATTAAACCTTTCTAATTCTATGTTTTTGTCTTGTATCTTCATTAGGTAAGCTAAATAGTGGTATATGTACTACTTAAGTGAAATGGATATGTTTATAAAATGTTACAACTAGCTAAAGATGTATTTTTGCACGGAAATTAATTATGAATGTTAAGATATAAATTAAATGAATTTTATTTAGAAATCCGTTGAATATTAACGTGAAAATGCTGATAAAACCCAATAAAACGTGTTAACCTTTTTATTGACGAAGTTTCGAAAGTGTTAAGCGGCTTTTAAACCAGAATATAAGGGCGATAAATTGTTCATCCAACCAGTTATAAAAGTTTACCCTGGAAACTTAGACTTTGACATTACATTGTTTAAATGGAAAAAGGATTTGGAAAATTTTCGTATGAGTTTTACCATATGATTTGAGACATTAATGCGTCAATGTGTGAGTTTTGGATTAGTATTTGTAGCAGAGAAGGTTAAAGACAGGAGTCTGTAGATTATAAAAGCGGATTTCGGCAAAGTAATTTATCGTATCTTAGATGAACAATTTGAAGTATATTTAAAATATAAGGAATATGAAAGCCCTAAATACAATTATAAAGAGGATAGATATTAAAAGGGTAACTTTGGAAACCGAAAATAAAACGGTTACTAACGGGAAAACTCCTATAGTTGAATACAGGGTTAATTACATATATTACTATATCTACCTAAAAGTATACAATACTTTATAGATTTTTAGAAACTTTGTATTATATATAGTTAAATTGGTGATTAGTCGACTAATTTCATGTTATACGAATAGATTTGGGCTAAATAGTAATTTTGAATCGATTACCCTCCTGAGTACCGGATAGAAGTTAATTCTGTAGCGTATATAGTTGATTATAGAAGAGTAAAGAAGGATTATAACGTTTACCCTTACAAATGCACCTTTAAAGAAGAGGATTCAAAGAATAACGAGATTCACGTGATAATTTAAGATGAGGAAACGGATTAACAAGTAGTTATAAGACTATAAAATGTGTTATTTTAAATATAGTAGACTTGGATAACGAAATTGGCATGTTAAACGCACATATAACGTCGTGATTTACACTATTTGATAGGTATAGTAACCTATGTCAAGGTATTATTCCATATACCGACATAACAGAAATCTTGACCGCCGGAAAACGACAATTAGACGCTTTCATAATGAAGTTTAACAAGTTTTAACTCGATCAGATAAAAAAATACCGGAAAGTTTTGTTTGATAAAGGTAAGATATTATCACTTAGTATTGTAGTGGTATATATACGATTCAAAACGATTAAACTTTATGTGATAGACTTTAAAACGTCATTTCTGTTATCATTGTCTGATATAAATAAGGTTGGAATTCAGGTTCGTAATACGACTAATTAATTCGTTCGCTTTTCGGATAGTATACTAATAACGCTCCATTTCAAGTTTATATACCTATGATTGTTTCCAATGGCACGTATAATTAAAGCCGTTTCTCTAATATAACTAAAATTATGAATGTTATACTGACAATTTGAACATCCGGATGTAAAGCGTTTTTTGCGGATTTTTTACGTAGTAGGTTATACAGATATAGATAAAGGTATCTCAGAGGCTATTAAAAAGTTCTGTTACGAATACTAGCTATCTTCGTACGCTTTACAGCGGTTGAAGTTCTATCTTTAGGACGACGTAGATTTTAATTACAAAGTTATCATGGATATAATTTACTTCAAATGTTAGCCTGTCCTATATGCTATCGACGTCACATTATTATTTTATGCCACGAAATTTACGCGAAACTCTTTTGCTGCAAATTGTTGGAATACATTGGTGGATTGCTAAACAAACCTTTATTTTGGGCTTTTGGACTAAATTCACCACAATATAGGTATGGATTTCTACTCTATTCAATACCGAATTAAATTTAAGATTACCGGAAGTCAGTGTATATTGATATTAGTAGAGGCGTTTTACGATATCGAGAAGTTCGACTGATATTAATAACTGTTTCAAAAAGCGTATATAAAACTGTCCAAATAAATAAATAGTACTAATATTAATGAATCAATATTTTAAATGGTAGTAAACTTCTTGAATAACACTTTTTGGCTCAAGTGGCCTAATTTTAATACTTTTATCTTGAGCGTTTATTTTAGAGTTTATACAAATTCCGTACTATGATTGGTAATAGTATGAAGAGCAAATTTTATAACGAAGAATATAATAGCTTTGCTTTTTTTGCGGGTTAAAATAATGTTTCGATAGCATTAATAATGTGAAATGGTCCGCGTGAAACTAGAGTTTAAGATGTATTATCATAATTTTAAGTCTTAGTTTAGAAAATGAAGGATAGATAGACTGGCTTTAAGGGGATGAACCGGTTCAGAAAATACGATATATTAGTAAATTTATTGAAAGATACGAGTTTATTTCGCTAGACGATAATACGGTAATATAGTAAGGAAAAGTTAAAAGATCACCCCCCGACATTGTCATTCAACAAGTTGTATTAGTAACGTTAATCTTCAAATGAACAAAATAAACCTTTCCCAAAATTCACATACTTTTCGAATAATCCTTCATAACCTCCGCTACTGTATAAAACCGATTACCTTATATAAGCGAAACCGGCATTACGCTACCGAAAGCTTTCACTTAACTCGAAAAATACCAAACACTTTAAATTCTTTTTTACAGACTCCTTTATTACCCAAAAAAAAACGGAGGACTATAAGTTAAGCATAAAATTTCTCCTAAATGGTATTATTATAGCCTCGGGTAGCCTTTTTAAGGGTTTGATCTATGAAGAAATCTTCGCCTTAATTAGATAGCGTATTTTTCGTTGTATAAGTTCCAAACCAGAAACTTACAGAAATTATAAGATTGTCTCTACCCGTTTAGTTTACAACGCAAAAAAATAAAACTGGTAAGCCACATAAGAAGACCCGCTTTATGGTTAGAGAGTACAATAACATTGGGAAAAAAGATATTATAACTTAATCACCTACTTTACAACGGGCTAGTTTTCGTTTGTTTTTGGTGTTTAACATTTCACTACGTACTCCCTATAATCTTTGTTTTAAGGTTTGAGATATTGCACAAGTTTATACATAGTTGAAAAAATATTTTAAAAGATATATTTATGCTCATATACTTGTAGAACTTCGAAAGTCTTATTCATCCGGGAAAATCATACGTATTTTGAAATCACTTTATAGCCTTGTTAAAGTAGAAGTGTATTTTTATAATATTTCTTAAAGATATATCAAAAAGCGCCTCAGAATAATTAGCTTGACCTTCAATTCATATTCATTAGTTTAGATATTATATTTTAAAGGATCTACACTTATTGGAATATAAACAGACGAAATATTTGTATTATTTAATACGTCGTTTTCTACTACAGAAAAAAGAAAAATTTAAGAGGCTAGCCTGATAGTGAAACTCAGAGTATACCTGGCAGAGGACCGCATAATCTATTTTGACGGTATAATAATTACGTTTAATGAGAATTTTTAAAGCTTATACAAAAAGAGTAATAACATAATGTTACCATTAATAACCTAACAGATATAAAACGAATTAACAAATACAAATGTTAACGTGTACGTAAAACTTGAGTTATATCGGTCGTATAGTTAAAAGCAGTGTTTAACCTTTTTATCGTTATATAAAATTAAACAGACTCGTCAAATTATGTATATAAAGCATTGAATCAACGTTTTGAATTGCAAATTAATAATTCGAAACGCGGCCTTTTATTTGTGTTATTGAATATATACATATAAAGAAAACTTAATGTTTTTAATAATGGATATTCCTTGATTAATAATACCTACAGTGCGTAAATTGAATTTATGATTATTTTCGGTAACGAAATAATATTTTAAAACGAATTTACGTTTCATTGTAACGTTATTTATTGAGTTTCATAAAGTATAAACTAGTTATTCGGGTCGTTTTCGCCTTTAAAATTCATGGTATAATTGAAGGATTCGACTCTGGCATTGTTATGAAGATAAAGATTCATATAATTATTTTAAACTTTGATTCAAAATCATTCCTTTTATTGGTTTGTACTAATTTCTTTTCCCTTTATAAATATCTTGTTAAGCTCGGTATAACGAACTAGAAACGCTTTATAATATATATTATAGATTTATACGAATCGTATAAGCGTCGCGAAATTGAGGAGACGAAATGGATTAATGGAAAGTTGAATCCGACGGATGTAATAATTATAGGCGCTCAGAATGGAGAATTGGAAGCGTTTGTGTTTATAAGCACTTTTTTCATTTGCGTCGTTGGAAAGGTTTTATAACTGAACACCAAATAAACGTATTACTTTTCGTTCGTTCTGTTTATTTTACGCCTTAAATTTGTTGGTTTCTTTTTAAGTGCGCTATTTTTACCGTTTTATATATTTCTTAACTTTTTAAATTTACCATTTACAATGCTTCTAACGTATTGTCACTTTTTTCATCTTTTACTCAAAACTCTTCTATCGTATCTTCACTTTTTGCATTTTCCATTTACGACTCTTCTAATATATCATCACTTTTCGTATTTACCATTTGCTATTTTATAAGCATATTTTCACTTTATACCTTTAGTATTTCTTACCTGAGTTACGATTTTATTTTGAAAAGCAATTTTACTATTGTATAGCTCATTTTATTAAGGCTGGATCAGCCGGTAAATATACCAGGAGATAGTTAGTTGTTGTCGAAAGGTGAAGTGGAGGTAGGATTTGAGTCTTTTTTTCCCCCTCGTCCTCATCTTCGTCGTCGTTGTCGTTGTCGTTATCTTCGCCGTTTCCGTCGTCATTGTTAGTGCCACCTTTACTACTACTGTCGACGCTATTAGCGGCGTTGTTGCCATGAGGAAGGCCCTACGTTTTGGGTTACATAAATTTAGGCAGGGGGCGTATGAGGTTTTTACCTTTTTTTACAACAACGCGTAATAACTTCATCGAATTCGCTTACGTAGTATATACATAAGCCCGCATATTAGGTGGTAATAGCGGTTGTCGTTTCCTTAAGCCGCTAGATAACACTTAATACCAATTAATCTTGATTTATTTTCGGTATAAGGAAAGTAGATGTTTTTTAGAGGAGCTCCAAATGAAGTATTAAAAAATTACATAATAATTGGTCGTAGTTACAATTATAAATTAAATGAATGTGTTACTTATTGTGGAGACGGAGGGTGCGTAATAGGGTCTTGGTTTATGATATTGGAACTATCGAAACCGGGGTATATTTTTATCTAATCCATTCGTAACGGTGATAAATGGTCGAGAGATATTCTATTTTACGGTAATAGTTAATTAATTTGTCCGCGGCGGCGAACGTAACGTACGGCACGTGAGATATATTTATAACCGGCCTAGGAATACGAACCCGCGTGCGTTTTTTTATTCTTTTATGCATAAAAAGGTTTCCTAACGTATCTTCGTGAATCGTAATTCGAGACGGTTGGTATATTTCGTCGTTCTAGCCCCGTTTACAAAGATATTGGTAAAGTATAAGTTATGAAGAAAATAAGTAATACGAATTACGCTGTAGTTTTGCAATATTACACTTGCGACAACGTGTGGTCGTTACATGTAATGGGGTCCTTACTTAGGGAGAAAAAGAAAGGTTCATAATTTCAAAAGCTAATTTCTCCTCTCTTTAAGGGGTGGTAGAAGGAGGGAAGGGTGGAAGTGAGGGAGGAGAAGGGGTGATGAAGGCTTGATCGGCAACGAGCAATGAAAAAGGGGGAAAGAGATTGAAGACTTGGTCGGTGGCGACGACGGTGGAGCCAAAGATAAAGTCTGGGATTGATAATATTCTTTTATAATTTGGAGGGTCAAAGTTGTGTTAGTGGCGGCCTTGTCGTGTTTACGTTAATACGTTAAACACCGCTATTGGAACCTGTTTTTATGGGGTATATATTTAAGGATCAGTTAAGATATAATATTAGTTAAGTAATCAACTTATACGAACGAACCGAATATCTAATTAGGAACGAGTGGTTTAGACGTGTATACGCCGAGTAATTAATTGGAGATTTACCTTGCGAATAGAAGCACGTCTTTAAAAGAAAAAGGAAAGGAGATTTACCTAGACCGATAGCAATATATCTTTTTATATTAACTATAAAACAAATTAAATCGATGATTTAACCTTTGAAATAATATCCCTATAATTACTACAACTTTGTAGGGATTACTATCCTTTTTGACCAATCTTTTAAAACCTATAATATTACCGTTACTAGAACTACTAATTAGGACTCTAAACTAATTGCACCACAAATATTATTATTAATAAGCAACCAATTGAAACTAGAACAAACTGTATTGTTACTATTAGATCACGGATACAAAACGTACCAAAAAAGAAAAAATCACTTGTATGGATATAATCATATATTCTTATAGTTAGTGAGCGGCTACGCTATAGAATGTATTTTTGCAAAGTGCATGGTACCGTAACACGTTGTAAAATATACTCTTGTAGAGTATATAATAAAATTTCACGTTATAAGATACACTTTTACAAAGTATATGATAGCATGCTACTGCTTAGAAGAGATATTGGCAGAATGCATGGTAGAGTGCCACGCTTCGAATGAGAGCTTATAAGCTCTTACCTGAGGTGTGCACTCTCCGGATGCCTCTTCTCCCTTCTAACTATCTATCTTCAATACTATCAATCTTACGTTTACTTTTCTATCTATTTACGTTCATATGAATAGTTACAGATCTTACCGATAATATCCAATATCTTGTTAATTTTAGATAAAGTTGTTTGAATTATATAGTAAATTGGAAAGATAAAAAAGTTTTTCACAATAACAATACGATAAGATAAATCACGTGGTATGAAAATACTGTTTTCAAAGCGGTCTGATGATTAGCCGATCATGTCTTCCCATACTGCTTAATTAGCGAAGACCCCTATATTTGCCTTAAAGATTAAATATATGACCTTTTATATATATTAAACCTTTACGATTGTTACACGAACTAAATTAAATGTTTAAAAACATTCTACTAGATATCAAAGTAGTGAGGTACTTTATAGGAAGTTATTCGTAATTTGTAATACTGCGATAGGAGAGGAATACTGTGACAAAAATTAATCGTTAAAATATTAGCAAAACTAAAGTTTACTTTGGCCTCAGCCAATAATTATCATTACTAAGATCAACGATTATATAAACAGTTGTTAGGCTGATTAAATTCAATATCTTCAAATCCCTTAGCCTATTTCTTTTTTGTTTGAAAGATAAGAAGATCCTTGACATTAATATCAATGTTAATATTGACTAATTGGTTAAAAACGGTTAGAGGTTTTCTTTTGTGTTTGAGTAAGGGTATTTTAAGTTATATGTTGAGGGGTAAGAGATATTAAATTAAATCTGACAGAGAAAAAAATACTTTATTTTCATCGGTGTCTAAATTATATAGCTGTTAATAAGTTTTAGAAAATCCATAAATCCATAAGCATAAAAATATAAAATACTTTAATTTCAATGCTATTAGATAACTTTGCAATTTTTACTAATTATACGCTTAGAACCTTCCAAGGTTTAATTTTAAATTGAAAAACTATAAGGATTTTCATTATAAAAAATTTGTTAATGTGTTTTATTTGGATAATAAGCCTGTTTTTCATGTTGTAAACTTGGCAACCTCTATTTACGGTGTTAAACTCTTCAAATTACTATTGAAGAAGGATATTTGGAAAAAGTTATTATAGTTGTGGATTCATACGTATTTATGTTTACTCAATTTTGTTGTTTATGATAGGAATACTAACTTTATGGCAGGAAATTTCCAAGCGGATGTTATAATAATGGGAATTTAATTTCGATAAGTAGTTATTAAGGTTTATAAAAGTGTTCAAAAGTTCAAGACGTATACTAATTACTTTGAAGAACGTATAATATACTTACGCTGGAAACTAGAAGAATTACAAATTCAAAAACTCGCCTTTAAATAGCGTTGAAGAGCCTAAACAATATTATAGGCGGTGATGACTTGATACTAACATTATTTATTTTTGAAATATATTTTCCTATAAAGATTCTGTTCTCTTCATTAGTAAACACCTTAAAAATTGTTGTAATATACACCAAAACTTCAAAGGAACTACTGACGAAAACGGTAAAGCGTTAAATTAATAATACCTTCAATACCAGGAATAGCTTTATGACAATCGACGTACTTTTTTTATCTTTATAAAGTAAAGTCTTTTTGTAGTGAGAGCTTGGAAAATTGAACCGTCTATTTAAGATTTTAAGTATAGATAACTTTGAAATAGCTATTTAAACTATCAATAATTCCGTAACATTTTGTATAACCTAGGTCAAACCATATATTAAAGTAACTAATAATAACGATAACGATGATAATAAAGGTTCCTAAATTAAGTTAATTAGGTAATACAATTATGCTTTTCCCATAATCAACACATCAATAAAATACTGACCATGCAACCAACTATTAAAAAAGAGAAATATTACAAGTGATAAATATATACTGGGCTATATCTACAATACTATCTGGTAAATATAAAAAAAGATAATTAAAAAGTCGCCATTAAATTCAGCGTATAAGTAACTACTAAAATTTTAAACAAGCCTTTTGAAAAGTTCGATAGGATTTGAATTGATAGACTCCTTGTTCGAAACGTCGTATAATTTGGATTTCAACGAGACTTCAACCTCTAAAACCCAAATGTCACGACTTTAAACTCTATCATTGTTCATAAGATTGAAAATAAAACCACAGGGAAGCCGTATTAAAAGTCACTTTTCATCGTTTAAAAATACAGTAATAAAAACAAAAACTAAATCCTTACATCATCGTCCAAGATTTCAAAAATTGACTTGAGGTTTAATGATTGTATTAATGATAAATTTGCTGGAAACAACTAGTGGAATATTTACCCTTGATGGCCGTAATATCATCTAAATGTATACCAAATCAGTGATGAACTAATAAAGGATTGTTTTGATAAATTACTATGAAAGCTTCGTAATGAAAACCTGTTAAAACCAGTTATAAAGTACTTCAACTTATCATATAGACTGGTTAAAGTTAATTTTAGTTGGATTTTAATATACCAATCGTACTTAAAGTCAATATTTAATATGAAAATGTTAATTTTCGACCTGTATTTGTTAATCATACAGAACAAAAAATTCGGTTTGATTAGTATACAGATTAACAATATTCTTTCGTTAGAATTCTTGGCTTTATAATATCGGAACAGCGTATGGTTAAGGATTGAAAGTTTTGAAACTACAAATCGGTCGCGATATTAATAAAGGGTAAATATTTTAATTTTAAAGGATCGTTAATTTGTAAACATAGTATTATTATTATTAATATTTCCTTTAACTTTCATTAAAATGGTTGTGGTGTTAATCTAGTTAAAATGAACAATACTTACGTGATAAAGGTTTCAAGGTATTTGAGGTAATAAGTCTATAGAAGTTATATTGCAATCTTATACTAAATGAAGGTATCGTACGATCTTTTGATTATAATATAAGCCTACAACCCGGTTTACGAAAATCGTGATTGATGAAATGAAAGGCTGGATTAGTGGATAAAAAACTTGGATCGTAAAATTAATATAATTTCGATTGACCTTTTGAAAGCTGAATTGATAATTTTTAAAAGCAGCTCTTTAGCTAGCAATATTAATTTGTCATTACAAATTGGATTCATCGTGAAGATGGTTAACAAAAAAATTACAGGAAAATGAATTCGTAAACATAAAGAACTTAATCCACTAAACGTTCATTAAATACATAAGAAGTACACGAAATATACTAATTTCAGAGGTTTACAATATGACGGCTGGCTTTAACATAGGTATAACGATATGAAAAAAACTTAATATTGTCACCAAATAGTGAAAAATCCTACCTATCCCGGTTGTAATTTGTATCGACTAAAAAAACCTCTTCGAATATCTTTTGAATTTAAAAATAACTAGCGAAAACCGCCAAATAATTAATATAATAGCACTTGGCGAAACTTACAAAGACAGGAAAATTAAGGAATTCAAGTCAATCGATGGTAAGGATAATCCAACAGATGTTATAATGAAGTTGGTATCGAATAAGGCCTTGGAAAGGTTTGTAAATAATAATAGGTTGACTGCATGTATTAAAGGCTACGTTAAGAAATCATCTGTCAAAGTTAGGTTATATAACGACAAATAGAAAGGAAAACAGAAGTACCTTAGTAAACTGACAAATTACTAGGGAATGAAATCCGGTAACTTAATTAACTAATATAGTTAAATTTGAGGTGCATACAAGTTTATGGCGCAAAACTTATACATAGGAGTGAATAAAATCGAAATTCAAAACCGTAAGGTAGCGGAATTGAGAAGGGTCTGACCGGTTAACAAAAAGGTATTTCAAAGACTACCGCAATTAAGTAGTCGACCACACTGACGTGCGCATATGAAACAAAGAGCTGCTAACATTAAAACAGTATTAATTACAATATAGTCAATGAATTGTATTTTTAAGTAAATTAACTGTATGAATTACAAGTTTAATTTATGGTTCTGTAGGTTAACAATAAAGTTAAATACAGTATATACCTAATTGAAACTAAGGTATAGGCCAAACAATTAGCCACACAAATAAATATGCAAACCGGTTAGTGGTTTGCCAAACCTAGAATAATATATCTATCACTTGACTATGTAATACTACTATTACTTCAACCACGATTCGAATCGACAATGTTGCAATATCTAAAGACTTATTAGGCAAGGCCTAATAACAATGGATTAAAATGATTTGCTATATAAACAAATATAATATAAACTATTACAAGTTACTGATATATCTATAATAAAATATCTATTTACCTAATGAATATATACTGATATTACCCCATAACAAATTTAATGAGAATTAATTGACGATTCGTGCAAGTAAGAAATTACCATCTACCAACCTTATCAATATTATACTATTATTGCTTCAACTATCAAATCAATAACATAATTACAACAAATATGAACTAATCCTTATAGCAAAAACTATTTTTAAATATACTGTAAACCATTCTTTCCTACAAACGTTACAATGATAATTCAAATGATCATAATTAGTATAATGAACAAATTAATGAAGCCCGTTAACGCGATTCCCGATTAAACTTAGTGCTGGCATACGACGTGAAATAGAGCCCGTGCACGACAGGGTGCGCCTGACAGGGTGCGCCGAAAGCCACCCTCCCAGCCGCTATTCCCCACGGCAACGCCTCCAAACTCTATTATAGGATTCTGTTTTTTTTATAAAGAAATTCAGCTGTAAGACCAGGAACAAACAGTTTTTCTCGGCCACAAACAACTGCCACTGAGAGGATGGCGTCGCGGTCTTTGATCGAACCCAATGCTTGGGTCATTCTGCGACCTTCAAATGGAACCAATCGACTGCTACAGATCGTGCCCAATACGTAAGATTCATTCCTCTCCCCAATAAGTCGCCCCACGCCGCCGCTCTCCAAATACCCTTCGGGAACTGACGAGCCATAACCACTACAGGACAATTTCCCTCAGTCGATATGGTAACTTCCCCGCAAATCTCCTCATCGAACGACCCTACCACCTTACCTACGAACTCCAGGAGAAAGACGCCGAGAGCAGTTTTTTCTCGCGCCTGCGCATAGTGTCCGCCTCGGAGCTGCACGCGGATGTCATCGCAGAAGAGAGCGGGCCTTCGCGGCAGGATAGCGCCGTGCCGGATGAGAAATTACTCTCTGCCACCGATGGGATCGAATATAGCCTAGTCGATCAAGAGACCGGCGAGGTGGTGTTGCGGTCGAACCGCGAGATCATCGACGACAATGCCCGGCAAACGCTCACCTCCCAGGAGATCGAGGTTCTCAAGCGCGACGGCACGGACTCGGGCCAGGATCTGATTGCGAAGCTCATGTTGTCGCATACCGGTATGGAGCAAAAGACAGTGTTCAGTATGGCCAAGTATAAGGTACTCAAGGAGAAGAAGTTTCTGCGGAGGTTCACTGTGTTGCCATTGGATTTGACCACATTAGGGAATTTCTGGGTCGGCGAGAAGGATCCGGGTCGGGTCATGGGTATGAGGGAGGAGATGCTTGGTCTCATCGGCTGCTGGGCGAACGTTCACTACACTGGAGTCGAGCATGCGACAACTGAGGCATCTGAAATTGAAATGACCGAAGAGATGGAAATTGCAGAGCTCAAGCGGGCAAAGCAACCAGAGGGCACGCGGTATCTAGTTGTTGACGACACCTGCGGGCTTCTTGTCGGTGCGCTGGCAGAGAGAATGGGAGTCATGCACGCGGATCAGACTGAAGGAGACGATCAGGTCGTTGAGAATGGCTCAGATGGGGCCTTCAACGGAGAACCAGCGCCCGCCATCGCTCTTCAGACTCCCAAGAATCAAGATACGCCCCTGAACACCGAACAACAGACCACGCAGGCCAACAAGCGCGGCTCTGAGGCCGACATGAATAACACCCAGCCGTCTAAGAAGCGCCGTGTGTCGCCGCGAATGTCCGACTTCCACATTCCTTACAGCACTACCAACACCATGACCCTGGTTCACTCGAACGGCCAGCCCAACCTCACCAACCTGAACTACTGGGGTTTTGACAGCACGAATCCGAACCACCCGCCGCATCCCTTACTCAACCACCTCCTTCCTCTCACCTGGCTACAGCTTCTCGACCCCGAAGGCGACTCTGTCTACAGCACCGACCCCCCCTCCGAGCCAGCCGATGAATTAGAGACTTGGAAGGCTGCACGACGTGGCATTTATCACCGCAAACGCCGTCGCTGGGCCCGCACAAGGCATATCGTTGACAGCGCCCGCGCCGGTGGCTTCAGCGGGCTTGTCGTCGCATCCACCATGGATCCCATTTCCGTGCTACAACCGCTCCTCCCGCTCCTCGATGGTGGCGCCCCCGTCGCCGTGTACAGTCCGACCATCGAGCCGCTAGCGAAAGTGGCCGACGCCTTCAGCACGCTTCGACGCGTGGCTTTCATAGGACGCGAGCAGCCGCCCGAGGCGGTCGGGAGGAGTGCCGAGGAGCTTGAGCACTGGGAGGGCACGGATGAGTTTCCGCTCAACCCGACGCTGCTGCAGGGTGTGCAGCTGCAGACGAGCCGGGCTCGGAGGTGGCAGGTGTTGCCGGGGCGAACTCATCCTCTGATGACGGCGCGCGGCGGGGCGGAGGGCTATGTTTTGACGGCTTGGAGGGCAAAGCCTGCCGAGGGTAGAGTCGCGGCCAGGGGAAAGTTTCACAAGAAGGCTAGGGCAGGCACGGCCGAGGGCACGCCTGCTGAGGCTGGGACGCCCGCTGTTGGGCCCTAGGCGTAGAAGTACAAGAGCGTGGGGCTCTCAAGCTAAGGGTCGATTTCAGGCGACTGGATATTGGCCTGATGGTGGCATAGGCTCTTGCATAGCGGTCAACTGGGCTGTTTGTCCCGCGCTGCGAGATTGCATCGAGGCGGTGGTACCCATACTTTTTAGGTGCATGCAGCTCCTCAAGCTTCCCTGCGTCGCATACCGAACATGGGCCTGCTTAAACGCGATACTTATTTTCAATTCGCGCTACACGGTGCATCAAGCTCTTCTGTGACTTTGGCGGGCGACGAGATCTCCAATAGCATGAATGGTGCCCAGGAAATGCAGCAGTTGCCTCTCAGTGCATGCTTTACTTCAGAGTCGTGCGTGGTGTCTAGACGTGCCAGTTTCTCCCTAGCCGAAAGGAGTTTCCTTCCGCTTCATTTGTGTTGATGCCGTCACTCAGGCGTATGTGCGCTCTTCCTAGCCTTGCATGTCACTATGCTCCATCTCGTCCGTGCTCCGACTGTCTCACAGCGCCTTGCCCATGAACTTCCTCTTCGTGAAGCTCAGCCACCACTTGCTCGGCTGGACCTCGCTGTCGGCATATACCCTCGCCAGTAACCTCGCCGCCAACTCCTGGCGCACCTGACCCATGTACTGGCGCAGCTGCTCGGCGTCCTGTCTGTCGCGGGGAGGTTCGTACATCTAGTGTCACGTCATTTCATTGTCCCTGGCCTCAACGCCCGTGCTCGTCGTCTGCTTCTGTCCCATTTCAACAGCATACCTGGTTCAGCGGAAACGCCGGGTCACCGGGCACCGCGAAGTTCGTGTCCAGCGCCAGATTCGTCACATCCTTGGTCGCCTGGCGCGCGTCGGACCCGGGCCGGATCTTGCCGAGCGCCTCGCTGACGAACAGGATGCCGTAGATGAGCAGGCGGTCGGCGGGGCCCTGGATCTCGAAGTTGCGGAAGAAGGTGTTGGCGCGGAACAGGGCAAGCACCTCGTCGAGGGCGTCGTAGCTGTCGGACTCTGGGTCGGGCGCCTCGTGCGGCGCGAGGGGCGGGCTCGGGACGGGCAGCGTGTAGGCAGGCCCGCGGGTTTTGGTGCGGAGCGGGAGGAGCGGGAAGTTGCCGATGAGGCGGGGTGGGTTGGGGTCGGCATTGAAGATGGAGTTATAGGCCTGGTCGGGGTGTGAGGGTGGTTAGTTGACGGTGGTCTCGCAACGGGTTGGTCTCGGGGTCAGTTGGCGTTTTGAGGGTTGTAGCGAGGTATTTGGAGCACATACAGGCATTGTGACTTAGGCGCTGCCCGTGAGGTTTCGCGCAGTAGCTCTGGTTGGAGTATTTGGTAAAGGAGACTGTTGCTGAAGCTGTCTAAGTCGAGATGATTTGAACATTCCCCTAAGAGGAATCGAGTGACAAGGATTGCAGCAAAAGACGTCACAGCATAGAGATAGTCAAAGCTATTTATTCATGGAGTACTACAGGCAAACCTGGTTAGAGCAATTAGTCTTTGCGCACCGGAAATACCGTTAGTTAAAGGTTACAGTAATAATTGAAGTTTTGCCTCCTACAACAACATTAAGGTTGCTGGTGTATAATCTGGTGTATAATTTGGTATACAAAACGTATTTTTAACATAGTTCCATTTAATTTTGTCAATTTCTTGTTTTTATTTACTTCAAAACTTAGTAATAAACTTTTTATGTACCTACATTCACTTGATACACATGTAACGCACTCGTAAAATCTTCGAAAATACGAGTAAAAACTTGGTTTATATTAAGATATTTGTTAAATTTTTGAAATGTATATATTTAATTAAATGTATATATTCATTTTTATAACAATTGATATTTATATAGATTAAAATAAATTTCTATATAGGTAACGCCATTCATAAAACGCATTTTTATAAGGTAATAGAATTATATATCTGTTTGATTCCTAGCTCAAGATTCAGGTTACTAGTTTTATAATATTAAATATTTAAGCTATTATAACATCAAATATTAAAGAAAATATTCAAAAGATGAGAATTGTAACTTTATTAGTTATATAATTAAGGATTAATAATTTATATGTATTTTAAAACCAATATTTGTAATTCAATACAAGCTTTTGAATTACAATTATCCCTTTTTAAAAATAATTGTAGGCTAAATAACAATAAAATAAAAAGGGCATAATTTGATGAAAACCAATAATTTAATATAAGTTAAAACATATGATGAATCTTAATTTCATTTTTAAACGAACGTTATAGTCATACCCTTATATTTCATACACTAATTCATTCCATATTACATTTACCACATAGAAGTATATTAACTATTATTCATTCTATCGAATTTCGTTTATATGTGTAAGAGGCGTTCGGGTTTCGGTTTGCGGGGTTTATGATGTATAAATATATACTAAATGAGTTGTTTGAGGTTTTATTCGTATCGATTTAGTTGTTTAAGATTTAGTTCGTATTGGACAACAAATCGTTTAAAATTTTCTTCAAATATACGATTATTAATATGTTAGAAATTTTGTAAAAGATAGCTATTATATATATAAATCAGAAACAGTTTTTTTAGGCAGATTCGGAAGATAAAATTGCATTATTTTGGTTTAACACGTGAATAAATTTCAAGGGTAGTATGTAACGGTAACTTATGGCTTATTATTGTAGGGTTTGTATTCGTGATAACTTTAACAACCGCGTCAAACTTGTTTTTAACAATATATACTTTTCAATAAGCGTTTCGTCTTGAAAATAGGCTAGGGTTCGCTTTTTCAATGCCGTGATATTTATTGTTGGTACGAAATTTGGTTTTGAAAGCTGTATATTAGCGAATAAAGTCTTTATTCTACTATTATTCCTTATTAGAATGAGGATTTTAGAATATGTCAAGTAGAATGACATGTTAATGATTAAAAAGGCGTTGAAAAATTTGATTCAAAATAATAGACAGAATAAGTTATATATAAATAGGCGTATAATACAGTTATTTAAAATGGCAACTTGTAGTATATAGTTGTTAATAAATCCACATGAATTTGAATGCTGGCTTTCTTTAAACGATGTTTTTTAATTAGCCGTTCGTTTTTTTTCTTTCGTTTTCGTTGGAACAAATTAAATATAATGAAAATATTGGATTTGTACGTCATATGTTACTTTTTATTCCTACGTTTATAAACATATTGTTTTATATTGATTTTATATATAAAACAACTATACTAAAGCTGTCGCTCAAGGTGATCTGATATTATTTATGATTGTAATAAAGAGTGAGGTAAAGTTTTATTTTTAAAAACACACTTATCACAGGGAAAAAGAGAAGTCTTTGTTATGGAACTGCTATAAAGCTAGTATAATGTGATGTGACTTAATTATGAGATTTGTTATGGGGGATAGATATGCTTTAGAGCATTGTAAGAGTATTATAGAAGTGTATTAATTGGTAGAATTAATTCTTTGACAACTATTAGAGTAAACATCAGCCTATAATATTATTTCCCAGTTTACCTATCATTGGCGTCTTTGTTTTTGCCGTTAATCGTAGAATACCGGCTTATTGTGAGAGGAATCAGAGTTTTTGCAATTAATTTTAGAATGCGTTAGCGTATTGTGGACGATATTGACATTAATATTAGTAATAAAACTAATGCTATTCCCCTTCTATAAATAGCCTTTTCTCTTGTTCCTTAACTTTCATCGTTTTTTTTTTTACAATAATAATTCTTTGTTGATAAATATTTCATAAATAAATTGACATTTTTCTCTTCCTTTTTTATTAAAAATTGTGAAATAAACGTTAAAAACGTTATAGATGATAGGATCACTATCGTAGTAAATATGGTAATTTTCGACGTGAATATATACTTTTTAGTTACTCAATGTAATGATCACAATAAATACCAGTGAGTAAATAGAAGGTGTCAGGGGGTTTATGTTAGCAGTAAGGTAGCAGAGGTAACAAAGGTGCAATATCAAGAAGATGTTTGTTCGTGCTATAGAATAATCACTAGCCGTTAGACTATTCAGGTATATAGACTGAATACTTAGATTGACAACTGAAGAGCTATGAAGGAAATACTATCTATGTGGTGCTAACCGTGTCCTTATATCCTTTATCCTTCATACCGTCTTCAGTACTATCCTGGATTGGATCATACTAGATCGCTATGATCCTCCATTCTCTGGATCATCTTGGATCGCTATGATACTTCATTATCCATCACGTGACTTTGCTTAGTCATCGTGGCTGACATAAGAGATGTTCTTCGCCTGATGTGTTAGACTTCAGATTTCTCAGTGGCGCAATTGCATACTGGCTCGTTTCCTGACCCAACCACTGTCTGGGTTATGACACTCAACCCGTATTAATAAACAACTAGTTCTCTCATATCATGTTGATTAATACATATCCAAATAATATTCGTAAGTGAACATGTTTCGAATGTATTTATTGTATAGCGTATAATCTCCATAAGTTTTGTTTAAGTACTAAGGATAAACGAGCCGTAATTATTTATAATGGCTGATCACCTGTAAGATAGCGACGTGAATAACTGTATTTGGTATCAATTACATATTGATTACGTATTCAATAAAATATCGGATTATATATATACCTTTTAAAAAATCCGAGTTTAAACGAAGTAATTAATGAGTCATTTAAGGTTTACCTTACGTTTAACGTTTAGAGTTAAAGTGACCACGCTTTTAAACTATTTCTTACTTGTTAACAAGTGTTTAAACAGTGTATATATCTATATAGTTACCGTTTAAAAGGTTATAAAAGTTCGACGCATAATTCATCATAAAATTAATATGTTGAATAAGCGTATTATGTACCTTTTTATGTTTTTTTCCTTGATAGGTAGTCGCCTCGTCTATTTGTTACACGAAAAGTATAAAATAGAAGTAAGTTAAAGCGTTTTCATTGAAAACGTAAATAAATAGGTTGATAAACTATTTCGCAACCTATTTAAAAGTTAAAAAGAAATTGTTTAAGATTTATTGAAATATTAATGAAAGATTAAATAAATTAGTGAAAATATGTAGAAAAATGTTTTTAAATAAAGATTTAAACGTGGATTTCAACGACTATGACATTGAAAATTACGAAAATAAAATCAATTAACTGTTAAGGTATAGTTTTGATGATTATGCAAAAATTGAAATCTATTGTTAGAATAGTACTACATGCAGTGCAGTAGGTTAACTTTACTTACAGTAAAGTTAACTGTACTGCAAATTAAGTGTATTGCTTATGGACTTAATGCATTGGGTGTAAGTCGAGTGTAGTACACTACACTTCACTCTAGGGCATGGGCCAAGCAATTGGCCATACAAATTACAGTGCAAACCAGCTAGCAGTCTGCCAAACCTAGAACAATACATCCACCACTTGACCAATGCAATACTACTGTTACTTCGACCAATCTAATCGACAACGTTGCAACAAGCTAAGGCCCTACCAATACTGATCAGTGTTTATTGAATTAAGCATAGATTAGCTAAGTAAAAGAAGCAGCTACTTTCCGATTACGCTCTATATCAAACAGCGGCTAGGGTAGAGGAAAGATTGTTGCGAAAGGCCTCTATTAGTACTGCGCCAGTCTACAACAGCAGGAAAACAGAGAATACTTTTGGGTTACGCCAGTCTACAACAGTAATTTGAAAGTAAGCGACGTTATTACTACTTGAAAAACACTAAGAAATCTTTATTAATCCTTCTTAAAGACGTTGAGATTAACTGAAAAAAGTCTCAAAGTTCGGCAAGTTGGCAAACAGATAAATCAGTACTACTACGTGTACTACTATTGTAAGGAAAACGACTAAGTCTCTACACTAAATAACCTACAATAACAAACGACTTTCGACCTTACCCTCTACACCAAATCTTTACCCCTACTTCACTCTTTTTACTTCCTCAAGCTAATTCAATCGTTAAATTCGCTACTTTAAGAGAAAACACCAAGAATCGCCAAGTCGCACCAAAAAAAAGCCACGTCGCGCGACCTAACGCTAAGTCAACAAGTTTCCACGCAACTTCATGCTAAAATACTAAGTCCCCTATGCTTAAAACCATCAAGTCCCTCGCCCTACACGCCCTACAAGTTTTACACAGGCCAAAACTTCAAGATATCTACCATAAGCACTTACTTTAAAGCCATTATCGACTCTGAAAGGAAAAAAGTAATCAAAGCCTTCGGAACTGCTTTTACCAAGTTTTACAACAAAGATCTCTGGGCGCTAGATGTCGATAAAAACTTAACAAGAAAACATCTCACCAGCTTTCTCAGCTATTATATTATTAAATAAGATGGCGGAGAAAAAAATAACTACAGTAGCTGTGCCTTTTGTAAATATCGTAAGTTTTTTGACAACAAAATTATTAATATATAAAAAAAATTAAAAAACTATTAAGTTTAAGTTAAAAGAAGAACCTAAACGTTGAGGGTTTCATATACCAGAAAATTTTTTTACTAAACTAATAAAACTTTTTTTATCCTAGCCTAGTTTTAAAAAAGCCTTTAAGACCTACAGCTTAAGAGAAAGTATTGATAGGCTTTTATCATTGCAAAATAGTCGATTCGAATCACTGTGGTCGAACTAACTGGTGTTGAATTGATATTGTTGATTGATGTGTGTAAGTTCTAAGTTTGGCAGACTATTAGCTGGTCTGCACACTAATTTGTATATCCAAATGCTTTGGCTTGTGCCCCACTTTGAAGTGAGCACCTACTGTACTGCACTTGCAGTGCAGTCCTACAAACTGCAGTTAATTTGCAGTGCGTACAATCAACTTTACTGTAAGTAAAATTAACTTGGCTGTACTACACTTGACTGTTATTCCAACACTAGCGGCTTTTTGTTTTATGCCTATACGCCAGCGTAGCCTGCTATCAATTGGTGGCAGCCTTTGAAATCCTTCCTTAATCCGTAAGCCAATAACAAGCCAGACCCCTATTAATTTCGATCAATCTGAATTGAAATTGAAATTAATTACGGCCCTTCGTGACTCTTTTGCTACACCCCTCTGAGATCTCCGTTCCTCAAATCCCGTGTATAGATCTTTTGCCACAGACCTACGCAAATCAGGTACACCACCACTTGCGTACCTTTTACCAATAGTTTAAACTACTTCCATAGCTACTATTACCCTGACAGTCTTTTAATTTTCCAGCTTGTTTCTCTACGTTACGTTTCGGGCGGTGTATGTATCCCTCAATTCGTATAGTCAACGTATTGCTGTTTACAAACTTTTTTAGAGCGTTATTAGGCATGACCTTGGTTATAGCATTGGTAAGGTTATCTTTACCGTTAATTTACCGGAATTCATAGATTTTCTGGTCTTCGTATGCCTCCTTTAACGCTATTACGTTTATTATCAAGCGTTTTTATTGGTCGTATCTAATTTTAACTGGCATTCGTAAAGGCTTCGAAAGTTAGTATATATTACCATAGGTATTAATGGTAGTCCTAGCTATTTGGTAATAATCTTCAATATGCCGTTAATTACCATACCGATGCCAAATCTTATCATTATACCGTAAACTTTCGAAATTAGCATACTTCAGGTCACGCGCTTACACTTAACAAATGTTCAGTGTATAAGGTTACAGGTGATCATAAATTTCCCTTCAGATCTATACTTATTAACTAATATTATTAGGAAGCCGATTTACGATATAAGGTTAGTATTATTGGTAAATAACTCGTCCGTAAAGATTATTAACTTCATTTTTTCAAAATTTACAAAAACCATGTTAATTCCTTTTTTCACGTAATCTATTTACTATTAAATCCGCTTATTTAACTTGTTAAAGTTTTCGTGTTACGGGTTTTATATCTATATTGTAATGAAAAGATCGTACGATGCTTTCAGTTGGTATAACGTATCGATATAGGCCGTACGAGCCCTTTGCTTCAGGTATCTTTACACTCTTACCTCGTCAGCCTTACCGATAATTATCAAGCTTGTGGATTACTCCTTTTGGCGTAAGTTAATATAAATGCCGTTTTTAACCTTAATACTATAAATACGGAGTAACGATCCATTAAAGTTAATTTATATGCCCTTAACTAATGTTTCAACTAACTTACACTTTTAAAGGCCTAACTTTTCGATAATACGTTGTTTCGCCATTATAAACCCAGTATCGCCAAGAAATAGGATATATTTAATTTGTATACCTATGATACCAAAGTGTTTACCCTTTACAATTAATAGGTATGTGTTAAATATTCAAGTCTTTATGTCTAACCCATTTCTAATGTATACCTGGTACATTAGAAATCAGTAAACGATTATTTCGGCTAATCCGTATAAAGGCTTGATATAATGTATTATCGTACCAGCCGAAAACTTGTCCCTTATTTTTTTTTAACAATTCCAATAGTATAATCCGTTAAAGATCGGTGATAAACTTTATATACGTTTACGTAATATCACAGCTATTAAGTATAAACTAACCTTTTATGCTAGTAGTTAAACTGTCAATAATAATGACAATTAAATGTTAGTTAATCTTTTGGATTATATAAGATTAAGTAAAGATCCAGTTCTTACCTTTATCACCGTATTCTTAAACGATAAACTGTAACTTTTCGTATAGTCGGTCCGTAGTTTTACTCTTAAACTCGTAAATTATCTTTGATTTAAATATAATAACGTTTTAGCTTTTAAATTAAGTTAATGGCATAAATTATACAACCCTCTATATTAAAAGGCCGTTAATTTTCACTTGGTTACTTTCCTTAAAAGACTTACCTAATATGTTAATAATGCCTTCGGCATGTAATTTAAAGGCAAATTCACTTTTAGAATTTTCTTTTCAAGATACCTATACTATTGTGTATACCTTATTAGTTGTGTAATCCTCATCGCCGTCCTCTTCTTTGGTATATATCCTCCATTTAAGTGGTTGTCCACGCTGCCGACGTTCCATTAGTTTGTTAACAATCGGCTTGAAAGGGTTATATTAACTAATTCGTTGGGTTCGGAGGTTATCGACATTAAAATCTTTATTAAATTTAGGGTACCTAAGGAGTTTTCGGTACAGCTTAACCTGTATAACTCGGAAATTTGCGAAGCTATTAATAATTTTAACTACTACGTTTAAATTGGTGATACCTAAAATATTATACGGCTTATCTTTTTTGTTTAGCTTACGCTACGTAAGTACTTTACTTTAAAGGGGGAGTAAAAGCATGTCTATTATTAAAAGTCCGTTTCTGATGTTAAGTGTATTATTGACTTAATGACGTACTGATTCCATCCTTAATTCCTTTAAGGCCTTACTATATATCATAACACATTTCTAGGTACTTGATAAAGGTAACGACTTAGCTATTATATATGGGTAAGCCTCAAATACTATTAAAGTTGGTATAAGTCTATTAGGGCTAATAATATCGGTAAAACCTTTTACCTCTATTTGAAGCCGTGCCTTTTAATTTGTAAAGCTTTCGATTTCCAATGTAAACATATCGTAGGCATTTTACAAAAGGAAGTATACCTTTTCGATCTTATGAATACCTTAATAAACTTTAACGTGAACCTATTTATATTAAATCCCTATTAATTTTATATTAACTTAAAACTTTATCATAACAAAGTTGGTATCGGTATTATAAATTAATACGTTTGGTAAGCTAAGGCACGTGTCAATCCACAAAGTACATAGTATCTCTTATATTTCTTTTGCCTTAATAGTTTAAAAAAATTTAACGCCATAAAAAGCTATGACAAAGTTTACAACGTATAATACTAGCTTACCGTCTAGGTAAAATACGTTTATTAAGACTTTGAAGTTAAAGTTTTAATCCTTTTAAACGTAAATTTAAACTTTAGAGGGGTTTAGAAGTGTATTTGACAGTGGTGACAAAGGCGTTTAACTATCTTTAATACTAGAAAGTCTATATTTTCGTAACCAGTTGCCTTCAAAACCTTATCAAGCCTATTAGTTTCCAGGTGGTTAAACTTACGATGTAGTTAACGAAGTTTTTACTTTATTAGGTTTAACATTATCGCTTTTAACCCTTGAAAATAAAATAAAAAATGCCTCTATTTAAGGCTAAGTAAAAACTTTTGCTGGACTTAACATATATTAACTTATTAATCCAAACCTTAATGTCAACATTAACGCTACGGTTTTTTATTTCTTTTTGGTAAAAGAGGAAGAGGATAGGGGAATTTAGGATGGTGAAAACAATAGGGCTAATAACAATTTTAACCGTCGTCGATCTTAGTAAAAATAACTCTTTTTTAAGTCCAAAACCAACCTTAGCCTTATTATTATCCGCGTGGTTAAGTTTTGTAACGGTGTTAGTATTCCTTCGCAACACGATGAATTGCGAATAGCCTCTTGTTAAGTACCGTACCGCCTCCGTATCCGGCATAACCCCCCAAAAGACTTGCTTCGCGTAACGGTATTAAATAGTGAAAAGGTGTATAAGACCATAGTTTTCATCTTCGTGGCGGCGGTAGGGGTCTTTACCTGTAAGGAGATGCAGAAAGGAATGATTGGCTAGTCATTACATTGCTTTCGAATTAGTACCAGTATTAATACCAGTATTTTCGTATCATTTAATAGCCTTAGATTTATTTTCCTCCTCCTTAACTTTGCCTTTTTTAAATTATGTAACTTATTTTATATAATCTCATTTAAATATAAATAGGTATTACTTGTAGTTTATCACTTGCTTTGTGTTACGCTCCACGGTAGTATAACGTGTTGACCAGTAGCCCTATTTTCTGTAAATCCAATATTTCTTAACATTTGAGTTGAACTTACTTAACCGACTTAAAGACCTTAAAAAAAAGAAATAACCTCCTCCGTAGGTAAAGGTCACAACCTTCCGTCAACCGTACGAACCGGGATTTTCGTACTATCGATTAATATAATACGAATTAAAAGGGTCTTTTTTTTCATTACTAAATTCCGGAGCTTGAGGGTATATATTAATCGAGTCGGAGATTAGATTAGTTACGGTTGTTAGCGAAGAATGCAATTAGCTAAAGAGAACCCCTTTATAGGTGGCATAAGATATTACAAAGCGTATTCGAAATCTTTATAACCCGTAACTATTTGCCGAACCTGCTAGCATAGGGTGCCTTTACAAACTTTCATGTTTCCCATTACTTATTAGTTAAGAATTAACCTAGTAAACATCTAATTTAAAAGGTTAATCTTACTTTTCAACTCTTTTTTATAATCCAACATGTAAAACAGCTTAATGATATTCTAGTTTATGTAATACTAGGCAAGGTTAATATCTTATTCGACGAAGACTTTTTTATCATTATAGATTTCGCGGAAAAATAAGTAATTCGTTAGGTACCAGAGGTAGTAACCTTCGGCTTAACTGGTAAATATACTGGGAAATAATAAGTGAAAACCTGTCAATTTAACCCTTATTTGGCGGCAGATATTAAAGAATGGTTATTACTTGATATCAAGTAAGTTATACGGCTTATCTTTATATTTTTCTTTTTCTTTTAAGATTTTGACGGATATAATAATTGACGTGTAATCCGCTTTCACTATTGAAACGTATCGTAGGGGGAGATTAATATACTGGTTATAAAAGCCTTTTATATCTCTTAGCTAAGGAGAAAACTAAGGTTATTATTAGTATTGGTTGGTCGGGTAGTTATTTTTGGCTAAGTTTGGAGGTAAAAAACTAATGGTAGTGGCCATAATAGATTTACGTATAAAACCGGTTTTTCCTCAATATGGTTGTTGGAATTAAATATGTTAAAAAGCTTAGGGGAAGTAAGCCTAAGAGTTTTTATCGCGGAGGATTTGATGATAATCTTTTTGATGTTAAGGGGTTCGGTAAGGTTCCTGCTTAATTGATTGATATAAAACGCTAATATCAATGCCTTTGGCCTTATTAGCAGCTCTTGCCTTATACGCGCGACCGCTTCTAAGGGTATTCTCCGCGTTGTTACGTGGAGGTGCTGAACTACCAAGAAGGTTAACGTGGTTTTCTTTGTTAGCATATAAAAAATCTTGTCTAAGTTAAAAGTAAAGAGGAGATCTTTTGGATCGCATATAGAAGTAGTAAGATTCTTTAACTCCTTTTCCCTTAGACCATGGATTTTAAGGGCAGTTTTAACGTTAGGCCAAATCAAAGAGTTTTTATATTAGTTTTATATTACCCTCAACCTGGAAATAAACCTTTTAGCGCTTAAATTTTGCCTTTACCTTTATTTTTACCCTTTTTAAATCGAAGTCTATATTTCAATAGTTTTGTCGTTAAAGCGGTTACAGAAATTGATAAAGGCGTTTTCGGGTTCGTTAAAATTATAGTACTTAACGATATAGTAGCTGGCGAAGTTTGTAAGGTATTTTTCCGTTGATTTTTCGTTTATTTTTAGCTCCTAAAGGTCTTCATCGTAAAACTTGGTAAAAGTAATTTCTATTACCCTAATTGTTTCTTTAAGAGGTTATTGATTACTTTAAAGTTGGTGATTACGGTAAACATCTTAAGGTTCTAGCTTATATAGGACTTGGTAAGCGTATAAGACGAAGAACTTGGTGATTTTCGGCGTAGGAACTTGGTGACTTGACATGAGATCGCGTTACATGGCTTACTTAGCGCGACTTAACGATTCTCATTATTTTCGCTAAAAGTAGCGAACTTGATGGTCGGGGTGGTATAAGGAATAAAAAGAGTAAAGTAAAGTAAAGATACAGTGTAAAGGGTAAAATTGAAGGTCGTTTATAGTGGTGGAAGTCGAAGGTTATTGTTTTTGACGTAGAGACTTAGTTGTTTTTCTTACGGTACTAGCACCCGTAATAGTATTGACTTAGCCGTTTATCAACTTGCTGAACTTCAAGACTTCTGATAGCCAATCTTAACGTTTTTATTTAGGAAAGATTACTAAATATTTCTTGGTGTTTTTAAGTAGCGATACTGTCGCTTACTTTCAGCTTGCCGTTGTGGACTGACGTAACCTGAAAGTTTTCTCTGTTTTTCTGCCGTTGTAAACTGACGTAATACTAATAAAAGCCCTTCGAAATAATCTTTCCTATACCCTAACGTTAACTTAAAGCGCAACAACCAGAAAGTAGCTTCTTCTTCTACTTAGCTAATCTGTGCTTAACCTAATAAGTAGTAATTAGTATTGGTAAGCCTTTATCATTGCAACGTAGTTGATTCAAATTACTGTAGTTGAAGTAACTAGTGTTGCGTTGATATTGTTGATTGATGTGTGTAAGTTCTAAGTTTGGCAGACTGCTAGCCATTCTGCACACTAATTTGTATGGTCAAACGCTTTGGTCTGTGCCCTAAGTGTAGTCTCACAAACTTTAGTTAATTTGCAGTACATATAATCAACTTTATTGCAAGTAAAGTTGACTTAGCTGTACTGTACTTGATTGCTATTTCAACACAAAGGGTATTAAGGAACCTTAACGCTCCTATATGCAATTTAGTGGACCTACCCTTTAACTTTAGTTAAGTTAAGCCTTTTTACGCGCGGGCGATAAGAAACCTATTAACTTATTCAGTAACGTAACACCTTTACATGATAACGCGGAGTACGCCTTTGGAGGTAGCAAAGCGCGTGAAGAAAAGGCTGCCAACGCGGCTAAAGGTATTAACGTCGGCGATTTACATTAGTCAATTAAGTAAGATCGTTGAGCCTCTTAAAACCTTTAAATACCCCTTCCTCCTTAGCATTTTACTAAAAGTCTCTAAGTCTTTTAAAACTCTTCCCCTTTTAGGTTTACCTACATATAAAAGCTTACTATAGGCTTTATTATAGGACTCTATCCCTCAGGTCAGGCGACTGGCAATTACACTTGATACCGCGCTTCGGAGGTTTTAAGGCGTACATTGCCGGAAAACACAATTTAAAACTAAGATAACTATCGTGATCTTTTCCTAAAACCTATTAAGATAATTAATAATAATTACAAACTCCTTACGAACTTCGTTAAGATTTGGAACGATGTAAAAAAGTATAATGGAAAGCTTTATCACCTCCTTGATACTAGGATAATACCTTTTCTAAATATTTAAAAATAAATAGAGGTTCCCTCTTTAGGTTTTTACTTATTATTTCCCGAAATCCTTATAGGGTATACTAGGGACTATTACCTAACCTTCCTTACTAGAACTGCTACATTTCGTGAGATTTACGATATTATAAGGGGTTACTTCGAATACGATATTCACCTTGCCTAATACTCTATAAACTAGGTCACTATACGGTCAATTATAATAACAGCGAAAGAAAAAAAGGGAGAAAATACTAATAGATATCCTTAATCAGATACTTAACAAGTTAATGCTATACCAAAAAGCAATGGAGAAAGCCTACGTTAGCAAAACCACTCTTTGCGAACGGGTACGGGTAATAGTCACGGGCGTCAACAAGTTCGAATACGCTCTATAACATCTAAATACCACCTTCGAAGGCTTTTTTAACGAATTAAGTTTCTCGTTTACCACTGAAACAACGCGTATACCAAATTAGCTTAATATATACCTCTAAGTCGGCAATTTACCTAACGTAAATGAAAAAGATCTTATGGTAGTTAATTACGTTGACCACAAATATAGCTACAGGCGCCTACAAAGCCTAAAGTCCGGCCCACCTACTATAAACTAGAGGAAATAGCCATATTAACGCCAATAAAGATAAGATTTAAACGGATCTATTAAAATCAAATGATATTGTCGTAATAATAGTAAGAGATATGAGATTTATAACAAATCTAATTACTAATTGACTCAACACCCCTCTACCAATCCTAATAATAAAAAGGTAGTATATTAAGCCTAATACTCTATTAATTTTAAATAGGAGTACTTGGATAAATTCGTAGATTTCGAAGGAGATAATCTAATTAACAAAGTTAATACCCCTAGATAGATCAAGTAACAAGAAAATACTACTTCTAATACAGTCTAATAATTAACCAACCACGCTTTTATATATCGTTTAGGTAATAAAAACCTTTACATTTACTTTAACCAAGCCATTAACCCCTTATATACCTTTAATTATTGTAATCATTACACGGACAATACGTTTCAAGGTATTGTACCAAGTATAGGGGTAATAAAGTACTTAATAAGAGACTATTTCCAATACATAACATTACGAAGGAAGAACATTACAAAAATTAAAATTAATCGTTAAAATACTAGTAAAATAAAGCTTCGCTTCAGACTAGACAAATACCTATCGTTATTAAGGATAACGGTAATTTAAATTATTATAAAAACAATTACATTTTATATTCTTAAGTCTTCTACTCATTTCCTACTTCATTTAAAGAATATCAAGACCTTCAGCGTTAAAATCGACGTTAATGTAAATGAACTGATTAAAAACGGCCAGAGATTTCCCCTCGCTTTTAAGTAGAGGCACCTATGGTTTTATCTTTAAGGCCAGGAAGTAATAGTAATAAATCTAACGGAGCTGGAGATACGTTAACTACATCAGTGCTTTAACTATCCAGCTATTTAAAAGATATATAAAGTCCTAAAGTCCGTAGGGTATAAAGATGTAAAATACTTTGCCCTAAAAGCTATTAAAAGGTTTTATCATAATTGATAAACGTATATTTAACCCGTCCAAAATTTTAATTTATATTAAAACACAACAAAAATTTCAATTACACGATTAGTCAACATATTTTACTTGAATAATGAGCCTATTCTTTATATCGTAAATTAAGCTATTTCTTTTTATAGGGCTAAGTTTCCAAAGTCTCTTTCGGAAAAGGATACATAGAAAAAGTTAAAAATACTATAAATTGACAAGTACCTAGGCCCACCTAACGTTTTCGTTTACGATACCGATACCAACTTTACAGCGGCAGAGTTTCAAAAAAAATGCTAAGATAATAAGTATCCAATGTAAATAGATACTTATAAAAGCCTACTGAAGTATTGGAAAGGTTAAAAAGATATATGCTCTATTTTACCAAACGTATAATATTCTTACGTTAGAAATTGAAAGCTTTACGGATCTGGAAGTACGCTTACAAATGGCAGTAAAAGACCTAAACGATATTATGGGCCTCAACGGCTTAATACCAATGCTACTGGTCTTTGAAGCGTACCTACGCCTAATAGGTAAATCTCCGCCCTTAACAGGTACTTAGAAACGTGTTATGGCCTATGATAAAGCCCTAAAGAAACTACGAAAGGAAAAAACCGGCGCGCCGCCAGGTTAATAACGCCCTTAATACTAGGAACGGCTTTATAACAATCGACGTACTTGTTTGGCCGTTGTAAAGTAAAGTCCTCATATAGCAAGAACTAGGCAAACAGGAAGGCCTATATAAAATATTAAGTATTGCGAATTTCGAAGTAATTGTTAAAATAATCAACGGTCCTATATTTTTCCGAATTACTTAGGTAAAGCTTTATGTTATAGTTATTAACGATAAAAACCCTTAATTTAACTGACTGAACTAATAAAAACATTCTTTACCCGTTATCTATAAGCCAATAAAACGTCGTCGACGTAAACGACCTTAGAAGGAAAAGAACATCAAGAAAAGGAATATATACCGGGCTATATCTATAGTACTATTCAAATAAAAGAGGGGTAAAAAGGAAAACGATAACTTATCATTAAAGCTTCAAGTACAAGGGATTATTAAAACCTCTAGTAAACTTTTTAGAGAAAACTACAAAGTTAAAATAAACGGCTTATTAACTCAAAGGATTATATAATTCGTGCCGAAAACCGATTTAAACCTTTTAAATTCAAACGTTATAATCCTTAAGTCGAGGATAATTTACGAGGTTGAAGGTAAAACTACGCGACGGTCGTACGAAAAATTATATTTAATCTCTTAAAGACATAACGATAAAAATAAAAACTAGATCCTTATATAATTACTAACGATTTAGAAGATTAATTAGTGTTTAATAGTCGTTTTACCAACAAGTTTATCAGCTAAAACAAAACGTAAGTTTACGTTTAATAGGCTAAATATAATTTAAACTTATAAGTAATTAGTAACGAACTTATAACAGATCGTATTATTAAAATTGTTATAGTAATTACATGTTATTTACCTTTTCGAAACGATAATATAGTGTATTAAACCACTGTACGGATTAGTTAAAGTAGGCGTTAATTAGTTCTTAACTTATTAATCGCACTTTAAGTCACGGCTAGAGATAAAGTCTTTAACGTACGATCCCTACTTACTAATAATGTAAAAAAGGGAATTCGGCGTAGTAGGTATGTAAATTAACAATACCCTTTTCGTCAGAATGGCTAGTTTCATAACACTAAAATAACAAGCGATTAAAGACTCCAAGTTTTGAAATTGTAAGCTGGTAATGACGTTAACGAAAGGCAGCTAACTGAAATTTAATGGATTTTTAATTCGCATGTTTAGTATTAATGCCGGCCTTAGCTTTCGCTAAAGGAACAAGGCAATATTTTGGCTACTATTAACAAAATTAATAAGGCTAAAGCTTAACAGTACTCAAAATAGCGTATTTGAGGTAGCTATATTAATATATTATATTAACTGGAAGCCTCTTAATATTTCCCCATTGCGGCACAAGTATAAGATCCGATAGATAAAAACTTTAACTAAATAAAAAGCTCGAATAACAGATACAAAACGTAGATCGTAAGATTAATATAAACCTAATCGACCTATCGAAAGCGAAATTAATCTTTACACGCGGATTTTTTATAAATAAAACTAATTTTTCTTTACAAATCGGTTTCCTAATAACCCTCGTTAACGAATAAAGGCGGGAACCCCAATCTAGCATTATCGGTAACTTGATTTACTTAACCTCCGTTAAGTATAAAAGTATTATACGAAGCGTATTAGCTTCGGAGGTCTACGGTATAATAGCGGGCTTTAATGTAAGTATAGCATTATAAGAAACACTTAGTCTTATTAGTAAGTAGCTAAAATTCCCTCTATCCCGGTGGTAATCTGTATCGACTCGAAAAGCCTTTTTGAATATCTTTCGAAGCTCGGAACTACTAGCGAAAAACACTTAATAATCGACGTAATAACACTTTATAAAACCTATGAAAGGAGGGAAATTAAAGAATTCCAGTAAATTAATGTCAAAGATAATCCCGCAAATGCCATGAAGAAGGTGGTACCAAATAAGGCCCTAAAAAGGTTTGTGGATAGTAACAGGATAACTATATATATTGTGGGCTACGTTAATAAGCTGTCCGGAAAGCCCAAATCACATAACGGTGGTCAAGGATATAATAGCAAACTGGAAGATTGCCAGGAAATTGAGGATACGGACCTATTTAATTGGCACGGTTAAAGTAAAGGCCTATATAAGCTTATGGCGGAAAAACTTTTTATAGGAGTTGATAAACTCTGACCTCGGAGCGACGGAGTAATTAAGGTCGAATAGGGTCAATTTATATGCAATTGGGTGCAATTCAGTATGGAAGTCAACTGGAATTGACAGGGGTGTAATGATCACACTAAATACCCGTGAGTATATAGAAGGTGTCAGAGGGTTTATGTTATCAAGAAGGTAGCAGAGGTGTTGAGTGAACAATATCGCAACCATGCAAGTAATGATCAAAAGCTGTGAGGCTATTCAGATGTGTAGACTGAATATTTAGATTGACAACTGAAGAGCTATGAAGGAAATACTATCTATGTGGTGATGACCGTGTCCTTATATATCCGTACATTCATACCATCTTCAGTACTGGATAGCTTGGATAGCAACATATCCAACATATCCTATGCATCCGTGCGTTAACCCTAACCCTGGGTTGCTGACATAAGAGATTTTCCCCGCTTGATGTGTTGGACGTCAAGCTTCTAATGGCGCAGCTGGCCGCTGGCCTGTTCCATAACCTACAGTTGGTTCTTGGGTCATAACAAGGGGTTTAGCCAGTTGACGAGGAGGTAATTTAGTGGTAACTGGAAAGCATTAGTCAGCCACACTAACATGCGCGCACAAACTAAAAAGCCGCCAGTGTTGGAATAGTATTACATACAGTGCAGTAGGTTAACTTTACTTACAGTAAAGTTAACTGTACTGCAAGTTAAATGTATTGCTTGTAGACTTAATGCATTGGGTGTAAGTCGAGTGCAGTACGCTGCACTTCACTCTAGGGCACGGGCCAAGCAATTGGCCATACAAATTACAGTGCAGACGGGCTAGCGGTCTACTAAACCTAGAACAATACATCCACCACTTGACCAATGCAATACTACTGTTACTTCGACCAAACGAATCGACAACGTTGCAACATTTAAATCTCTACCAACACTAAATAAAAATCTAGATTAGCGTTACAACTGATACTAAGTCGTAGGCATCCCAAACCCAATAAAGATTGTTCTAATTATTCCTGATAAATATCTCGAATTTATATAAATTTAGTAGCACATATTATTACAAATCTCCTTCCCTTACATATATTATCCTAAATCCGTTTAAACACGATTTTTGTAACTGATGACACTGGTGACGGGCGGTATAAGAAATTTAAAAACCAAAATATCTTAAAAATTCAAACAAAGTGGAGCAAGTTATGTTTTATTTTCGTCAAGTAAAAAGGATACAATAAAATTTCGTAAGAATTATTGAAGAATTCGAGGTTGGTAACGGTATAAAATAGGTTGAAAATGAAGTGAAGGGACGAAACAAAGTATAATAGCATTGATTCTTAATGCAAACTTCATATATAGCTAAAAGAACCGATATCATTTACGTTGTATTTTCACCTAAATCAATATAAATGTAATTACAAAGGGAAATTTTTTTATTATGCTTTTCTGTTTACTTTTACTTTTATCTCAAATTGGGTTGAGTATTTAATTTCCGATTGCCTTAACTTTTAATCCAATCACAAGTTGCATATTTATGCTATTTGTTAAAAGCTATTATATATTCCTCTAGTCTTCCTTAATACACGAATTAATAACAATATTTATACCTAATTAGTTCTCTATAATAAGTTAAACCATAACATTAACCATGTAGATGAATAAAAAAAATATTATTTCTATTTTTCGTTTCATTATATTGGGCTTATAAAACGACGTAAATTAAGAAACCTATGTTAACCTACAAAAATAAACAAGGCTGCATCATCTTTATTTGAATTCAATAATACTTCGTTTGTGTTTATGAAAAAAGAAACCTAATTATATATTTTGAAACAAAACACGCTTTTATAGCGGAGAACTATTACAAGCCTTAGCGTAACTAATGAACGAATGGTCCTACTAGTACAAACTATGATAGCTCACGTTTAACTCTTTTCTTTCCCCTCTTCTATAGAAAAATCCATATATATCAACCAAATAGTTTTTAGCTTGTAATACTTGAAGGATTAAATCTTCCTTATAAATTCAATGAAACGACTTTATGCTAAGTTTATATATAATAATAACTATCTCGTACGATTTTTTTGTACACTTATAACCAAATGTTTTATCAAAATCGAAATCGTTTAGCTACCGAAAAGAAAAAGAATTACACACGTTCAAATTAATATATATAGAAATAATACTAATTAACTAGATGAAAAACCAGACGCTCTTTATATATATGAACAAGGTTCACGATTTTCAAAACGTTAAATATACTTTTTCACAAAATATATAATACAAAACTCATTGGTAAACATAGTGTATGATTATTATTACAACGTTTATGTGCAATTCAACTAAAATTAACACTACGTTTTGATTCTTTTATAATGTCATTAGTTCAAATTAAAACATAACAATTTTTCATTGTCACTGAGTTTACTATTTTGAAAAAGGGGACAATTTTGAAATCGGAAACTTATATCGGATTCGGAATATTGGGTTCAGGATATATATATAAATTTTATATAACATTGCAAATGCTTGATTCTGTATATTATGATATCCCCAATTCAGTTTTTCAAAATATTTTCTACAATGTACCACGGTTAAACAGCTTAGAAGATTTATCACTACAATACTAGTTACTAGAATCCTGAGCTCTGAACCAACAGACCTCACAGTAGGGCGTTACTCTACAATTGTGTGGTCCACCGCATCACATATATGCAGCTGCATGTCCATTATTGGATACACACCTTTGCTGACAAGTTTGCTTGCAAAGCCGAATTTGTCTGCAAAGTGACTGTATAGACTATGATTAGTCACAAAGGTCACCGTATAAACTACTGCTTCACCTAGTTTTCATCGCTAAAAAAGACATTCAGGGTAGATTATAGTACATAGGGCAGCTGTAAGCTTGCTTTGTAAGAATTCATGATGTTGGGATAATGTTTTAACCAAAGACCAAGCTAAGCTATATGAGCTGGATTACATTTAGCTGTCAATATGGACTTTTTGGTGCACTGAAATGTTGGCAATTAGCTTGTATGTTTTATGTTTGACTAGTATGCTACCCAGTTATTCATAAATGTAAAATCCTTATATACGGTGCGACTTTTTTCTTTGAATAATTAACAACTTACTGCGAGTAACTTTATCCTTTGAAACAGTCATGATCATAGAGGTAAAATTATTAGTAGAGGTTTGTTTTGAGATGCATAAGATGTGTGCATGATGTTGCCATTGTGTTCCGGTGGGGGAAATGAGTTTTTGTAAGCATCGCTGGCAGGTATTTGAGTGGCAAAACTCTTTGCACAAGATGATAAGTCATGTGCTCTGGTGACGGTTTGGCGTTGTGGCTGGACAAGCGCAGCGAAAGCAGAGCATTGGCAGGGAAACACGGGATATGGCCCAGGCTGCCATCAGCCCTGATCCAATCAAATGCCGATGGGTGGGCCAAGAAGCAAGTGCTCCTACAGTGCATAGGTCAGCTCCCGAAGCATGCATCCAGATTGCCTTAATTTCCTGCTCACACATGCGACTGTCTACAATCAACCCCATCCATCAGTTCCACATGATTTGATGGCCATTTTCTGCTCCTATTCATTCTATCAGCACAAGCTCCAGAATTGCCATGATTGAAGGACAGTGGAAGTCAAGCGCGTCACTACGGTGTTATCACAGCATCAGTCCTGCTTCTGTTGCCAGTGACCTGCCAATCTCACATTGACGCGACTGGTCAATCATCCCTTTTTGGTGTCATTCCAATGCAACTTCTGGCGTATGTTCCTTTCCCTCATCAAGCATTCTGTTGGCGCACAATATTGCACGGCTCCTGCACTCCTCCACATCAAGATAAGCCACTAACACAGCATGCCCAGGTCTCTACTCAATAGAAGCCCTTTCCCAGGCCAGCTGTTCACTTCCGGTTCTGCCAACATAGCACCACAAAAACAAAAGGCTACAACAGCAGTTCCCGCTGCCGACATTCTGCCTGCCTCACAGTGCTTGAATGCTGCTGCAAAACCACTGGGCAGCATGGATGACTCGCAGGTTACTCCATCCATCTCACCATCTCACAACAGAAGGCCAGCCAAGCGCAGACGCATCGTGCGCATCTGCAGTCCGGAACCGGGCTCCATCTACGATATCATGCACGACCACCAGGGCGAATCGCTCTTCCACTACCCCATATGCTGGACCGATGCCCATGCGCAACTGCTTAACGTGGACTTTGTCCATCGGCAGTCCATTCAGAAGCCAGTCCCCGATTTCCACTCCCTGTTTTCAAAGCACCTGCCTCGGTCAAGCAGGGTCGCCACCGAGCTCAGCGAGTACCTCACATCCATCCTGAACCCCAGGCCTAGCTACTTCGACACGGCTCCTATCATGCAGGTTATGAGCACCTTCTTCCCAGACACGCTTTCTAAGCCCAAGAGTGACGTGGAGTTGGAGTTCCACTTTGGAGATCGCACGCTTAGGAAGGCCGTGCACGTGGCTGTTCTGTGGAAGAACCTGGAGAGCCCTGCTGGCACTCCCTTCAACAGTGCCACAACCAAGTCTGCGAGCTCCTTCGGATGGACACCAACCAGCAACAGCAAGACATGTAACTGGAGTTGCATGAACAATGCACTAGAGCCAAATAGACCCATCCTCGCCTTTGTCAACAGAGTGCACCTTGCCAATGTGTGTCGCAACCTCTACCGCGTCCAGCCAGGACCGCCGGATGGCGACCATCAGAACACTCCTGTGTTGAACCTGCAGACAGTGCGATCGAGGCTTCTCATTCCCAAGAATAGCGACCATGATTCTTACCTTGTCGCTATCATGTTGGCCATAGCACAGTCACAGTGCTACCCACCTCGAGTGTCGTCAACATCATCCTCTACAAAGGCGTTTCGGCGGTCAAAACCCGTGTCCCAGACGCCAGTCCCACCGCCCAAATTGAAAGACGTGCCGGTCAGGATACTTTCACAGGACAGTGACACGGCCGAGTTCGTCGTTTACAATGCCACTGTCACGGCGGCCTTCCTCATCGCTGACCCTGCCAAAGCCCCGACCGTCGATGCGCTTCACAACAATGGTCTGAAGATTGACATCACCAGGGTGTCTGTGTGGCCTGAACTTGGGCTTAAGGAGCGACTTGCGCAGGCTCTCGGGCCAGAGATCTCTGGCGAGGAGTCTTTGCAGACTGTGAATGATGACATTAAGACATGGGAGTCGGAGCAAGAGTGCAGCATGCAAAAGGAGGACATGCAAGGGGTCAGCATGCAAAGGTGCGGTCGGAAACGGGGCAGAGACGCCATGTTCGAAGTCTTCCACACAAGTTTCGACTTGAACGGCACAGACTCAGGAAGAAAACCTGCTGTCTCAACCCCGTCAACTAGCTCTGGCGCTGGTCTTGGCATCACAGCTGCATCGCCTCCTGTGTCGCCGAGGACCCCCAAGCGGAGATGCACGGAGGCTCTCCACAAGCTGGAGGTGTGCTAGCGTACTGCCCCCCTCTCCCTCCTCTGGGTGACCACGATTTGAGTCCTCCTGTGGCGCTTCTTCTCTGTGTTTGTATGGTTTAGTGCTGCTTCCGTCTGACTGTGGAAATCCAGCCCCTGAAATTCGCATCATGGATAAAGTAATGATATATGGCCGTGGGTTCGTTAGCTGGGCAAGGACAGACAGCAGAAGGGTTGGAATTGAGCAATGGACGACGGACCAGGGCTGATATAGGCGTGATTTTGTCGTCAAGTGAGTAGGTACAGGATGGTTACCCGTGGTTTCGGGTGTCGCTATAGATGGGCGCTGGTGTTTTCCGGGCATATGTTGGTAACGCATAGCTAGATAAACTGGATGGCATAGGTCTGGCGAATACCTTGACTACTAGAATGTGGCCTGCTAGTTTAGCTGGCTTGGTCATTATGACAAGTATCCAGGTATATTTGTACATACTTATATTGTCCGGTATTGGTGAGTAGTGGATGGAACAAGAGCATTGCTACGTCAGTTATTCGTTTCTTGGTTGTGTGTGTAATGAATCATGATAGACGACGGGAGGGCTCTACATATGCTCAACGTTCCATGGCACAGTTCGGACTGCACTTTGATGCTGTTGATCCCCTGTGCCAGAGGAATGTGGAAGGAGAAGCAAGGAAGTATTTTCAAGTCCCTGGAGAGAAACCCCTATATTTTCACAGTGTTTTGCCTCTTTTGTATAGCCCTCTGGGCTGAAAACTCACCAATTCGCTCCCTAGTACGCAATTGTTATTGTATCTAACAGGCTATGAGCACAGCTGCACTACTGACACTACATACATAGATGTTGTTGATAGGCCTTGCCAATGATAGGCCTTTAAACGTTGCAACGTTGTCGATTCGAATCGTGGTCGAAGTAACAGTATTATTACGTGGTTAAGTGGTGGATGTATTGTTCTAGGTTTGGCAGACCGCTAGCCGGTCTGCACACTAATTTGTATGGCCAATTGCTTGGCCCATGCCCTAGTCTGAAGTCGGCACATACAGTACTTGACTTTACAGTAAACCCACAAAACAATACACTCAACTTGCAGTCAGTACAGTCAACTTACTTTGACTGACTGCACTGCAATTACTACTGTTCCAACAGATATCCAGTTTTCCTAATTAGAGTGGAAATTTCAACAGATATAGTCTATACAAGGTCTATCTGTACACAGGACTCAACACCAAGTATGCAAGGAACGCTCCGGAGAAGAAGATTTTTACCGGAGAACTAGGAAATAGTATTCTCAAGCCATAGGGGCATCGAGATGAGGATTAAAGCTAGTTGCAACTGTGTGTACTACTAGTACTTACTAGTGTAAGGTTCCGATCGTAATGATCGAAATCTATTAAAATTCTCCGAATTATATATTAAAAAGTTACCCCGTAGATTTCTAGGTATTCTTCGAATTCACAAGCTTTTACAATTTTGCTGGTATAATAACATTCTTATATTTTTTGATCGATTATACATCACTTCCTGTTCAACTAAATCTTTCATTTTTATACTTATCACTCGAATTATTATATCCATATCGTTTTACCTTATTAATATTTTTAAAGACGTCCAAAACGCTACAATGATATCAACGTTTCTCTAAAGTTTTAAAATAGCTCATTCCCACTATTTAGACCATCTTTTCATAAGGTTAACGATAGCATTTCATCGTTAAGAACCGTCGTCATTCCTGATTTCATTACCAACCCTTTAAACCTAATAAAAAAATCTTTTTCGTTGCTATATCGTTTTGTATTAAAAATTAAGGCCTATTTCTATGGTTACTAAGGGAAATGAGTAAGCTATAAACCTTAAAATTTGACTAGGAATAAGATAAAACTCTGTTCATAATACCCATAGCGTGAAAGTAAAGTTATAGCTTTACGTAATTAATGTTGTATACATAATATATAAGGAAATAGAAGTTAAAGTTAACGATGTTATGAATAATTCTGATTCGAAAGATCTCGCGTTTGTTATTAGATTTTATAATGAACTATGAATGTAACTTTAAAAATGACTTAAGTTTCATGCTTACCCGAAGCCAAATACATTCAAACCGAGACCGAAAATACACTACCTAAATCCAAAGTTTAAAGATCCCATTATTAATATTGAAGATTACTGGTTACAACTAAAACTTAACATAAAATCGTTTCAAAACTTAAAAGGGTTAACTTTTATCAATATCGATTCATGGTTACTAGTTATTGAATTTCTTGTTATTTATAATCAATATTTCAAAGTTTTGGTAAAAAAAACTCCAGATAAATAAAGTTTTTATTAAAGTTAACTATTTACATTTGTTCACCCAAATCTATTATAGTTTGTCAACAACTTTGAAAATTATGCCTACCTTCATTATGGCATGTAAGATGATTACTTTTCACATCAATATTGATCATCTTTTCAAAGCCCTTAAAAATGAATTTCAATGTATGAAAAAATGGACTAATTTATCATGCAGAAATTCTTTTAAACCTTCGTATCTTTTTTCGCTTATCATACAATTTAATTTAAACTCTTGCCTTAATAGCATTTAAAAATGCCAAAAACATTGATTTACTAAAGCCCAGAAGTTTAAAATACTTTTTTTAGGTTTTTTTTACCTATATGAAACTGGGATTTCTAACCAACCCATTTTATATACGAAATAAACGAAAGAAACATATTTATTCAACAACATGAAAGATTTAGTCACACTTCCAAGACAAAACGAAACTATAAGGTTAAAACGAAAAAAAAAATCTATTTTTCAAAGAAAATAAAAAAAATGTTAACTGTTAACAACGAATTACTTAATTTTGAAAACAAGTATTATTAGCGATAATACGTTTTATTCAGCAAATTTCAGCTGAGTAATAATTCAAATATACGGCCTTCCTACAACAAATACTATTTATGTATTATACCAAAAGAAAATAAAAAGGATAATTTATCATAATTAATATTGATAATGTAAATTCTTGTAATGATGTATATTTTAATTGAATCGTGTTATTTATCAAGTGAAATTCTCAATTTCATTTCGATTCCTTACAAAATATATAATAAAAACAAATGGCTATTTTAGGGTCGTATTTAAAACGGACAATGCTGCTGAACAGGATGTATTTTCAATTACAAAGTATTTACCTTTAATGTTTATTCTTCAAGATAAACAACTGAAAGGCATAGTGAAAACGAATAATATCGCTTCATAAAACACACTTTTTACCCCAAGCTTTTAAGATTGAACGATAAATCTTATTATTTCCCCCTTTCTCTCACATTAGGATATCATGATGAATTTGATAATTTTCAATATTAAAACACTGTCAAAGCCTTTCTCTTTTTTACTATATTTTAAGTAATTCACGTCATTATCAAACTCAAAATATAGGGAATTAACCATCTTGAGCTCTAAATCAGTGGTGATATAGTATAACTTATCAAGTAAAACACCAATTGAAATATTACTAAAATTTGAGGATAGTTCTGAAACTTTAACTTATCACCATAATAATTACCATCCAAAATTCATTATAAATGTAATTAGTTTTTTTCAAGGATTACAATGTGGGTACTAAAGTTAGAGAGTTATCTTTAGTCGATTGGTTGACGGAGGAAATTGTCGTTACAACAACCAGAAACTTAACGATTTTTTTCGCATTAATAAATCCTTTTTTATATTATTTGACCCTGGTATATTATTATTGTTTACTTACTGAACACTATCAAAATGAAACTAAAAAAAATCGGTAACAATGGTACTTTGAGAAACATGAAAAAGAAACTATTATAAATCGTAGTAAGTATATATTTATAAAGTGAAAAGATACTATACTTGAATCTATAGAGGTAGATATGCCGTATGATATTTTAACAGCTGTTTCGAATTCAAAATTGCGAAAAGTCCATCGTTATCAAATATAAATAACAGTAAAAAGCGAGCCTGTTGTAAATACAATTATCAACAATAATTTAATCTAGTTCTTAATCTTTATAAGGAAATAAAAGAAATAACTAAACATTAAAAATCTTTAAATAACTTTAATGCAAAAAACTAGAGAAAGCCCTTTATAGTAAAATACGAAGCCTATTATCATTGAAGATATTTAAAGAAGTTAAGAAGAATAAATATCATCATGTTTTGATTACCAAAAAAGTTACAAAGGTTAAGACTAATACTAATGATTAGATTAAAACGTCTATGGTAAGAAGTTTCATACAAGAATTAAGATAATATTATAGGATTAATTATACTAAGACCTTTGCTGCAAGTATAAAGACTCACATATTAAGGATCTTTGTCATCTTAGCCGCCTGTTACGGTTAAAATATTAATCAAATCCATATTAATTTAGTTTTCTTTAATAAGGAGTTTCAAGAATTAGTATTGATTGAAATTCCATTCCTATTAAAAATTTATCATTCTATAGTACCTAAAGAAGAAGAGATTTATGTTGAAGCCTTACTGTTAACCATATTTTACAAATTTTAGCCTCCTTTTATAAATTGAAGCAAAATTTAAAACAATAATGTAGAAGTTAAAATAGTCCTTCGTACCCTTAAGTTCAAGAGGTTATTTTCCGATAACTCCATATATATCAATTATTATCATCTACTTATTTTCTGTACCTAAGTTAACGAATTATCGATTGTAAATCTTAATTCATGGGTTATATAAACATTTGAAGAGTATATTAGCATAAATTGCGACTTTAAAGACCTAGTACCTGCAATAGACTTGGAAGGGTTGTGTCTTTTGAAGAATAGTGTTATATATATCATTCTTTGTGCCTAAAATGATTATATTTAAAAACTTCATTCATTTTGAAGTGAATAATGTTTAAAAGATCGGTTTGTATCATGATTATTTTAGGATTACTTATTTATAACATAAATTTAAAAAGATCGGCTGGTAATTCATGAACGACGAAATATTAGTTAGATTTTTGAGGCTTTCAGTTACACATTATGTCACAACACCCTAGACCTCTATTTTCAAATATCAGTACTCTCACGCTTTGAACACAATATATTATATAAAAAAATCACTCTTCTTAGTTACACCATCAATTACTTGAGATATTAAAAGTCATATTTACGATAAAATAGAAACAAACTTTTGTTAGTGACATCTTATTGCAATGTTATGAATTTCATCCAAATCTATGAAAAAAGAATCAATAAAAAATTTAAATTAACAGCTAATATAAGTTAAATTGAAAGCGGGATAATGGTATTAAAAATTGACTCATTCATAAAAATGGAAATATTCAATAACACAATTTACTGGATTCTCGAACAAAAGTCCCTACAAAAACTTTTTTTGTAAATGTGAAAGTAATAACCCTTATAATGGCAACTAAAAACACCTTTTTAATAAGGAATCTAATCATAAAACGGTATATTCATATAACTATTACTATCTATTACAATTATAAGAATGTTATTCTGTTATTAAAACCCTTTTAATATTTTCAATACACTTAGTATATTCTTTTTAAAAACAATTCATGAAGGATAACATTTAATGTAACATAATTCAATTGAAGTGTTGGAATAGTATTACATGCAGTGCAGTAGGTCAACTTTACTTATAGTAAAGTTGACTATACTGAACTGCAAGTTGAGTGTATTGCTTTATGTAGAGACTTACCACATTGAGTGTAAGTCGAGTGCAGTACGCTGCACTTCACTCTAGGGTACGAGCCAAGCAATTGGCCATACAAATTACAGTGCAGACCGGCTAGCGGTCTGCCAAACCTAGAACAATACATCTACCATCTAACCACGCAATACTACTATTACTTCGACTAATCGAATCGAAAACATTACAACGTCTAAGGCCTACCAATACTAATCAATACTTACCTGTTAGGTTAAGCACAGATGAAATAAGTAAAAAAAGAAGATACTTTCCGGTTACGTTTTATATTTATAGTGGCTAGGATGGAGGAAAGATTCTTATGAAAGGCTCTTATTAATACTGTATCAGTCTTATAACATCAGGAAAATAGAGAAGACTTCTGGATTTCATTCGTTTGATAACGGCAATTTAAAGGTAAACGACGGTATGGCTATCGAAAATACTAAGAAATATTTATTAATCCTTTTTAAGGACGTTGAAATTAACTGTCAGAAGTCTTAAAGTTCGGCAAGTTGGTAAACGGCTCAGTTAGTACTACTATAGGTGCTACTATTGCAAAAACGACTAAGTCTCACGGCTATATAACAAACAACCTTCGCCTTTCACTTTTAACTTTTAATAACAAACGACTTTTAACCTTACTCTTTATACTAAAACCTTTACACTACTTTACTCTTTCACTTCCTACGTAACCACAATAGTTAAGTTCGTTGCTTTAAGCGAAAATAAAAAGTTACGTTACGCAACCCAAAGTTAAGTCGCCAAGTTCCCACGCGATTTCACGTCAAAACACCAAGTTCCTACGCCTAAATTCACTAAATCCCTCGCCCTACACGCCCCGTTAAATCTTTCATCGCTATAATTCTTAAAATGGCACCTACCTCAGAGATTTAAAAGGGAATTGACGCCTTCGGAACTGCCTTTACAAAATTTTACGACAAAAACTTTTAAATGTTAAATGTTAACGAAAAATGAACAAAAAAACAACCTACCAACTTTATCGGCCATTATATCGTTAAATATAATAATATGAAAGACCTTAACCACGCCTTGTGCAATTTTTGTAATCTTTTGATCGACTAAAATGTTAATATATAGAATTTAATTTAAAAAGGGATTGAGCTAAGAGTCAAAGCAAAACTTAAACGATAAGGAGTTTACATGCCACTGCAAGGAACTACGAAGCTGGCGCAAAAACTCTTCGACTTAACCCAGTTTTAAAAAATCCCTTAGAAACCACACCCTAAAGAAAAATAGGTTAAGGAACTTCAATACCCTTATACGCGATTTAGGATACCACTAACTTACCTCTAGTTAAGTTAAACCTTTTTATGCACTAGCGATAAGGAACCTGTTAACTTACTCAGAAGTTTAGTACCACCACGTAATAACGCGAAATACGCCCTAAGCAGCGGTAGAATATGTGAAGTAGCGGCCTTCAACACAGCCAAAGGTATTAATGTTGGCGTTTTGTATCAATTAATTAAATAAAATCGTCAGACCTCTTAAAACCTTTGAGTACACATCGCCTTTTAACAATTTAATCGCCAAAACCTTTAAAAACCTTTTCTTTTCAGATTCGCCTACGCGTACAAACCTATCATAGTTCCTACTATAGAACTTTACCCTTCGGGTTAGACGATTATCAATTACCCCTAACATCGTACTTCGGAAGCCCTAAAATTTAAACCACTAAAAATACCATTGAAGGCTAGGATAACTATCGAAACCTCTTTCCAAAACCTATTAAAAAATGAATATCAATTACAAACTTATAACAAATTTCGCCAAAATTTGGAATAACACAAAAAATTATGACGAAAATCCCTACAACCTCTTCAATACTAAGATAACACTCTTTCTAAATATCTGTAAGTGAATAGAGGTCCTACCCTTTGGTTTTCACTCATTATTTCCCGAAATCCTTATAATTTACGCCAAAAACTATTACTTAACCTTCCTGAGAAGCGCTACCACGTTTCGTGAGAGCTACGATAGTATAAAGGGCTACTTCGAATATAACGTCTACCTCGCGTAATATCATATAAACTAGGCTACTATAGGGTGGATTATAATAATATTAAAGGAAGAAAAAAAAGGACTTACTAATAGATATTCTTAATTAAATGTTTAACAAGTTGATAATGTGTTAAAAGGTAATGGGAAAGGCCTACGCTAGCGAAGCCATACTCTGCGAACAGGTACGAGTAGCAATCACGTGCGTTAGCGAGTTCGAATACGTTTTACAACGTTTAAATACTATTTTCGAAGGCTTTTTTAACTAGTTGTAATCCTCGCTTACCACAGTGATAGAGCGTATACCAAATTCGCTTGGTATATACTCCTAAATCGGTAACTTCCTTAACGTGGATAAAGAAAACCTTCCGGTAATTAATTACTTCGACCGCAAATACGGTCACCCATAACGCTTAAAGTTTGGCCTATGGACCTCAACCCTAAACTAAAAGCAATACCTACGTTAACTCTAATAAGATTTGGGTAGACCTGTTAACCACCAGTACTATCGTCGTAATAGTAATAAAAATATTAGATTTATAGAAAGTTTGGCTGCTGGTTAACTTAACACCTCTTTTCCAAACGTAATAATAAAAGGGCAGTATATTATGCTTAATATCCTACTGTCTTTAAATAGGATTAATTAAATCAAATCGTAAACTTCAAGGGCTAAAAGCCAATTAATAATGTTAAAGCCCCTAAGCAGATTCAATAACACGAAATAGATACTACTCCTAATACGTTCCAGTAATTATCCGACCATGCCTTCCTATATCGTTTAGGTGGTAAAAACCTTTAATTTTGTTTTAACTAAGCTCTTAATCCCTTATATACCTTTAATATTTGCAATCGTCATGCGGACCACACGTTTCAAGATATTATTCTAAATACAAGGATAACAAGTTAATCAATAGAAGGATATTCGTAATACGTAGCACTACAAAGAGAAAACACTATAGCCACTAGGATTAATCGTCACAATACGGGTAAAGCTAAAGTTGGCTTTAGCTCAGGCGGATAACTATGGTTATTAGGGATAATGGTAGTTTAAACTGTTATAGGAGCGATTACGTTTTACATTTTTATTTCCCTTACCCCTTTTCTACTTTATTTAAAGGATATAAAGACCCTAGTCGTTAATGTAAAAAATCTGGTTAAAAACGGCTAAAAGTTTTTACTCGCCCTTAAGTAGGTGTACCTATAATTTTATCTTTAAGCTCTGGAAGAAGTAGTATTAAACTTAACGAAGCCTAAGATACGTTAACTATATCGGTGTTTTAACTATCTATCAGTTAATGGGCTATATAAAATCCTAAAGTCCGCGAAACATAAATATATAGAATACTTTGTTTTAAAACTTATTAAAAGGCTATACCACTATGGCCAAACGTATACCTAAGCCCCCCAAGGATTTGAATTTACACTAAAAGATAATAAAAACTTTAATTATAAAATATTTATTAATTTATTTTACTTAAATGATTAGCATGTTCTTTACGTCGTTAATTCCGGAAACTTTTTCTACGAAGCTAAGTTTTTAAAGTCCCTTTTAGCAAATAATACGTAGGAAACGTTAAGGATATTATAAATTAACACGTACCTGAGATTACTTAAAATCATCGTCTACGATACTGGTACCAACTTTACAGCGGCGGTGTTTTAGGAAGATATTAAGATAATAGGCATCCAATATAAACAAGTACCTATAAAAGTCTATTAAAACATTAAAAAGTTTAAAAAGGCACACTCCCTACTTCGATGAGCGTATAATATCCTTACGTTGGAAATTGGAAGCTTTAGGAATCCGGAGACACACTTATAGATAATAGCAAAAAATATAAACGATATTGTAGGCCTTAAGAGCTTAATGCCAACTCTTCTAGTCTTTAGAGCTTACCAACGCCTGACAAGTGAATCTCTATCTTTGACATGTATTTAGAAACGTGTTGCGGCTTATAACAAAGTTTTAAAGGAATTGCAAAGAGAATCGCACGCCGCCAGATTAATAATGCCCTTAATACTAGAAACAGTCCTTTAACGATCTACGTATTTTCTTTGCCGTTGTAAAGTAAAGTTTTCGTATAACGGGAGCCGGGTAAATGTAATAGGATACATAAGATATTAAATATCGTAAATTTTAAAGTATTTATTAAAACTATTAACGGGTTTGTATTTTTCCAAACCACTTAAGTTAAGCCCTATGTAAAGGATATTAAAGATAAAGATCTTTAAGCCCTTTAAGTTAAGTGACCGAGTTAATACAAACCTCCTTTACCCATTACCGATAAGCCAATGAAACGCCGCCAGCGCGGACGACCCTTAAAAAATATTAAAGAGGAGAAATATATATCGTGTCATATATAAAATACTTCCTAGGTAAATAGAAAAGAAAAGAATAACAAAAACTTAGCAGTAAAGCTTAGGGTATAATGAATTATCAAAACCTTTAACAAACATTTTAAGGAAAACAACAAGGTCGAGATTGACGGTTTGTTAACTCGAGGAGTTATATAATTTATGCCGAAAACCGACTTTAACCTTTCAAACCCAAACGTTACGATATTTAAGTTCAGGATTATTTACGAGGTTAAGGGTAAGATTATGGGGCGGCCGTAAGAAAAGTCACGACTATTTATTTAAAGATACAGAGATCAAAGTAAGAACTAGATCTTTACGTAATTGCAAATAAATAAAAAAATTATTTATTGTTTAGTAATTACCCTAATAATAAGTTTATTAACAAAAATTAAAAACAAGTTTACACTTAATAGCCTTAACATTACGTAGGTTTATATACAGTTAGTAACAGATTTGCAAAGGATTGTACTATTGGAACTGTTATACGAGCTATATGTTATTTACTCTTTACAAACGGTAATTCTATATATTAAGTCATTATATGAATTAGCTAGAACAAGTATTTACTATTTACTAACCTATTAGTCGCACTTTGAATCCTGGTTAACGATAAAGTCTTTAATATACGATCCGTATTTACTAGTAACGTAAAAAAAGGACTTCGGTATAATAGGTATATAAATTAACGATACCCTTTTCATCAATACGATTGACTTTGTAATATTAAAATAATAAACGATTAGGGAATTTAAGTTTTGAAATTACAAACCGGTAACGATATTGACGGAAAATAAAAAACTTAACTTTAATAAATTATTAACCCGTATACTTAATGATAACACTGGTTTGAATTTTTATTAAAAGAGCTAAAGCGTTATCCTAATCATAATCAACGAAACTAAAGATGCTAGGGCTGAACGGTATCTAAAATATCATGTATGGAGTAGTTATATTACTACCTTATGACAACCAAAAGCTTCCTACGATTTATTTATTACGGTATAAGTATAAATACTAACAGATAAAGGTTTTGACTGACTAAATAAAAGGTTGGAGTGGTAAAGATGAAACTTGAACCGTGGAATTAATATGGTGTCAATCGACTTTGTAAAGGTTAAGTTAATAATCTCTATGGGCGGGTCTTTTGTAAACAACATTAACTTATCTTTATAAATCGGCTTTTTAATAACCATCGTTAACAAAGACAAGCGGTAAGATTAGTTTAATATTATCTTCAATCTAATCCACCAGTCTTCCGTCATGTGTAAAAGTATTATACGAAACGTATTAATATGAAAGGTTTATAATATAATAACAGGATTTAACGTAGGAATAATATTATAGGAAACCATTAACCTTATTACCAGATAGCTAAAGATTCCTCTTATTCCAGTAGTAATTTGTACCGATTTAAAAAGCTTTTTCGAATACCTTTCAAAACTTGAAACCACTAGTAAAAAGCGCCTGATAATCGATGTAATGGCACTTTGTGAAGCCTACGAAGGGAGGGAGATTAAGAAGTTCCGATAAATTGATGGGAAAGACAACCTCGTAGATGCCATAACGAAGATGACACCAAACAAAACCTTAGAAAGGTTTGCGGACAGCAATAGGCTGACTATATGTATCGAAGGCTACGTGAATAGGCCGCCAGGAAAGCCTAAGCTACGTAACAACGAATAGGGATGTGCTGGCAAACTGGAAGATTTCCAGGCGATTAATAATGGTGATTTGTTTGAGTGGCACAGTTGAAGTGAAGGCTTGTAAAAGCCTGTGGCGGAAAAACTTTTTGTGGGAGTTAATGAATTCGGATCTTGGAGCAACGAAGCAATTAAGGTCAAATGGGGTTAATTTACATGTAATTGACAGGGGTCTGGCCAATTGACAAGGAGAAAATTTAGTGGTAACCAGAAAAGATTGGTCAGCTACACTGGCGTGTGCGTGCAAACTAAAAAGCCGCCAGTGTTGGAATAATATTATATGTAGTGTAGTAGGTCAACTTTACTTGTAGTAAAGTTAACTATAATAAACTGAAAGTTGATTGTATTGCTTTATGTAGAGACTTACCGCATTGGTTGTAAGTCAAATGTAGTATGCTGTACTTTACTCTATGGCACGGGCTAAGCAATTGGCTATATGAATTACAGTGCAGACCGGCTAGCGGTCTGCCAAACCTAGAACAATACATCCACCATCTGACCACGCAATACTACTGTTACTTCGATCAATCGAATCAACAACATTGTAACGTCTAAGGTCTACCAACATAAAGTATGTTTTTACGAATAAATAATTGATTGATAAACAAACAAAGCCTTGGGTAAGCATAAAGTACAAGAAAAGAATATAATGGTTTGGTCTGTTTCAATTAAGTTAAGTAAATATTAAATAGTTTATATACTATTTTATTTTATCCTAGTTTTATGGGTTATTGGTTTCAATAGAAACTTCAGACGTTTTTTAAGTCTTCTTCCTTTTGTGTTTGTCTTTATTATATCCAATATTCAACTCCACACTACGATGTTTTTACTCAACACTCCGGAAAATTTTATTCATTACTTTTTTTTCATCCAAATCATAGAAAAAATACTATCAGAAAGGTATATTAAGATTTCATTAAATACAGTTTAAACCAACTCTATACATAAGACTTAAGGCTTTGTATATAAAGAAGGCTTGGAAAATAAACATTACTATCATAATACTAGAAAATATTTATTCCTAGTTATGAGGGTATCTAAATAGTGATTACAGCTAGTTTTAGTTATTTTTCTTACTAGTATATACTGGTATAAGATTCTGATTGTAATGATTGAAAACTATAAAAAATATTTTGATTATCTATTAAAAGGTGGTCTGGTTATAGTTTTAAATATTTCAAGAATTTAAAAGCCTACATAATGTTTTTATATAATACCTTCAACGAATTATCAATAAAATCATACTTGATATTCTATTAAACTGAATATATCAATCATTATATCCATGTTCTTCAGACTTGTTAGTAGTTTTAAAGATACATACGATGCTACTTTGATATCAACTTCTATCAAGGCTTATAATGCATTATTTCTAGCAGTTAACTTATATCGTAATAGGGTCAACGATAGTATTTTATTGTTAACGACTTTCGTTACTGCTAATTATACTAAAGGTCTTTTAGGTACTCAATCTCAATTTCTATCAACGTTAAATCATTATTTTTGTTCCCAATTAAGGCTTATGAATATAGTTATTCCAGGAAACAATCAATTTTTAAACCTTAAATTTCTATTAAGGGTTTGATGAACGAATATTTCTAATAAGCCTAAGGTTAGAGTAAAGTGCAACTTTAGGTAATTAACGTTGGATATATAATTGATAGAGAAGTAGAAGATAAGTTAACGATATTTTATACCATAATAATGATGAAGATATGAAGTTTATTATTTAACTTTAAAATCGATTGTTCATTACACTTGAAAAAAGACTCAATTTTTTCCCCAAGCGAAAGCCAAAAACGCTTGAACCAGACTCGAAAAATACTTTACTATTAGTTGACTTTTATCGTTGCAATAGAGTTAATTCGAATCGTTGTTGAAGTAACTGTTGTTTTGCATTGAATGTAGTTATATGGTTTTTCTAAGTATATCAAACCGCTAGCTTTTCTATACACTAATTTGTACGAGCAATTTCTTGGCATACGCCCTACATTGATTTGTGCACTTCACTAAAATCAATTTTCAGTTAATATAATGAACTTAAAATAACTACAATCAACTTATAATTAGTATAATCAACTTAAATATATTAAAATTAATTTCAGTTCTAACACTAACAACTTGTTATTCCGTGTGTCAACGTTATTGTCGTTAATTACGAATCGCATATAGTAACCAAAATACCTCCCATTTCTATCAGAATCACTGCTTTCAATACTAACCTGTTTTATACAGATATTTTACTTTAATTGAAGTCCTCCACTATGAAGATTTAGGTACCAAATTCGTCCATTTCTATACTCAAGTTTTTCGTCACCAACTTATTATTATGGACTCAAGCTATTGACCATTAAGTTTATACGTTACTTGACTTTGTATGTAACGGAATGAGCAGTATTCAGCCCGGGCCCGGTCCGGGTGCGGACCGAGTACAGGCTGGATAGGGTCCGTGTACAGCATGTATAAGAACACGTAACGGGTTAGGTACTAGTCTTTCCTATAGGTCCTGTATATTGATTTACGATAGCTTTTTCTAATCTTCCTTTATATTTTAATAATAAATCGTATTTGTTATCCATTTGGTTTACTATCACAGGTTAAATTATAATATATTATTAAGGTTTTTTTTTCGTTTTGCCAAAGAATATTACTTCCGATAAATAAAATGATAATAAATATTAATAATTTTACGTTACACTTTAACATTATCGGGTGAAATAAACCGTTGGCGAATACATTCTCCTCAACTATTATAAATATACCTTTAACCCTTTTCAAGAAAATTTAAATCAATATTTTTCGTTTATAAAATACCGTAAGCTATATTACTTCGATTATAAAATAATTGTAATAACCGGGTTAATCGACTTTAATTATTAATTTTACGTTTTACTTCGTTTAGGTCGTAATAAAGATTTAGTAATTCGAAGCCGAATTAACCGTAACTCGCGTTAGGTTTTTAATGGCTTAAGGTATACGAAAAAGATAAAACTAATCGTAATTCGACGAATTTTTTTTAACCTAGGCGCCGACGCGTTGAATAATTAAATTTATATTAAAGAGAGATAAAATATAAATTCAAAATAGTCGATATACGTTCCTCTATATATAGGGATATTATACGGCGACGATAAAATAAACGGTTATAACGTATTACAAAACAGAAGGATACGAAAGTATATATAATATAAAAAGGTTTTTCGATTATATTAAAGCAGTTTTTTACGATGTTTACCATGCAGATAAGGTATTAATCGAAATTAAGGGTTTGGTTATATATAATAAGGACCTGTAAATACTATTCGTTATTAGGTTTAAAATGCTTTTGGTTTAAACGGGCGATTTAAATTGATTTTCAGCCATAAAGTATAATTATTTACGTTTTTACGTATCGTTACGTATCCGCGACAAATTTATCACAACAAGTATTAGCCTGATAAACTATATCGTAACCCTAAATAGGTACCGCAAATTCGCCGGTAAGTTAAAATCATAGGATTTAAAGCGGCGTTTTGGTCACTGATTAGCAAAACATGTATAAGCCTAACGGCTAAATAGTAATACGGTTATAACGGGAGTTTATATCTTTTGAATACCTTCGTTAGAAGGCCGTGATGATCGCGGCTAATTATCTCGATACCGCGATCAGTTATCTTAGTCAACCCGTTCGATACAAGTTTAAAACAAAATACGTAAAGCAACGTAGGCGATAATAAAGGAACATTAGGCCATTTTAACTTCAAGGCGTTACGTATATTATAGCTTATCAGACTATTACTAACGTAACTACGAACTTCACCCGGTATTGACTTTTACGTAAGTATATATAATCCAAGTCGAAAAGGTAAAAGAAAGTTTCCTATTTACGGTGACAAGGAAAGCCTAACTCCTAAATACAATTTCGTTTAAGGGTTACATAACCTTAACGGTATAGTTGTAAAATCAAATAAAAAGAAGTTGAGTTTAATTAAAATACGTATAAATAAATAAAATCCTTATACTTTTTAATAATACTCACTTGTTAAATATTTAGGTTAATTTTAATTTCAATCATTATAATATTATAAATGAGGCTTTGGTATAAGAGTTAGAAATAAAGTAAATTCAGCTATTATATTTTCTAAATTTTGATACGATATTATGGTTACGGTAAAATACGCGTATTACATAAATAATCAAGTTTCGTATAAATATTAATAAATAGTCGAATCCGATATTAAAGTATATTCTTCCTGGAATAACGCAGGATATAATTTTTGGAATATTTTGGATATAATTCTATTAATTGATATTAGACGTTAACGATAGTTATTTGGTTATTTAAAGTTTGTGAAGCTTGGTTATCAACGTAGTAATAATACGCCTTAGGACGGAAAATATATAGGGCGTAATAGGTTCAGTTTTCCTCGGTTAAATATAACGTTTATACTGGAAGTTATAACGTACGGGGGATTCGTTTCACGTAATTTATATTATAAGCCTCTACGAAATAACGCGGATTTTATAAGCGAAGGCGACTACGTGTAAAAATAAGAAAAATTAGTTATATTTCCTATTAAAATCAATTGAATTCCACGACTTCTTCGATGAAGATAAAGCTATAACTTTACCTTTATATAGGGGGAAACTTTGTTACTATATTTCTATTAAATGAAATAACGATAGAGTTTTATTAATACAACTTTAAGGGCTATTATATTCGATATTACGAAATTAACTCTTTAAATTTCGACGATAGGTTACAAAGTTAATAAATAAAGGTTAGGTTCGAGTAAGTTTTTAATCGACTATAACGCCGGTATTACTTATTTTTAAACCGGGGGGAGAATAATGGTTTTATATCGATTACCGGATACTAAACAAAATTACAAAGTAAAATCGTTTTTTTACCTTAAATTAAAAAAACCTTACATACGCTATCGAAGTTGATGTAATTTACAAAATTAAATACTTAAACGGTCTTTTACCGTATTAGAATTATATCCAGGTAAAAAAAAATTCATAACGTTTTATATGATATTCGGGTTATTTAAATAGTTGGTGACTTATTTTAAGTTAACGAAGGTGTCGACGACGTTTTAACGATATATTAATTATATAATAGCGAATATTTTAAATAATTTCGTTACAACATATTCAAATACCTCTTTGGTTTTTTCTTCAATTACTAAAAATAACTATATAACGAAAGTTCGCCTGGTTGTAAAACGTCTTTTTTAGTTTTAATGATAACACTAAATACCCGTGAGTATGTAGAAGGTGTCCAGAGGGTTTATGTTAGCAGTAAGTTAGCAGAGGTAACAAAAGGTGCAATATCAAGACTGTATTCGTGCGAGTGATGATCAGAAGCCGTGAGGCTATTCAGGGTAGACTGAATACTTAGATTGACAACTGAAGAGCTATGAAGGAAATACTATCTATCTTGGTAATGAAAGTGTCCTTATATATCCGCACCTTCATACGTCTTCAGTGTAGGCTCGACTGGCTCGATACCGAGTCCATCGAGTCTCACACCATGCTGACCCTAACCCTTGTGTACGGTGTGTCTGTTGTGGATCCCTGGTGCCTGCCGAGAGGCTGTGTCCAACCGATTTCCTTCGTTATCTGCTGCGGGGCCGCCGCTGATGCGCCCTGCAGATGTTGGGTCATAACATTAGGTAAAACTAAATGTAGAATTAAAAAATTATACCTTTGTATTTAAGGAAGTAAAATATCTGGGCTTTATTATAACAGTTAAGATAGGTATCCGGGCTCACCACGAAAAAGTCCGGGCAATTCGCGAATAGAAGTTACTATATATTATTAGAAAAGTTAGAAACTTTTCAGGTTTTGTTGACTTTTATCGTAATTTAATTAGTAATTTTTCGAAATTGGCGAATCATTTCGTTTTTTTAACGAAACAAAGCATTTGTTAGGTTTCAATGAAATGGGAGGAATATGTATTTCAAACCTTAAAGTATGCCTTTATTATGGCTCCGATTCTGGCATATTAGGATCTAAATCGGCCAATAGTAGTAAAAACCGACTATTCGAAATCGGCATTAAAAGGGTACTTATCGTAACGAGATAAGGATAATATCTCAAAGCTAGTAATTTACCACTTCTCACGATTAACAGATGCAAAACGTAACTATACCATTTACAATAAGGGGCTTTTCGCGGTGGTATTCTATTTAAAGACTTGGTTTTTTGATTTCCGTAGTATTCGCATACTATTTACGATCCTAACAGACTATAAAAAATTAGAATATTTTTCTTTGCCATGTTTGATTTTGGAACGTTAAATTAAATAGGCGTTAATTCTTTTACTTCTTGCCTACCTCCTACTATATCGGCCCGTAACTTAGGGCGCCCGCTCGGATACGTTAACCTACAGGTTATAAAATTAACCTGGAATTAGGAAACGCTGCGTGAGGGTTTTTCAGTACATTTTCATTATTATATTAAACGTGGTATTAATAAACTTATATATTAAAGAGATACAAATTACGGCGGGTTATGTAAATAAATTTTGCGAGACGAAAGTTTAGTTGTTTAATTACGATGATATGTATCATAAAAATGGGTTAGGGGTTTTCGAAAGGCCGCTGAGAACGATATCGTTTCGGGCCCGGCCCGCGCTCGGGTGGTTATCGAAAATAACGTTAAAGAATTTTAATACGATGGTATCGGTAATACCGCTGCGGGCCCGACTCGCGTTAAATCCGTCGATATTGTTAACGTCGAGTAATTACTTTATTTTCGGCTTGAGTACGTTAACGAAATTGTAAGATTAAAGAATAATAAACGATCCGTTATATAAAATTCGTCTATGCACGGTTTCCGAAAAAACGCTAAACGATTATCATTTAAAATAAGATAATTAATATAATTTCCAAATTACGGGATTGACCCGATAGGTATATAATATTATTATAATCGCTTATAAATGCCGAATGAGGAGTAATAAACAACGAGAATTTTAAAATAAACTCACGATTCGTTTATTATAGGTTATCCGGGTAAAAAAAATTATTTCACGTTTTTAACGAGATTATTATTAAAAAGGAATAATCATAAATATTCGACGTTTATATCGAATATATACGTAATGTAACGGGATGAAACCTCATCGTACCTTACAGTAAAGCCTCCTTTAACTTTTTACTATTTTCAACGTGTAATGAACGTATATTTTAGTCGATTTTATAATCAACCTATATGTTGGTAGGCCTTAGAAGTTGCAACGTTGTCGATTCGATTGATCGAAGTAACAGTAGTATTTTGTAGTCAGATGGTGGATGAATTGTTCTAGGTTTGGCAGACCGCTAGCCGGTCTACACTGTAATTTGTATGGTCAATTTCTTGGCCCGTGCCCTAGAGTGAAGTGCAGCGTACTGCACTCGACTTACACCCAATGCGGTAAGTCTCCACATAAAGCAATGCACTTGCAGTACGGTCAACTTCACTGTAAGTAAAGTTGACCTACTGCACTGGATGCAATACTATTTCAACACGATTGATTATTGATAACGGCCTTCGATATTTGCTAATTATTACGAATCGCCGTTTTAAATTTATCTAATGAAATGCTATAAGGTTTATAATTACCGATATGTATACAAAGCGGTTCTGGGATATATAATAGAGATTTTATGGATTACTAGCTTTTATTATTAGTAATCGCGGTTCGGATTGGGTAAACGTATTTTAAACAAATTTAAATTCCCTAATAAGAATAAAATAACTTTTATTTGCAACCCATTATCTATAAATGGATAACGGTATAAATCGTATAAATTGGAAGGTTGAAAAATATTTATGTATTATTATCGATTTTTCGTAATATAATTTAATTTTGTATTTACCCGTATATCTATTCACATCAACTAACCAGAAATCGATAGTTACCGGGTTTAACGCGAATTATTAAGTAAATAGACACGAAATACCACCTATTTTAAAGGTAAACGAAGATATAAAGTCGTTAATTAGTCTAGCGGGGTAAATTACTATGTTTTCAACCTATTGAAGTAAAAGGGCGAATTTAGCCTAAACGGCAATGACTTATATTTAATAGTAAAAACAAATAACTACATATCGTAAACGACGTTTAATAAAATGATATATGATAGGGGATTATGTTCGGTTAACTCTTCGTAATATTAAAATTAACTTCCCGAATTAAAAGTTTAACTAACTTGATAATTAATACGAAGTAGTCGATATTTTGAACCTATTTAATATCGTATTAAATATTCTTGGTAAATACCTTATATTTTATATGGATTTGATCAAACGAACCACTTTTGACCCCTTTTCTTTACAGGTTTTATCCGATACTCGCCCGGAATGAATTTCGTAATTAACGACGTGGGAAAAAGGTCAATACAAGGAATTTAAAATATAAAAAATCCCTATGGTAAAACTGGGGCGAAACGAGATTTTTAATATATTCGTCGAGGGAAAATGATATAATAAGTCGAAGTAAAAATTACCAAACGATTTACAATATATTATAACCTTAAATAAATCAAAGACGAAATGAGAAAATACTCAAATTTACGATAACCTAGTATTTCGACATTGGTATCGAGTTTATACTAAGCGATAAACGCAAAGCTAATTACTTACATTTTCTAAATAATACTTGACTTAGAAATAAAAAGAAGAATTTATTATGAAACGAAATTATAATATAATAAATAAGGCCGGATAGATATTATCCGACTTTTTCGGATATATATTCGATCGTAAAACGACTTTTATTACGATCTAACGAAGATTTATTTACTTATTATTATTATCCTTATTAAGGTTTCACGAGTACCGGCGTTATTAACGTTAAAGACCTTATTATAATTAACTTAGGATATTAAGTAACGTCGGGGGAGGGGGACGATAAAAAACGTAACGGGAATTGGTAAACGTCTAGGAAAGAGGTTGGTAGGAAGTAGGACGAATATGAGGCGATGCCGAGGATAACGGATAACGCGAGGAGGGGCGGATGATAGAAAACACCGACGATAAAGGATAAAGTTTAAAGGAACAGGCGTTAAAGAAGGCCGATGATAACGGTTAATATAAAGTAGAGCGGAGGGCGTAGAGAGAAAACCGATCTTTTAAGCGGTTTATTAAAGACTATAATACATTAGTTTAAATTCAGATAACGCGGTTGGCTTGAATACGATTTTACATTCGTTCGTGGTCGGATCGATCAACTCGCTTTTATTTAAGATTAATAAATAGCTATGGGTGAAATCGGGAATCGTATAATGAAACCTTAGATATCGTTTGTTACATTTTAAAGCTGATAATTTATATTAATTATAAAAAAATAACTTAGGTGGTTATATTATTTTGGCCTTTCAGGCCAAAATTAAGAAAAAAGTATATAGCGGTAATTGGAGAAGGCCGGGACGAAGACGTTACGCGTTAAAACCGAGTCGGCCGAAGGTGTTTTATCTTTATAAATAGGCGATATAATGAAAAGCAACAGAGAAATTTTGGGTAAAAACGGACTCGGGAGGAAAAAGCGACGTAAACATATAGTTAAAAAGGTAACGACCTATATAACCAGTATATGTAAAACTCATTATACTTAAACGATATTACGAAACCGGGTAAACTAATAAATTAATTTTAAAAAGGCGTAGGTAAAAACGGTTCGATAACCCGGAACATCTCTCTAATACTTTCATGTAAGGGATAAAATATAACCCTTATCTTTTACTATAACAATTAATTAACGTAAAAAGGAACGTAAAACGGGAAAATTCGTAAGTAAACTCATCCTTAAAATATATTGTAAAAAGTAGTTAATTTACTATTAGGGTTTTTTATAAGGTCTATTTGTAAATTTACCTTATTATAACTCTTTCGGTATATATGATATCTTTACGTCCGATTAATTCGGATAGAAGAAAAAAACCGGTAAATTTTAAAAAGCGGTTCATATATAATATATAGGCGTTTTTAGCTTATAACTAAAAAGGTTTACTTCGATTTTTACCATTTTTAGGACTAAAAGTTTTCCTATAATGCGAGGCGGTTATAATAGGTAATTAATAATAGAGTATTAGGATATAATAAGGTAATATACCCAATGGGGTGGCTCGTTATCCCTTTTAGAGACGTCGAAGGTAATGTAATTTAAATTAAGCCCGTTATATACACTGGTTATAATAATGAATTAGGAAAAAATGTTAAAATATTTCAATGGAAATAATTAATTAGGATATACGAAAGGGAGGTAAAAGGGTTATGAAAAGGTGGTTAACGAAGGAGGGTAGTGTTGCTAAAGGGAAAAGGAGAAAGTTTTAAAAATTCTGGGGGGGTGTTTGTATTTGTAGTGATTGGCGAACCGGAGTTAATATGGGTTATATGTTATACAGGGCGCGTTATACCATGCCGGCGGCAAAGGGGATATATTATACGCGTCGTATACGGGTGGGTTATAAGGTACTAGTGGTAAAGTTTAAGGGCGTATTATATAACGTCGAAAACCTAGGGTTAAACCGGCTAAAAGGTTATACAATATGTTAAACGTAATGTTACCAGCTTACGCTCGATTCGCATATTAGGCGGATACGGTTTACGTCTAATATTTATCTGACAAGGTACTGTAACTCTTATAATATTCGGAGAGGAAAGGAGTATATAATAGATTTAGGTTATTAGCTATTAAATCTATAGATTACGCCACTATATACGTAACTGGATAGGCAGTACCCGACCCGAACCCGGTTCGGGTGCGGACCGGGTACGGTCCGGGTACAGGCCGAGCATGGTCTGTACACGGTACGTGTAAGAGTACATGATGGGCTGGACACTGATCCTTCCCATAGGTTATGCATGTTGGGCCACGGTAGCCTCTTTTAGTCTTCCTATGTACCTCAATAGTAAATCTCATTCGGCACCCACTTGGCTTACCTTTGTGGGTCGTACCATAACACTTATATATTAATAATTCTATAACTTTCTCTAATAGGTTTAGGTACGCTTTTTTGACTTACTAACCTGATAGTCTTCCAATTTGGTGAGTTATTTTTGTTTCTCTACATTACATGTCGAGAGTACTGGATGGTTTATACCTACTCTAATACGTATCATCAACATATTTCTATTTATATACCTTTTAATGGCGTTGAGCATGATTTTTGTTATGATATTATCAGGAATGTTTTTTCCATTGATCTACCAGAATTCTTTCATTACTTGAGCTTTGTATACTTTCTATAATACTATTGAGTTTTTTATTAATTTTTATTAGTCATTTCAAGCTTAGGAGGAAATTTGTAAAAGATATGTGAGTAAGTAAAACGATTATAAATATCGAATTAAACTCTATCTATTTAGTAATAATTTATAATATTCTCCTATGTATTACAACAATGTTATATCTTTTCAGGAGATCATAAACTTCAAATATTAATACTTTTCGTATTATAAGTTTATATTCAATGGATATCTAATATACGAGGTTACTGATAATCGTGAATTTTCTATCTAACTTGTCTGTTTTAACGAGAATTATCGAAAATATGATCTAGAAGTTGAAATCGACGTTGTTTATTGAAGTTTTATTAGTTACAATTATTCGTTGCATAGTCTTAAAATTTATAAGTATCATATTAATGTCTTTGATCTAATTATAGATTGGACATTATATATGTTTATTCAACTTGTATAAATTGCCATTTGGGTAATTATAACTTTCATCTTAACCGATGAATCGGAATATACCTTCCTTTAGTATAAAGTGTCTATATAAGCCGCTCTAACCTTTCACTCAAGGTAACGTTGCCACCTTTTATTGTCGACCCAATCTATTTTAGTGAAACTTATAACTTTCCGTGTTTAATGTTAGCTAGGGTATATAACACGTTTAATTTTATTGTTATGGATACGGATTCACGATCTGTTGGCATTTAATTATGTAGCTCTAGCTTACGTTTTGGTTAACTTGAACTTCCAAAGTCATAAATTATCAATAGTACGATATTACTCTATTTAAAATCCATTGATGTCAAAGAAAATAATATCGTTAGTTAATATACTAACGATACCATAATCATTAACTTATATAATAAATAGATATAGGTCAAACGTTAATATTTTAATACTTAGCTGAATTTTGAAGTGTATTTTAATTCATTAAGAATTAATAAATATTTTCTTTGGGTAGTTTGTAGAGAGATTTGATATAACGTATATCTGTTTAATGAAAAAATTATCTCGTAATTAATTGGTGATTTTTAGTAGCAAAATCCGTTACAAATTGGTGGCGGATTACGTATTCATTTTTCTAATATCGCAAACACTAAGGGTGAACTCAATATGTATGCTAATAGTAAAATTGGTAGAAATTAAAAAGGTTAAACGTTATCTGATCTTCAAGATAGTAGGAGATTAAATTAAAATATAATTTTTACCTTTATTATCGTGGATTTAAGCGATTAACTTTGACTTTTTGTACAGCCAGTCTGCAATTTTGCCTTTGACGTCATGAATCATTTTTCAATAGAACATCGTCAAGTTTTGTCTTTTAAATTGTTCTGGTATCGAAAATTGGATTACTTAGTAAAGGAGAAAAGTATTCAATTTTATTCGTTTGGTTTCTTTAATGGTTTGCCTGACGTGTTAATAATACATTTAATATTTAGTATAAAGCTTAATTTTCTGTAAAACTTTCAATTTTGCAATATACAAGTCGTAGCATATACTTGTCTTAGTTGGCAATCTTTATTACCATTCTCATTTTTATTGTGTATTTGTTGGTAGGACTTCAATCCTTGCAAAGTTGTCGATTCAATTGGTAGAAGTAACAGTAATATTGCAATAGTCAAGTGGTGGATATATTCTTCTATGTTTGGCAGACTGCTAGCCTGTTTACACAGAAATTTGTTTGGCCAATTGCTTATCCCATGCCCCAGTGTACACAAGGCGCATACTATATTTTAAATACAGTGAATACATTAGACCCATAAAACAGTATATGAACTGTAATTACTACTTTCCCAATATTGACGGCTTTTTATTCTGTGCGTGCACGTCAGTGTAATCGATCAATTGTTTCCGGTTACCACTAAATTACGCTCTTGTTAACTGGGGAGACCCCAGCTAATTCTACACGCAAATTACCCCCAATTACCTCCATTTGCCCAACGGTTTCGAGTTCCTGCTTTATTAATTTCCACGAAGAAAATTTCCGCCATAAAATTATAGAAGCCTTTATTTCAACCGTGTTTATTAAATTAATCACAGGCTTTGATTAATTAATAATATTTTAATTTACCAAAGAATTACCATTCGCCGGCACGTGAGTTAACCTTGCCAAGTAGTCTGTTAACATATCCCTCGTTACGTATAGTGAGCCTATTGTTGTCCACAAACCTTTGGATATATTTATTTAGAGATGTCTTCGTTATAATATCGGCGGGATTCTCTTTACCATTCATTCTTTAGAACTCCCTAATTTATTCACCTTTGTAGGCTTTATGCAGTGCTATTATATCTATTATTAGACGGTTTTCACTAATGTGTTCAAGTTTTACAAGGAATTTAAACATATTTTTTTATTCAGTATAAATTATCACCGGGATAAAAGAAATTGTTAACTGCTTGAAAACTATATTTAGTATTTCCCATCATGCTATATATATATGAAAGTCGACTATTATGTTACAGATTTTTTAAACTAACACGTTTTGTGTAATTTGCTAAATTTCAACGAATTTTAAATAAATTAGGCCGTTAACGATATTCAAATAGTTCTTTTATTTATCCTTATTTACTAGGAATATCAGGAATCCTATGTACAACGATAAGTTTGCATTATTTATAAAAAAGCAGTTTGTAAAGATTATTCACTTTACCATTGATAAGTTCATCGGAACCATATTTATTTTTCGGTTTATATTCCGCATTTACCACATCAAACTATTATTTAATCAAACGAAGTTTTCGTTCATTAGGTTTTGTATTAATACCGTAATCAATACATTATAAAAAGCTTTCAATTGACATAAGTTATTGATATAGTTTCTATGGGCTCGTTGTTTTTTTAATACTGTTAAGGCCTAAGAAAATTAGACTTGTTAACTTAATACAATTCAGCGCTTATACTCTTCTGGCGGAAATTGAGACAGGTATTATTAACACCGAATATACGGATCAACAATCCGTTGAAATTAAGCTAATTACCCTGTGTCAAAGTTACGACCGGTTTATAATTTCAGAACTTTATTTCTCTCATAGTTTTCTATTTCAATATTATAAAACAAGTTGTTCTAGCAAACAGAGTATCGCTAGTTTATATACCTGTTAAGCCGAGATTTTATTTTCATGTGATTAGTTAGTACGAGTTATAAATCAAAGAATTTACATTTAATTTCTATTCGAACTTCAATTAATCAATTCAAATCTACTAAACTATTGCTTTTGTTAAACTTTTTCATTGTTTGATATATTGTATAACCATCCTCAGTGGATATTTATCATGTAATTCCTATGGTGATTCCAATTGAACGGTTCTATATAGATCGGTTGCTGATTACGTATATATTTTCGTTACATTATGGCTATTAGTAGTTAACCTCCCTTTAGTTTTAGTGAGCAAGCCTATCGTCAAAGCAACTGTCAAATATTGATTGATTTTTTAAATTATTCCAGATTATGTAAAAATCGAGTATTTGCTTTTATTACCGTATTTTTAAACAATTAAGAATAACTTTTCTTACAGTTATCTCGTAATTTTTCCTTCAACCTCGTGTATAATTTTTGACCTAAAAATTGTGATGTTTAGGTTTTAGAGGTTAAAATATCCTTTGGGCACGAATTATACAACTTTTCGAATTAGGAGTCCATTAATTTTGACCCTATCGATTTTATTATCAGGTGTGTCGAAGTTTTTAATAACATCTTATAACCGAAGCTTTATAGCTAGGTTTTTTTTTCTTCTTTTTTTAATAACCTAAATAGTATTGTTGATCCGATCCGGTATATATTCCTCGTTTTCAATGTTCCTTTCTTTAATAGTCAACCGAGTTCACGGCGTTTTGTTGGTTTCGATTATAGGAAAAGATGGGTTATATTATCTTATCCGTTCATTTTAAAGGGTTTTATCATTATCGTTAGTTGCTTTCATGTAGAGTTTAACTTGAGTTATATGAAATATTACAGGACTAGTAGTAATTTTGATAATTACTTTAGAGTTAGCGATATTCAAGATTTAACATGTGCTATTTTATTTACCTGGTTCTCACTAGACGAGGATTTTACTTTAAAATGGCAAATAAAGTACGTTGATCATCGTAGGAGCGTTTCTGGTATTAAGGGCATTATTAACTTAATGTAGTACCGATTCTTTCCGCAATTATTTTAAAGCTTTGCCGTACGTTATAGCCATTTTGGGGTATTTACTAATGATAGAGATTCATTAGTCAGGCGTGAGTATATTTTAAAGACTAGCAGCGCTTGTAATAGGCCTCCAGGGCCCAACATATCATTCAAAACTTTTTCTGCTATTTCAAGACGTGTCTGCTGGTAAATAAAGCTTTTAATATCTAACTTAAGGATATCGTACATTTTATTAAATACTACGTATTCCCTTAAGAAGTTTTTAATACTTCATTAAGCCTTAACAGGCACCTGTTTATACTAAATCCCTATTATCTTAGCGTTCGTCTAAAACTCTGTCATCGTAAATTTAATACTGGTATCGTAAACGATAACTTTGGGTATGTCCAAATATGTGTTAATACACATTATTTCTAAAGTTTTCTATATATCTTTCTCAGAAAGGAACTTAGAAAATTTAGATTTATAAAAGAAGTTTACGAGATTAATAATGTAAAGGATAGGCTTCTAATTCAAATAGACCATATTAACAAAGACTTCTTAATTAAAATCCTTTTCATCTTTCAATGTAAATTTAAATTTTAGTAGGGTTTGGAAGTTTATTTTCCTATAATAGTAAAGATTTTCAATAGCTTTTAACATAGAGTATTCCACATTTTCATTCCTTATGGACTTTAGGACTTAATATAGATTTCGGCCGTTAAATTATTGAAACGCCAGTATAGTTAACTTATTTCTAACTCCGTCAAGTTTAATACTATTACATTTAGGCTCTAAAGGTGAAATCACAAATGAACCTACTTATAAATAAAGGGGAATCTTTAGCCGTTTTTAACTAGATTATTAACATTAGTGTCGACATTATTGCCAAGGATTTTTATGTTTTCCAAATGAAAAAAGTAATAGAGTAGAGGACTTGAGGATTTGAAAAGTAATTAGCCCAATAATAGTCTAAATAATTGATATTCTTAGTAACGATAGTTATTTTCCTAGGCTGAAGCTAACTTTAACTTTTCCAGTATTTTAATGGTTAATTTCTGTAATAGTAATACTTTCTTTTTCGTAATTCTTTGTATTGCAAATAGCCCGCTATTCAATATCTTTCTACCATTGTGTCTGGAATAATAATTTGAAGCATATCATCTGTGTAACAATTGCAAAGTTTAAAAACATATAATAGGTTAGGGTTTTTTTTTTAAGATAAAGGTAAGGGTCTTGACCATTGAAACTGTATAGGAAGGCATGGTAGGCTAGTTATAAGGCCGCGCTAGGAGCATTTTTTTATACCATATAATTCGCTTAGGCGTATTGTTATCGTTAATAACCTATTTACCCACGTAGTTTTCGATATGATCTAAGTATATTTTCCTGGAAGTAGTTGAATATTGGGTATAATATATTACCTATTGCTAAAAGTATTAAGCTATATAGTGAAGAAGCAAATAATAACCAAACTTATCGCAAATCCAATACCTTTTGTTATTATTACCACGATAGTTTTTACGATTGGTAAGTCTGTTTAAATTTTACGTTCGTTGACGTTAGTATCATCATGGCTTCCAAATAGAAGGCCTTAGACTAGATTTTTGGCATTAGGACCGCCCGTACTTATGATAAATATATTATATTATCACGCGATTTTCTTTATCCACATCGCATAAGTTATTAGCCTAGGGGTATATATCGTTAGGTATATATGTCATTACGGTCGTGAACAAGAACTATAATTGGTTGAAGAAGCTCTTATAAGTGGTATTAGAATGCTGTAACGCGTATGTAAACTCGTTTGCACCCGTAACTACTACTCATACCTGTTTGCGAAGCGTGGTTTCGCTAATATAGGTTTTGCATATTACTCATTAACACGATATTAGATTATTTAATATTTAATTATGTATATTCATCGGAGGTTTCTTCTTTTTCTTTTTAGTTATTATCGTTATCAACCTTATCTTCGCTCAATCCTTAAAATATCCTGCAAAGTAGATTTTGTATTTAAAATAGCTGTTCATACTGTCAAAAATCTCATGAAAGGGTTTTATTTTGGTTAAAAGGGTTAGTTAATAGTCTTTAGCATAGTTTGTAAGAAATCTAGTGAATAATAAGTAAAAACCAAAAGGAAAAACCTTTATCGATTTACAAATATTAAAAAGTGTTATTGTTTTCGTATTGAAAAGATTATAAGGATTTTGGTTATACTTTTCTATGTTATTCAAAATTTTCATACATTTTGTGGAAAGTTTGTAATCAATATTTACTTCTTTAACAGATTTGGAGGGAAGGTTGCGATTGTTGCTCCAATCCTTGATAGTGCTGTTTATCTTTAACTTAAGACTTAAAGCCTCCGATTTGCAATATGAGGGGTAAATATAAATTACCTAATCCAAGTAATAAAGTCTTATGGTAGGATCAATAGTGGGTTCGCACATATAGGTGTATCTGTTGTGGAAAACTTTACCTTAAAGAACTTTCCGATTTTAAAAGAAGGAATAAGGAGCAAAGGAAATTTGGAGCTAGGAAAAGTTTTAAAGGATTTAACTGTCTTGTTTAATTAACGGGATAACGCTAACATCAATTTCTTTTACCATATTTACAACTATTACTTTACGTGCTTCATAGCTGCTAAAAGCGTATCTTATATTATAATGTAATGGTATTTGGTTATCGGACAAATTGATAGGTTCCTCATTATCAACGCGTGAAAAGATTTAACTTTATAAGAGATTAAGGGAAGATTCTTCAGAATTTATATAAAATCAGTAAAAACTTTAAGGCTTTTTTTGCTTCAAACGTCTTAAAAATAAGTGTTTTAAAGATATTCCTTAAATTGTAACAAATTTAAGAAAGTTTGTATCAATTTTGTAAACCTATTTTCTAATACGTATACTCCTTATTATTCCAATTTTAATTTTGACTGGAATTTAACTCTTTTTTGGATAACCATTTGTATGTCTATTATCCAATCGTGAAAAATTTACGATACTTTCGGAAAAAGCGGGTGCCGTGGTCCAAATCTTCACCATCATTTCAATTGAGAATATAATAGCCAACGAAGTTAACCAGGTACCTTTCGGTTAAGTCTTCGTTGATATCCATTCCCTAAAAGTTTTTATCTCAATACTTGAGAAAGAAAGGTCCAAAAGCTTTACTTACCTTTATTCGTTTTTAACTAGGTGCCATTTTGATGTTTTGACTGCCGAAAAAACTTAATAATTTTGGGATCCAGGGATTTGGTGTTTTGGTGTACTGTTGCGTAGAGATTTATAAATTTAGTATTAAGTTACGTGACGTGGCTTTTTTGGAGAGACTTGGTGTTTCGCTTATTGTAACTATTTTAAAGATTAAAGTGATATATGGGAAGGGGAAAAAGTAAATCAAAAGGAAAACTTGGAGTTAAGGGCAAAGTTTAGTGTAAAGGGTAAAGTTAGAGGTTGAAAATTGTAGGCTATAGTACTTAATTTTTTTTGCAATAGTAGCACCGTCAGTAGTACTAACTTGGATGTTTACCAAATTGACGATCTTTGAGACTTTTAGAGATTAATCTCAACGTTTTTCTATAAAAAAATCTTAGGAAAGATTTCTATGTGTTTTAAAATAGCAATACCATCGATCATTTCCAAATTGCCATTATAGATCAACGCAACCCAAATGTCTTATCTATTTCCTTCTATTGTAGATTTATGCAGTATTAATAAAGGCTTTTCGAAAGAATACTTGCTTTACCCTGCCGTTGAACTTAGATCATAATCGGAAAGTAGCCTTTTCTTTTACTTAGCTTATCTATACTTAACCTAATAAGTATTGATTAGTATTGGTAAGACTTTAAATGTTTTAACATTATTTATTTGATTAGTCTAAGTAACAGTAGTATTATAATAATCAAGTGGTAGATTTATTCTTTGAGGTTTACCAAACCGGTTACCAGTCTGTACAGTAATTTGTATAGTCAATTGCTTGAACCGTGCCCTAGTATAATGTAGGCGCATACTATACTTAACTTGCAGTTAATATAGTAGACCCACAAAACAATACATGCACTGAAATTGCTACTATTCCAACAGTATTTTTGTTTCAATTAGGTTTTTACGTTGTTATCATTTTATAGGATTATCAATGATAGATTTACAAGAGCTATATTAGTCAATGTGTTCGGTTTGAATATTTTTAGCGGATATAAAGTTTTTTCTGTACTGTTTGTGTTTAAACAGCAGTCAATTGAACTATAGTTGAGTTAACTATACTGACCGTAAGTTCATTATACTGACTGAAAGTTGACTGCATATTAAGTACAGTTTGTGCTCACTTGTAACTATGGTATGATCCAATAAATTAGCCGTATGAATTAGTGTGTAGACCAGTTAGCGGTCTATAAAACTTAGAAGTAACACATCATCACTTTCGATGAAATAAACCAGTTATTCACACCATGATTCGAATGGACTACGTTACAACGATAAAAGTCCATCAATACTAATCAGTACTTATTAGGCTAAGCATAGATAAGCTGGGTAAAGGAAGAAGTTACTTTCCAGATGTTACGCTTTATTTAATTAAGATAAAGGAAAGATTTTTATGAAGAGCCCTATTTCTGCGTTTGCAGTTCTCAGATTGAAAAAAGAAAGACTTTTTAATTGTGTCTCTTGTTTATAAGCATTTAAAAAGTAGCGACAGTATCTCCAATTATTCGAAAACACCAAGAAATATTTATTGAACCAGTCTTAAAAGAAAAGAATTGAGATTGACCACTTGAAAGTCTTAAAATCGGTAAGTTACCAAAGTTGATAAACAGCTAAAATACTATTACTATTGCGGGTACTACTACTTCAAATCCAAAAACGACTAGCTCTTACGCCTCCTTTAATTACAAACAATAATTATAATAACAAACAACCCACAAACTACCCCTTAATAATAATCCTTTTCCCTTATACACTTTAATGATCAAGATGCTCAACAAAAACGCTAGGATTGACATTGTTAGAAACCCTGTTAGGAAAAAAATAGTTAAGAGCCTTGGATCCACGTTTGTCAAACACTTTAACAACTATTTCTAGTTTACAGAAGCTAACAAAAACTTTATAATTAAGCATCTGACTAATTAAATTTGTTATTTAATCTTCGATTTAAAACTTGATTAAATGAATGAAAGTTTTAATGTACCTAATAACTTCTAAAAATATTTTAGATATTAAACCGTAGATATGTGGCAGATGACAAACAAACAGGTCAAAATATAGCTGAATATTAAACTCTTTAATCGAGGCGTTAACCACCCTATAAAGAAAAGGGAAAGAAGGTAATTTGGTAAACATACTTTACGAATGCGCAATTCATAAGGACCCTCAATGGATATGTAATGGAAATAGTAAAGGTATCGCTGGCGATAGCATCCTTTAACACTCTTATACACGTTTTGAAGATTATGCTTAAGCTCAGATAAGTTCCTTAAACCCTTTTTCCTGAGAATCTCAATGCGTAAGCGTTGCTTGCAATGTCTTTGGCAATGATAAGAATTAAATTGACATATGGATAACAAATATGGAGGCTTCCGGATACCCTTAAATATACCAATTAATTAAATAAAAACTTCAAAGAACTCCTTTACACTAATAAGATTATTACTAAGTTCACCTTAATCTTTAAGTTCCTTAAAATAATATTTAAGCCCCATAGCATATTTAGTTTTAGTATGTTAACCAATATCATTGGCTACAAAGAAGGAGTGGCTTTACACGCAAGCCTATTATAAACATAACTACTGTCTTTTTCTCCTTAAATTCTGCCAAAAGTAACTATTCTACTTATCAACATTAGTACCAACATTACCAGTTAATAGATTCAAGAGATCTTTAGAACTAATAAATAACTTTTTCTCCTCGAGATGTTCTTAGTAAATACGAATTACGCGGTAATTAAGACCTTCGTTAAGATCTAGAAAGGGGAAAACAAATATGACAGTAAGCTGTATAGCCTTCTCGACGTCAAATTACAACCGTTATCTAATTTTTTCCGCCAAATAAGGATGAAGTTACCAGGCTTTTACTCGTTAATTCCCAATATTCTTACTAGCCAAGTTGATGATTATTACCTTTAGTTTTAACGAATTATTTGTGGTTTCAGGAGATTTACGATAATTTTCAAAGTTATTTAGAACATTATATTCATTTTACCTGATATTTTACGAATTAACACATCATCAAATAGTCTTGTGTGTTGAATTTTGAAAAAACTGAAGAAGTAAAATGAATATTTTTAATTTAATACTGAGTAGAATGATGTTTCTCTAATGAATTATGGAGAACGTGGAAGCTAGCAAAGGCATATAACGCCAACAAGTTTTAGAAGTTATTATAGGCCTTAAAAGTTTTCAATATATCTTATAATACCTTAACGTTACTTGTAAAGACTTTTTAATTAGTTACGTTCCTTATTTACGATGTTAATCATACAGATATCGAGTTCGACTGGTATATACCCCTAAACTTACAACTTAAACAACGATGATTGAAAACTTGTCTATACCTACTATATTAACCTAAAATATAGTAGGATTAAATAATACAATTAATAAAAGCATCGAACCTAGAAGCCTAACCGTTGACGCACGTAAAGAGAAAAATATTAATCATCTTTAGAATCTCTAATTTATTCATGTAAGTTCCCTTAAAACATTAAAAGGAGTTTAATTAGCGGTAAATAAGGTTACTAGTAAATAAATCATACTTTTACTTAACACGAATATAAGTATGTGATATACCACACTTAATACCCCTCCAACTTGAACTAAGAATATATTAAACGTGTTGCACGATGGTAAAACATAAGGAAAACCAGCCTAAAGTTATCGGCTAGCATAAAAACATTGGTTTTAGCTCGGAAGCAACTTAATAATTGACTAACCACACCTTTTTATATTTTTTAATTGATGAAAACTTTTATCATCATTATGAATATAAAGACCCTGTTTTTAAATACTTATTTACTATCCGCAATCGTGACCCAAATGAAGTTTTTAGAAGTATTGTACTGAAATATGGGGTTATATAGTACTTAACTAGAAGTTATTCATAATACATTATATTGCAAAAGAAAATCAATATTGTTATGCAACTTAACTATATAGATGCCAATAAGGTTATATTTGGATTTGGCCTTATAGAAGAACTTTTTAATTGGGATTGATGATTATAAAAATAGTTGTTGGATCTACCATCTTTCATATTTTAGAATCCCCTACCCCTTTCATCATTTTTCATGGAAATATAAAAACCGCGGCGTTAACGTCGATTTTCAAACGAATGAACTAGTTAAAATTGACTGTAACAGGTTTTTATTCAATTTGAAATATATATTGATATATTTTAACATTTGAAGTTCAAAGGTAGTGGTATTTAACATGAAAGAATCATAATTTCGTTAATTATAACGAAAGTTCAACTATCAATCAACCAACAGGTTGCATAATATCTTTAAGGTCAGTTGTTATAAAGATACGAAATTACCAGCTTTCAAGGCAGTGAAATGAATTTTCTACTATTGTCAAATATATTTACAACTCCGACCAAACTTTAAGTTTACCTTAAAAAAGACTTAGATTTTCATTTTAAAGTTTTTTTTGATGTGTTTAACTTAGATTGAAAACTTTTACCTCATGTTATAAACTCTGAAATAACGTTCCATGCCGCTAAGTTTCTAAAAACCATTACAACAAAGAAAATATAGAATTATTGCGTATTTTGTAGATTAATATGTATTTGGACCCCTAGATATACTAGTTCACAATATCGATATAAACTTTAATACGATAAAGTTTTGAGATAATTTTAAGTCTATGAGGATTCAATATAAAACAAGGTTTTATTCAAGCTTATTAAGGTATTGATAAGATTGATAGAGCTTACGTACTTTTGTATAAATCATACGATATCCTTACCTTAGAAACCAGTAGTTTTATGATCTTAAGTAAAATATTAAAAGGTAATAAAAGGCCTTAAAGAAATTATTAATCCCAATTGTTTTAAAGTCTTAAAGTAACTAAGGAAGTAATTGGCACGCCTCCAGATTAATGATGTTCTAATACCAGAAACGGACTATCTATAAAAAAGTGCTATTATTTCTTTTTTAAAGTTAAGTTTTTGTATGGAAAAGGCCACATAGATGGGATGGACCTTGTAAAATACCAAGCATTGCTAATTTAAATGTAGTGGTTAAGACTGTTAACAATTTCATTACTTCTTATAATACGTAAATCGAACTGTATAGAAAACCCTTCAAATCTAATGAATATATTTAAGTTGTGAAACCTTCAACCAAAGTGAATCAGTTAATTTCAACTTCCCAAACAGATTATTAATAAGCCGATAGAATGTCAACGGAGTGGGAAACCATTTAAAAAAATGATATGTATTGAAAATCGATACGGTAACAAAGATTACAAACATAGAAAACCATACATAAATGTTTAGATGTCTTAAAAGTAAAAAAAGTGACATAAACCTGGCCTTTGAGTTACAATTTTAAAGATATAATTGATACATAAGTTAGATCTTTTGAAGAAATCGATCGAATTAAGATCGACGGCTTATTTATATACGGAGTTTTTTTAACTTGTATTACTAGCAAAATTTAAAGTGATATATGTTACAATATTTAAATTGAGAATAGTTTACTAAGTTAAACGCAAAACCACAAACCGGCCATAATAGAAGTTAAGGATAATAGTTTGAACATATGGTAATGAAGACAAAGATTAGATCTTAACTTGATCATTTAAAATATAAAAAAAATCACATGATATAGTCGTTGTAACTACCGTTACTTTAACTGATAACACAAACGGTAAGTTTTTCCTTAATAACCATGACACTAAGTAAAGTAAAAATTAATTTTCTACAAGATTTTAACAGATAATATTATTGAAATTGCTAAAAGAGATAAAGTATAAGTTTACTTTCAAAACGGTAATACAATATATCAAATCTTTTAACGGATTAATCGAAATGGACGTCTATTGGTTATAAACATATTGAACTTACTTTAAAAATAGGGTATGTATATAAACATTAACGTTTAATCCGTATTCATTGATTACATAATGTGAAGATTTTGGTATCGTTAGAAGGAAAATTGATGATTTACGTTTCCTTAAAGGTGTTATATTGATAGCGGCGGAATAATGTGTTATAGAATTATTGGGCTTGTAGAAATATAAACCAATTGAAAGAACAATTAAAGGTACGTAACTGAACCTTAATAGATCATTAAATGGTATTCATAGTATTGACGATACCGGTAATATATATATTAATTGAAGCTAAAATAGTATATTACGATTTTGACTAAAATTAACAAAACCGACGCGGTTAAGCTTTATCCTTACTAGGAAATACAGGGCTAGAACGGCTAACGTCTACATTTTATGTCTACTAGAGGTATCCTACGATTTTTCGATTACAGCACTAGTTCAAAACCTATGGAACAAGTATTTTAACAGGTTAAAAAACTATATTGAATGTCAAATAGATAGTTCTGAAAAAGATATTGATGTAATACGGATAAACTTAAAGCTGGCAAAGTAAATAATTTGTACGAACGGCTCTTTTTCAAATAATACTAGCCTCACATCGTCAATTGTATTTCTCGTAATTTTTGTTAGCAAAGATATGTTCGATAGGAAGTTTAAGATTGCTGGTAACTTCATATACTGGATATTCGTCAAATATAAACGCGTGAAACGAAGTGAATAAATATCGAAGGTTTATAGGATAATGATCGACATTAATATTGGTATAGTAACTGGTGGCATGTTAGAAAATATTACCAAATAACTGGAATTGCCTCTAATATCTGTAATCGTATATATTAATCCCTAGAGCGTTTTCGAATTCCTCTCAAAGCTAGGTATTACTAGTGAAAAACATTGAATAATGAACGTAATAGCTTGATTGAGGTATACAAAACCCGAGAATTTCATAAATCCCGGTAAGTTCACAGGAAATATAATCTCGTTAAAGTCATATGTAGGCTACTCCTAATAACGTTTTAGAAAAGGTTGCAAATAGCAATATATTACGTGCATAAATTAAAGGCTACATAAACCGCCCAACACATAACGTGAAACAATAAGTTTACCTTGGTAAACTGAAAACCTATTGAGGTAATGGTGGCTATGACAGTAGTAACATGTCATAAAAGTATACTCGTACCTACTAGCAAAAGGTACGCAATTGGTCGTATACATAATGCGTGCAATACTATAGCGAAAGACTTGTATACAAAAGTTAAGAAAATTGGAACTCAGGCCTATAAGGTAAAGGGCTGTAATTGAAGTCAGTTTGTGTAAAAAAAAAAAAAAAAAATAGAATGAAAGGAGGTCTAGCATGCAAATTGAGGAGTGAGTTCAGGATTTATCAAAAATAATTCATAAGCTAAACTAGCGTATGAGCACAAAACAAAAAGCCGCTAGTATTAGAACAACAGTTAATTGAGGTACAGTTGAGTCAAATTTATTGAAAGTTAGTTGATTGTATTGACTAGAAGTTGAATGAATTTTTCGTGGAATTCATCGTATTACCTGTAAGTCAAGTACAGTAGTTATCCACTTCTGGTTACCGCAAGAGCCAAATAATTGGTCATACAAATTAGGTTTGTAGACTGGCTAGCAGTTTACCAAACTTAGAAGTAACACATCGCCACTTTCAACGCAATGCACCAGTTACTTTAACTACAATTCGAATCGATTATATTGCAATGATAAAAGCTTACCAATGCACGAGGTATAATAATACTGATTTTCAAGTAATTTTCTAATTAATAAATTACGTTATTCTTTTTTTCTTGTCAGATAATAATTCGTATTATTGTGCTAAGTCTAAAAACTTAATCCATTGTATCTATTTTATGTTGACGATTGTTACACGAAACATACTTTTTAAGTAATCATACCAAATGCAGGAGAAAAAAATACTTAATAGAAGGATATTTATCATTCATAGAGTTTTAATGAATGAATGTAATCGTTACATAAAAGGATTAGCAAGACACCGGTAAAGTCAAGGTTAGCTTTAGTCCAGATGAACTATATTTATTTGGTGTAACAGTTATGGTTACAGTTGTCAATCCTATCATTTCTATTTTTTTCAGGATATGAACCATGTTTCTCTTTTCCTTGAATATATAAAGATCTTTAACGCTAAAGTTGATTTTGATGTTAATAAACTAATTAAGGATGGGTAAAGGTTTCCTTTCGTTTTTTTGTGTGGATATTATTAGATATCACTATTGTTAGCAAGTGTAGGGAACCACGTTTGCGGAGTATATGATAGTGTGTCACGCTGTAGAAAGCACTCTTGCAGAGTGTATTATAGCGTGTCACGCCCCAAGAGTTACGTTGGCAGTGTACATAGTAAAATATCATGCACTGGGTGAAAGCTTATAAGCTTTCACCTAAGGCATAAAATCTTCAAATGTCTCTTCTCTTTCTAATTAATTCATTATTAATATTATTAATCTTACTATTCTGAAAACAGTCTTTATACTTTGATGTATAAACCTAACTGATTCTAATTAGTATTAGATTTGGTCGACTACAAATAGTTTAGGAAAAAAAGATGAACCTTAGTTTAATACCTATAATGAGATATTGTAACGGTCATAATTGTTTCGTACTTTAATATTACGATTTATAGAAAATACACGGGAGTATGAAAAAATTGGAAAACCTGGAATAACTTTAAAAGAACAACTTCAATACGATATTATTAACTCGATTATTATATTTTTACTACTGAAAGCACTGTAACGTTACTATTACCTTGGTCAGAGATTTAGAAGTATCTAGATACTTTTTAAAAAACATACTATTAGGCACCTGCTACGCAAGCTAAAACCATCAAGTTTCGAACTCTTTCGCTGGGACTTATCTGGTTAAAACGTAACTTCCACTACTTTGAAAGCAATAAAAACAACCTTTAAAACGCTTTGAAAAACTTAGAAAACGTTTAAAACAGTTTTCTAATCGCTTATACAATCATTTTGAACATCAAAAACAACCTTTAAAAAGCTCCAATACATTTCTAAAACATCTAAAACCACTTTCAAAACACACACTAAAACACTGGTAACACCCGAAGTTATACTCATCACTCTCACATCATTTTAATCCACTTTTATATACCATTCTAACCCTTATACACAACTTATCATTCTGACTCCAAAAACACATTTTCTTTCCTTTTCGTTTTAACCTCTTCGTCCTATTACATACGGTTTATTAAAATTATTATTCACGATATTTTAAGTTTTCTAACTATTAAAAAAGTGTGACGTTTACAAACGCCGAATAATCTAGTGCGAAACTTTTAACAAATCTATAATCACGCCCTATTTACATTTGATTTATATTGATATAAGTTTGAAACCTTATTTTAAAAGATTTATTACGTTTATTTTCCATTTCATTTATATATTATACGCCTTTATTCACTGTCATTTTGAGCCCTTTCAAAATTCTATTTAAAACGTATAGAAAACCACATTACTACACTACAACTAAAATAACCCCTTACACGAAACAATTTTACTCTTATGATATTACCAATAACGATTATGACTAAATTTAATAAATATATGGATCTTTCATTATAGAATATAAAGTTTCGAAACAACATTTTCTAGATTGTTAACCTGAATCTATAGGATAATATTATTAAATTACCGGTAAAAGATTCAGATGTTTGAGCGGCAAACAGGTATGTTATAAACGTAATTTTTCGTAATTGGGGGGTAAAAACCCAAGTGCTTAGTATATTCGATAATTTACAGAAATAACTCTTCAATTCAACGTTTTAAATAGGAGGTATAGTATATAACTTGGTTTTCAACGTACTACGAGTATATTCATAAAATGTAGGGATCAATTCATTAGGTGGTAAAAACCAACGTATTGAAAAATTATTGTTTTTGATGGATTAACTTGATAGAATGCTAATTTAAGAAGATGAAACAGATTTAAAATGGACTTTATGGAGATATCTTATCTGGCGAAACATAAGAAACAATTCATTTAAGATATACATAACAAACTAGAATACGGAAACACCCTACATACGAAAAGCGTAAAACGTTTAACAATATTAACCGCGCTTTGCGACAGGTATATAAAGTTTAAAAAGTCTATAAAAGAGGATAAATAGCGGTAAAGGTTATTTTTAAATCAGGTTCAACATAAACCCGTTTCAACAAGTACTTTAGAAAAGAGGCATGGACTAAGCTACTTTCGAATCGAAAAAAAACACCCCACTCGATCGTAACAAAAACATCCCTAAATTAGGAAAACGGCACTTTCAAAATAAAATTAAAATTCGATAAAAAGTTATACGAATCTTACGAATCAATACCTATAAATTACGACTCATACCGTGACCTCCTACTTCACTGGGTTCCTAATGATAAAAACAACTCCATAAAGCTTACAAACTTTGCCAAATTTTGAGATAATAATGTGAATTATAGTAATGAACCATACAATATAGTTAATAATCATATTTGTATAATGTTAAATATCTACAAAATTGGTCATTAAGCCTTCTTAATTCTATATTATCCTACCCAATATATAAATATAATAAGTGAAACAATAGTAAATATATTATTTAACGTAGATAAATACAACTATAAAGTAATATAACCTTTGGAAAATGTATTTTAATACGTAGATTAATCACGAATTATACTATAAGGATCGGATAGGTATTATGTAAGAGTCTATTAGAATTCACCGTGATAATATGGACAAATCACTACAAAACGTATTGATTACTGTGCTGACAAAGTTTGAAAAGTGTTAGGTGACGTTTGGACAGGATTGCAAGGGCAACAAACCTTTTATTCAAGTAATTACAAAGTATATCGTGGAAATTCGAATTTTGATCATACTCTATTTAAATCGGAAAAATATTTGGAAGCTTTTTATAGAATTTTTAAGATATTACTTAGAACCTAGATACTTTGATAAACGAGACTTGAATTAATGGTTGTAGCTGCAAAGACTAAAGAAAAAAGCTTATAAATTACAAAAGCGGATTTTACTGAAATAATTCGCTACATTATCAATCGACGATTCAAAATGTATTTAAAAGAAATAGATATTTATATAAGTTCCGAATTTGGTTATAAGGGTGAGGAATAATACAGGAGAAGTCTTGGTAATTATAAATAGAGCAGATATTAACGTAAGAGTCTTTATAATCAGAAACGAAGCATACTACATAAATCAGGTTCTTTATATCTATGTAAAAATAGATAAACGTTTAGAAACCGAGAAAATAATATTTAGTCTGTAATAAAGTCGGTTATTAATTGGTTAGCTATCCAGTATATTACTAAATTCACGTTAAACAGTATTTTTAAGCCGATTACCCGCCTGAATATAAAATGAAAATCAATTTTGCAATGTATATAGCCGATAAAAAAACTCTAAAAAGAACTTCGACGTTTACCCGTACGATTATACCATTTAGAAAGATGATTTAGAGGAGGATAAAACTTAATTAACGACTTAAAATAAGAAAACAGATAAGCAGGCATGTACAAGCCTATAAAATGCTTTATTTCCATATAACTTTGGTTTAGATAGTGATAGCAGCGTATTGAACGCCTATATGTCATTATGATTTACGTTATTCAATGGGTATGGTTACCGGTTCCAAGGTATTCTATTAAATACCAACGCGGCAGAAATTTCGACTTTCGCAAAATGGTAATTCGACGTTTTTGCGGCGAAATTTCCCAAGTTTCAACTCGAAAGTATAAAGGAATATTACGAAGTTGAATTCGTTAAAGGTAAGATGTTATTATTTAATATGATAATAGTAAACAGACGATTTGAGCTGGTTAAATTCTATATAATAAATTTTGAAACATGATTTTTATTTTCGTAAATTTATATAAGTAAACTCGATATCCAGATACAGAATACGATAAACCAAATTATCTGCGTTTGAAATAGCGTATTTATACTACTTTAACCAAAGTTTAAACACCTTAAATATTTTCTAAAAACAAGTATAATCTATAATATTTACTTGATACAACCGGAATGAAGTATATTATACCGACAATTTGAATACCCGGCTATAAAACGCCTTTTATAGCTTCTCCACGCAACGTGCTATACTAATGTTGGAAGGAAAAACTTGAAGGTTATAAAAAGGTTTTACTATAAATGCTAATTATATTTACAAGCTTCACAACGATTTCAATTTCGTCTGCAAAATGATATCAATTTTAACTATAATGTTATTATAGATAATTAAAACTTTAACGGGTAACCCGTTCTTTATACCGTTAACATTATAACGTTATTCTAGGTCGCGAAATTTACGCGGAATATTTACGCAATAAAATGTTGGAATTCTTTAATAAACTGTTAAACAAACGTTTATTTTAGAACTCTGAAATAAATTACTTACAGTATAGGTACCGCTCTCGATTTCAATGAAAAATGGATTACGGTTAAGATAATTGGAAACAAATACAGATAAATACTGGTAATGGTGCTTTAGGGTATCGGTAATTGCGAGTGGTATTACGAACTATTGAAAAAGGTGTAAATGGTTTGGTTGATGGAATTGAAGGGTACGAGCACAAAAGAATCAATTTTATAAAAAGACCCAAACTTTTTAAAAAAAAAATTTAGTTTAAGTTAATGAATTTTATACTCCTTATTTAGTGTTTATCTTAAAATTTCCGCGGATTTCGTTTCATTATTGGCTTTAATCTTTGAATGAAATGTTATGACGAAGGTTATTGAAGTTTTACTTTTCTTAAAGGCTTGGAAAGATGTTTCGAAACCTTATTAATAAAAATAAAAACTATGGAAAACAAGCGTTTTAGGCCTTTTATTACAGTCTAAGGTCCTAGGTTGAAAAAAAGAAGATGGACTGGCCTGTGAAAGATTAGCAGCATTAAGAGATACGATATATTTCTAAACTTGTAAAACGGTACGATTTTATTTTGTTAGACGATGATCAAAAAAGTATAGTAAAGAAAAAGTGGACGATAAATCCTGTAAAACATTATCCACTAAACAACAATAATTACACCACTTTCACTATAATTCAAACGAAATTTTCCTAACATTTATATACCCTCCGGATACCCCTTTACAACTTTCTTCACCTTACCTAAATAATTACCCCAGACAAACAGAGTCAGAATGATGTTATCGAAGTCATCCACTTGGTTCGAAAACTGTAAAGCATCAGAAAAACATTATTTCAAACTTCCTTATAACCTAGAAAGATATGTTGAACTTTAAGTGAAGTATCAAACTTCATCGTAAGGGCATTATTACAACCTCAAAAGAACTTCTTAAGAAGTTGACCTAGAAAGAAATATTTATATTACTCGAATAAGATGTCTTTCTTTTTAAAAGGTTTAATTCAATAAGTTAAGGCGACTTCATATTTTCTTTTATTCCATTAGTCTATATGGTCAAAGATAAAATTGGAAAATCTTTCGAAAAAAGTCACTTTATAGTTAAGGGCTATAATAACTCGAGAATAAAAGATATTATAATTTATTCGTCTACTTTGTAACAAGTAAGATACCGTTTGATTTAAACGATTATTTCTTATTTATACACTTTCCATATTTTGTTTTAAGTTTTGAAATATTAAGTAGGTATATATACAATTAAATAAACTACTTTAAACGATAAATTTACGCCTATATTTTTGTGGAACTCTAGAAATACCATTTACCTAAAACGATTTTAAGTATTTTGTAACCACTTTGAAACTTCTCTAGGATCAATATATATTTAGTTAATACTTATTAATAGTGTTATAAGGAGTGCCTCAGTATAGCTGATTCTATCCTTGACCCCTGCCTATTGGTTTCGATATTACATTTCAAAATGTTGACGTTTATCGGCATTCTAATAAACAACAAATTTATTTTGTGTAATGCGTCGTTTTCAGCCCTAAAAAACGAAAGTTTTGAAAAACCAATATAAATGAAAAGCTGAAAATATACCTGAAATAGAACCGTTTAATTATCCTGATCGGTATAATGATCATATTTTAGAATGATATATTAAAAGTTATATAAATATATATAATTAAATAAAGTCATCCTGATTAAATTTATTAGCATAAAATGAGTTGACGAGTATAAATGTTAGTGTATATGTGGAGACTGGGTTATATTAGTTCTATAACCGAAGGTAGTATTTAACCTTTTTGTTGTCATATAATGTTAGACATACTTTTCGAATAACGTATATATGGAGCTAAATAAACGTTTCGGATAGAAAATTCAAATTCCCAAACTTAGTTTCCGCTTTATACTACTGAATATATAGATAGAAAAGCTATGAGTTTTTATTAATAAATAATGTGCGAATAATACTACTTTAAATTTATGAATAATGTTCATATTTATTATCGGTAATAAAATAATGAATCAACTCAAGTTTACTCTACGTAATAATGTTATTTATTAAAACTCAACCAAATATAAACTGGTTATATGGAGATTTTTCGTCTCTGAAATTCATAGTATAGTTAAAGGCTTAGATTTTAGTATTACTATGGAGATAACGGTTTTTATAATTATTTATAACCTTATTTTGAACCCCCTCCTTTTCATATTTTGTATTGACCTCATTCACCTTTATAAGTACCTTGTTTAATTTGATAATATAAACGAAAAGTGTTTTCTAATTGATACTATAACTTTACGCGAATTGTATAAGCGTCGTTAAATTAATTAAGTCAACTAAATTAATAGAAAATCGAACTTAATAGATAAAATAATTAAGGAAGTTCCAAGGAATATATTAAAATTATTCGTATTTATAAGTTTTTTTCCGTTAGTATTATTAGGAAAGTTGTGGAGTTGAATCCTAGATAGACGTACCTCTCTATACCTTTTTACGTATTTTTTTGTATTTCAGGCTTTAAATTGATTATTTACCCTTTTTAAATAGATTATTTGACATTGTACTCATATACTATCATTCTTTTCATTCATTATTTATTGTTTAAATAATAATAATTTATACATTCATAATTTATTACTTTCGCTCCGATTTTTCATAAATGTATTTTTAACACACCGTTCATTATATATAAGCCGGTTTTACCGGTAATAAAAATAAAAATAGCGTAATTAGTCGTTGTTACAAAAGAGAAGGGAGGGAATAACATTATCCTTATCGTCTTTATCGCCCTTGGTATCGCATTTGTCGTCGTTGTCATCGTTAACTTTACCACAATCGTTGACGATATCGTCGGCGTCATCGCTACGAGGAGGACTAGGCGCTTCCCTCGCTATAGGATATATACTCTTAGGTAAGAAGCGATAGGCGGGGACGCTTTTTTTATAATAACGCGCGAAAACATTATCAAACTTACCTACATAATATATACGTAAAACCACCTACCAAACGGTAATAACGGTTTCTGTTTTCGCTGGCCGCCAGTTAATATTTAATAAAAAATTAGCTTTAACTTTGTTCTATATATTAAAAAAGTAGATGTTGAATAAAGAAATCTTAAACAACATATTGGAAAAGCTAATATTGAATACATAAACCCCGAAAGACGTATTGAAAAGTATATAATAGATAATAAAACTTTAAATTAAATATTAGAGGCATAATTAACTGTAAAAACGGCGGGCGCATAATGAAACCTCGACAAGTAACCCTCATAATATTAGTATGAAGGAATACCAGTTACCGTTTTGTTCTTAACGGTAATAACGAAATAAAACACTACTATTTTAATGTTAATTTTTAGTAAATTCATTTACAGTAACGGACATAACGTACGGTATGTAAAACGTGTATATTGCCGCATTAGGGACACGTAGCAGATTTTGTCAATTTAACGTTTTATACGTTAAAAAAACCTCGCATCGTACCTTCATAAATCGCGCCTTTAAGTATTGGGCCCGCTCCATCATATTCGCCTTATTAACATTATATTAATATATTATATTTGAAGGAGATAAATATTACGTATCGTATGACAACTTTACAATATTATGCCTACAGTAACGGAACGAAATTATGGATAAAGGTATGGGTTTCACTTGCAACAAATAAGTAAGGTTTGTCTTTTTTTTAAAAAAAAAATACTCTTTTATACCTCAGAGTGGGGGAAAAGAAAGGGAAAGGAAAGGGGATGAAAAAAAGAGGTGTAACGGCTTCAGAGGCGACGGGCGAAAAAAAGTAAAAAAGAAGGGGATGTATGACAAGCTGTTAGTATTGGCGTGGTAATATACGGCAGCTACGGAGGCCTCGGCGCGACACCGTTAACGCGCCAAATAACGTCTTTCGAACCGGTTTTTACGCCGTATATTATTTAAAATATTTAGAATATAGCATCAATAAAGTGGTTAATCTATGCGAAAACGTTAAATAGCTAATTAAAACTTAGTTATTTCAATGTATTAACGTTGTATAGCTCATTATAAGTTTACCTTACTGTAATGATCACACTGAGTACCCATGAGTATATAGAAGATATCAGAGGGTTTATGTTATTAAGAAGATAGCAGAAGTGCTGAGTGAATAATATCGCAACCGTGCAAGTAATGATCAAAAGCTGTGAGGTTATTCAGAATATACTAAGACTGAATACTTAGATTGACAACTCAAGAGCTATGGAGGAAATACTATCTATGTAGTGATGATTGTGTCCTTATATATCCGTGCCTTCATACCGTCTTCAGTATTGGATCCCTTGAATCAGTGCTAAGCTCGCTGATCCTGTATCACTTGGATCAGTACTGATTCCATTGATCCTAATCATGTGATTGGCTTAGTCATTTCCCTGCTGACAAAGGAGAGGTATTCCCCGCCTGATGTGTTGAACTTCAGGCTCTAAGTGGCTCAGCTGCATGCTGGCCTTCTTCCTGACCCGCCATCATGCTGGAATCGTAACACTTACATATAGTAACGCGTTGTTGAAGGGAAGAATGCTTCTCATAAACCGATGATGATATACCTTTTCATTTTAAATTTACAATATATAATATCGATAATCATAGATTTTCTATTACACCTTAACAAAACTTACCAACCTTTTAAATCAACTTTTGAAAAGAAACCTATACCATTATTACTATAGAGTAACTAATTACTCTCTAAAAAAACCTACGACCTCAATTATATTATCATTACTAAAATATAAATATGAAGCTTTTAACAAGAGTAAAAATATTAATATCGATATTATTATTTATTATTATAGTTAGTAAAAGTGGTAGATGTTTGCGAATTGTATAATAACGTGTTATATTACAGGAAACTCTTTTTTAAAGTATATAAAAGCGTATTACGCTCTAGAAAGAACATTGTCAAAGTGTATGGTATAGTGTTACGCTCTGGGTGAGAGTTTATAAGCTTTCAACTAAGGTGTACACTGGTTGAATGCCAATTCTCTCTCTGATTAATCTATAACCAATACTATCAATTTTACTATTCTCAATACGACCTTCTATATATGTTGACGTAAAAATTTAACCAACGTTTTCAACTGGATACATCTGTAGTTTAACCTTCAAAAATTAAAGTGAACTGTAACAAACTCAATGAAATTAAAAATAAGTTACCTATATAAGCGTTTTATTTACCTTGGTTTTAGTAAGTTATATAATATATTTCAGTTTATAGGGTGTCTAGATGTAAGATAATGAGTATTTGAGGCTATTGAAAAACTTTGTTATTATTGATAAACCTACACTGAAGTAATTCAACGGTTTCAATTTATGTGTAAGCATAATCAAGATTTCAATTTCAAAATTTTAATGTATACATTTTATTTGGATCATCAACTTATTTTTTATTTCATGAATTTGAAGATCTTTGTCTATAGAACTTAATTCTTGAAGTCTTTAATAGCGAAAGATATTTCAGGAACGTTAAAATCATTTTGGATTAATACGTATTTGTGATTAATAAATGCTATGATTCGTGATATAAAAACAAAATTTTCGATGATAAGGTTTTGAATTAATGTTAAAGTAAGGGGTATTCACTATAAATAGCTGTTTTTCAATATTTATTAAAGAATTTTGATGGTTAAGAAAGTAAATAATTTGTATTATCAAGCGTATAAGACTTCTACCTTAAAAATCAGTAACTTTATAAACCAAGATGAATATTTTGAAATAAAAGTTACAGGATAAAATAATGTTGTTGGCCTTAATAGCTTAGTATTAATCCTATTCGGTTTGGCGTATATTTTCTTTTAACCAGTTAATCACTTTCATTAGAAAATACATAAAAAAAGGTTACAGTTGATGGTGAAGCTTTGAAAGAGTTATTAATAGAATCCGCCAATTATCAACCAAATACTTTTTTTTAACGCTAGTAATATTAAATTACCGATTGACGTATTGTTTTTACCACTATAAAATGATGTTTATATATAACGAAAACCAGGTAAATAGTATCTCTTATTTAACATGTTAAGTATTATAAGCTCAAACATAGTAATGAAACTATTAACAGTCTTCTCATAGTCCGTATTATGTAAATCAAATCATATATTAGGGCGTTTATCGATAGAAATCATTCACTCAAACAACCTAGCTAATATAATTCATTATAGCTGGTAATCAATTAGTTACTCAGGCGATAGCAATATGATTAAACCGTTGAGAGCAGGGATTTTAAGAAAGGCGGTGAAGAATATAAGTTAAGATGGATAAATATGATTGCTTTCATCGGTAAAAAAAAAGGAACAATTAGAACTTAGCTATTAAATTACAAAAGTAAGGAATTGTTTAAATTTCTTGTAAATCTTTTTTAAAAACCATAAGATCAAAATTAATAAATTCCGTACAAAATAATTCATTTAATTTCTATTTTGGAGTAACTTTTATGTTGATGGTATTAACATAACAATTTTTAAATTCAAAATAGTCTACAATATACTAGGAAAAACTCAGGTTAGTCCTACAAAAAATCCAGATTGATCATTTAAAGATATTGTTGGTAGGGCTTAAATGTTGCAACGTTGTCGATTCGATTGGTCGAAGTAACAATAGTATTGCAGTAGTCAAATGGTAGATGTATTGTTTTAGGTTTAGCAGACCGCTAGCCGGTCTACACTGTAATTTGTATAGCTAAGTGCTTGGCCCGTGCCTTAAAGTGAAGTGCAGCGTATTACAATCGACTTATACCCAATGCGGTAAGTCTTTACAAAGTAATAAACTTGTAGTATAGTTAATTTTACTTATAGTAAAGTTGACCTATTGCACTACATGCAATACTGTTTCAATATTGGCGGCTTTTCAGTTTATACGTGGACACGCCAGTGTAGCTAACCAATCTTTTCCAGTTAACGCTAAACAGCGGCCTCGTACCCCCTGTCAATTACAATTAACCTCCATACTATATTACACTCAATTGTATAAAAATTGACCCCATTTAACTTTAATTGCTCCGCTGATTCGAGGTCCGAATTTATTAACTCCTACAAAAAATTTTTCGCCACTTTAACTGTACTACTCAAACAAGTCGCCATTATTAATCCCCTAGCAGTCTTCCAATTTGCCAGCATATCCTTGTCCGCTATCACATGAACTGAGTTTTCCGGGCGGTTTATCTACGTATTCCTTAATGCGTATAGTAAGTTTATTACTGTCTACAAATCTTTTCAAGGCTTTGTTTGGCATGGTCTTCGTCATGGTATTTACAAGATTATCTTTGTTATCGATCCATCGGAACTCCTTAATTTCCCTTTATTCGTAGGCTTCATGGAATACTATCACGTCGATTATCAGGCGTATTTCACTAGTAGTTCCGAGCTTTAACAGGCACTTGAAGAAACTCCTTAAGTCGATATAGATTACTACCGGGATAGAGGGAATCTTTAGCTGCCTAGTAATAAAGTTAAGGGTTTCCCATAACGAAATACCTACGTTAAAGCCCAATATTATGCCGTAGATCTTCGAAGCCAGTACGCTTCGTATAATCCTCTTATATTTAATGAAGGTCTAGTGAATCAGATTTCCGGTAATACTAAACTGATTTTCCCGCCTATCTTCGTTGATAAAGGTTATCAAGAAGCTGATTTGTAAAGATAAGTCGGTGTTATTTATAAAGAACCCGTCCGTAAAAATCATTAACTTAGCCTTCAAGAGTTCGATTAATACCATATTAATTCCGCGGTCCAGGTTTCGCATTTATTACTCCAACCTCTTATTTAGTCGATTAAAGTCTTTATCCATTGGTATTTGTGCTTATGCCGTAATAGATAAATCGTATAAGGCTTTCGGTTGGCATAAAATGTTAATATAACTACCCCATATACGCTGTTCCAAATACCGTTAAGCCTTAGTCTTATCAGTTTTGTCGATTATGGTAAAAATAACGCTTTAGCCCTTTTAATGAAAGCTTAGGTCTGTATTAATACTAAGTATACAGATTGACGATTTATTAAAGTTAAGTTGGTTATTTTACGTTAACGTCGTTACAGGCTTACAATTCCAAAACTTAAAGTCCTCAATCACTTGCTATTTCTATACTATAAAGCTATCCGTTCCGATGAAAAGGGTATTGTTAATTTACATGCCTACTATACTGAAATCCTTTTCTTACGTTACTAATAAAAAAGAGTCGTAAATTAAATACTTTATCGCTAGTTGTGCCTTAAAGTACTACTGGTAAGTTAGAAATTAGTAGATGTTTGCCTTAGCTAATTTATATAGTGGTTTGACACACTGTATTACCGTTTCTGGTAGGTAAATAACACGGAGTTTCTATAATAGTTTTAATAGTATAATCTTCTGTAGGTCTGTTGTTAACTGTGTATAAGCTTAAGTAATATTACAGCTATTCAATGTAAATTTGTCCTTAGTTTTTGCTAGAAAATTTATCATTAAGGCAATTACTCAACGCTAGTTCATCTTATAAATCGTTGACGACTACGTAAAGATTTAATCTTTGCCTTTATCGTCGTATCCTTAAGCGATTAACCGTAACTTTTCATACATCCGCCCTGTAGTCTTAGTTTTAACCTTGTAAATAATCTTCAACTTAAAGATTGTGATATTCAAGTTTTAAAGGTTAAAGTTAGCCTTCGCCACAAATTATACCACACCTTGAATTAGCAAGCCTTCGATTTCGACCCTGTCGCTTTCCTTAAAAGGCTTACCGGAAGTCTTAATAATTCCTTATACCTTAAGATTTACTGCCAATTCTTCGTTTTTTTTTTTTTTTTTTTTTTTTTACCTAAGCAGCATTATAGGTACGATTTGGTGTTTAGTCCTCCTCTTTAATATTCCTTTTCTTCGGAGGTCGTCCGCGCTGACGGTGTTCTATTAGCTTGTCAATAACGGGTAAAGAAGGTTCGTATTAACTCAGTCATTTAACTTAAGAATCTTTATCGTTAATAGCCTTAATATAAGGTTTAACTTGAGTAATCTAGAAAGACATAGGGCTGTTAATAGTTTTAATAACTATTTAAAAGTCTGCGATATTTAATATCTTATACGGCCCTTTTTATTTATCCGGCTCCCACCATATAAAGACTTTACTTTACAATGACAAAACAAGTACGTCGATTATTATAGGCCCTTTTCTGGTATTAAAAGCATTATTAACTTGGTAACGTATCGATTCCCTTCGCGATTCCCTTAAAGCTTTGGTATAGGCCGTAACACGTTTTTAAGTACTTGCCGAAGGTAGAAATTCACTCGTTAGGCGTGGGTACGCTCTAAAAACCAGCAACGTTAGTACCAAGCCATTAGGGCCTACATTATCGTTTAAACCCTTTACTACCATTTGTAAACGTGCCTCCGGATTTGTAAAACTTTCAATTTCCAACGTAAGGATACTTTACACTCGGCGAAGTAAAACGTGTGCCCTTTTAACCTTCCTAATACTCCAATAGGCTTTTACAAGTACCTATTTACACTAGATACCCATTATTTCAATATCTTTCTAAAACTCTGTCACCGTAAAGTTAATACCGGTATCGTAAACGACGACGTCAAGTGGACCCAAATACGTGTTAATTTATAGCATCCTTAATATTTCCCACGTATCTTTTTCCGAAAGGGACTTTAGAAACTTGGCTCCGTAAAAAGAAGTTATAAAATCAACGACGTAGATAATCATCTTGTTATCTAATTAAAATACATTAACAAAAATCTTATAGTTAAAGTCCTTATCGTCTTTTAGTGTAAACTTAAATTTTCGAGGGGTTTGTATATGCGTTTAGTAGTAGTGGCAAAACCTTTTAATAACTTTTAGGGCAAAGTATTCCATATCATTATACTTTGCGGACTTTAAGATTTTATACAATCTATTAATAGCTAGGTGGTTGAAAAGACAATATAGTTGACGTATCTCTGGCTCCGTTAGGTTTAATACCATTGTTTCTGAGTCTTAAAGATAAAACCATAAATACCTATACTTAAAAGCGAGTGGAAACCTTTGGCCATTTTTAACCAACTCGTCCACGTTAACGTTAACGTTAATGCCGAAAGTCTTTATATCCTTTAAGCAAAATAGGAAAATAGTAGGAGATTTAAAGATATAAAACGTAATCGCTCCTATAAAAGTTTAAACTATCGTTATCTCTAATAAAGATAGTTATTCGTTTGGACCAAAGCCAACTTTGGCCTTACCAGTATCGTTACAATCAATCTCTATGGCTATAGTATTTTCCCTCCGTAATACCAAGTATTACGAATAACCTCCTATTAAGTACCTTGTTGCCCCAATGTCTGGCATAATACCTTAAAACGTGTAGTTCGTGTAACGATTGCGAATGTTAAAGGTATATAAGGGGTCAAAGACATAATTGGAGTAAAGGTAAAGGTCTTTACCACCTAAACGGTATAAAAAAGCATGGTCGGCTAGTCATTAGGCTGTCGTACCAAAAGTAATATCTTCGTATCACTTGATCTGTTTAAGGGCGCTAGTAACGTTAGTTAACTTATCGCCTTTAACATCCGCAACCTAATTCAAGTAATCATATTTTAAAACAGTAGGGTACTGAATGTAGTATGCTGCTTTCATATTATTACGTTCGACAAAAAGGTGGCGAATTAACTAGCAGCCGGCCTTATCACAAATCTAATATCTCTTACTACTATTACGACGATAGTACTTACGGTTAATAGTTTCGCCTAAATCTTCATAACGTTAACGTGGGTTTTACTTTTAGTTTAAGGCCAAGGTTGATAAACCTGACCTTAGGCGTTATAGGCGTATGTACTTACGGTTGACGTAGTTAAATGCAGTAAGGTCTTCCTTATCCAAGTTAAAGAAGTTGCCGGCTTGGGAATATATACTAAGCGAGTTTGGTATACGCGCTATTACTGTGGTAAGCGAGGAACCTAACTAACTAAAAAAGCCTTTACAAATGATATTTAGGCGTTTTAAGGTGTATTCGAACTTACTAACACCCGTAATGGCTACCTGTATCTGTTTGCGAAATCTAGCTTTACCAACATAGGCCTTCCACATTACTTTTTAACATATTATTAGATTGTTCAACATTTAATTAAAAACATCCATTGGTAATTCCTCCTCTTTTTTCTTTTCCATTATCGTAGTTTACCGCGTGGTAGCCTAGTCTATATAATATTACGTAAGGTAAACGTCGTACTCGAAGTGACTCTTTATACCATCGTAAATCTCGCGAAACGTAGTGGCATTTATTAGGAAGGTCAAGTAGTAGTTTTTGGCGTAACCTATAAAGATTTCGGGAAATAGTAAGTAAAAACTAAAAGGTAGGACTTCTATCCACTTATAAATATTTAGGAAAAGCATTATCTTATTATCGAAAAAGTTATAAGGCTTTCCGTCATACTTCTCTATATCATTCCAGATATTAACGAAATCCGTTATCAACTTGTAGTTAATATTAACCATTTTGACAGATTTTAGAGGGAGGTCGCGATAATTATCCCAAACTTAATCGGTATTTTCAGCGGCTTAAATCTTGGAGGTTTCGAGGTATAGTATTAAGGGTAATTGCCAATCGCCCAACCTAATAAGTAAATTACTGTAATAGAGCTTATAATCGGTTCGCGTACGTAAGGCTCGAATAAAAAGGGGTTTTAAGATGCTTAACTATTATAGTACTAAGAGTCGATAGGGCCTTATGGGTTTTAAAAGGCCTGACAATCTTACTCAATTAACTAATGTAGAGTGCCGACATTAATACCTTTAGCCGCGTTGGTAACTTTTACTTCGCGTGCTCTTCCGCCGCTAATAGCGTACTCCGCACTGTTACGTAAAGGTACTGAGCCGCCGAACAGATCATGAGGTTCCTTATCGTTAGCGCGTAAAGAGGCCTAACTTAGCTAAAGATAAAAGGGAGGTCCTTTAAATTGTGTATAAGAGCGTTAAAGTTTCTCAACGCCTTTTCCTTTTCCTTAAGGGTCTTAAGAATCAGGGTCTTAAAGGCGTTTCTAAAGCTGGGTTAGGTCGAAGAATTCTTATACCAACTTCGTAATACCCCTTAATAATTCATAGATTCCTTACCATTTAAACTTTACCTTAACCTTTAGTTTAATCTCTTTTTAAACTAAAATCTATATGTTCATGGTCCAGTTATTAAAGAGGTTGTAGAAGTTGTTAAAAGCGTGGTTAGGGTCCTTAGTATTATTATACTCGACGATTTAATAGCCGATAAAGTTAGTAAGGTGTTATTTTTTTGTTAACATTTAACGTCTAAAGGTTTTCGTCGTAAAACTTAGTAAAGGCAGTTCCGAGGACGTTAATTCCCTTTTAAATCTCTAGGGTAGGTGTTATTTCGAGGTTTACAGCGATGAAGGACTTGGTAATCTTAGGTGTAAAGACTTAGTGTTTTGGCATGAAGTCGCGTGGGAACTTGGCAACTTGGCGACTTGGCGTAAGGTCGCGCAACGTAGCTTTTTTGACGTAACTTGGTATTTCGCTTAAAGCAGCAAACTTGAAAATTAAAGTGTTATAGGGAATAAAACGAGTAAAGTAGGGCAAAGGTTTAGTGTAAAGGGTAAAGTCGAAGGTCGTTTGTTATGAACCAAGAACATCGGAGGGTCAGAACACAGGCCAGTATGGGGCTAAGCCACTAAGAACCTGATGTCCAATACATCAGGTGGGGATATCTCTTATGTCAGCAACCTTAGGGTTAGGGTTACGCACTAAGGATCATTGGGATCATGTTTCGATCCAACAGATCCAGGATCATTGGGATTATGTTTTGATCCAACATGATCCAGCACTGAAGGCGTATGAAGGATTAAAGATATAAGGACACGGTCAGCACCACATAGATAGTATTTCCTTCATAGCTCTTCAGTTGTCAATCTAAGTATTCAGTCTCAGTATATTCTGAATAGCCTCACGGCTTTTGATCATTACTTGCACGGTTGCGATATTGTTCACTCAGCACCTCTGCTACCTTCTTGATAATATAAACCCTCTGACACCTTCTATATACTCACAGGTATTTAGTGTGATCATTACATCGTTATTGGTAATAAAGGTTATAAGTGGAGGGCGAAGGTTATTTGTTATAGGTTGTGAGACCTAGTTGTTTTTGCAATAGTAACACCCGTAATAATACTAACTTAGCTGTTTGCCAATTTGTCGAACTTTAAGACTTTTAGCGGTTAATCTCAACGCTTTTTATTAAAAAGGATTAATAAAGATTTCTTGGTGTTTTTAAGTAGCGATACCGTCGCTAACTTTCAGATTGTCGTTGCAAGACTAAAACAACCAAAAAGTCTTCTCTATTTTCCTGTCGTTGTAAAACTAACACAGCACTAATAAAAGCTTTTCGCAAAAATCTTTCCTTTATCCTAGCCGCCGTAGCCGTAAAGCGTAACCGGAAAGTAGCTTCTTCTTTTACTTAGCTTATCTGTGCTTAACCTAGTAGGCAAACACTGATCAGTATTAGTAGGCCTTAGACGTTGCAACGTTGTCGATTCGATTGGTCGAAGTAACAGTAGTATTACATTAGTCAGATAGTGGATGTATTGTTCTAGGTTTGGCAGACTGCTAGCCGATCTGTACTGTAATTTGTATGGCCAAGTGCTTGGCCTGTACCCTAAAGTGAAGTGCAGCGTACTGCACTCGACTTATACCCAATATGGTAAGTCACCACAAAGCAATACACTTGCAGTACAGTTAACTTTACTTACAGTAAAGTTGACCTACTGCACTGCATATAATACTGTTCCAACAGGTATAATAATGATAATAGAAACTGGGTTTTTATTGAATCTTTGACGATTTAAAAGACTAATTAACGGTTGGTAGTTGTTTTGGTAGCAAGTTTGTTGATATATATTCACGAGAAGTTTATCCTAAATAGTTGTGAAATCACTTAAACATATACGTAATTTGTTATTAATTATCAAACATTATTCCGTGGAAATTATCATTGGAATATCATAATAAATACATACTATGAATAGTTATACGATACATTGAATTGTTATATTTATTGGTTAAAAGAAGTATTTATTACTTTTTGATACATTCACTGTATTTTACATTGATAATATTTATCAAATTTTTAATTTACAATTTGTGTTTACTAATTGCGTAAAAATGTAATTTATGTTTTGGTATGAGTGGTATATAAATCAATAATAAACTTTTCTTTTGAATTACCAGCTTTTTGTTAGTAAAGTTACATATCATTACGAATTCAAAGGTTAGAAATTGTAAATCTATCAAAACTACAAATAAAGGTAAATAGTTGGATTTTAACTAATTAATAATCCGTATCTATAATAGTAACGATATTAATATCAAATATTGTAGTTTTCGCTAAAAAGAGTAGAGAACTAGTTTCATTCAAATTAAAAAAGTTAATATTGATGAAGTTCAGTAATATCCTAACTAACGCGTTTATGGTAATTATATCGCAGGTTTGTGTTAGTCAGAGGTATTTTAAAATTTATTCATTACAGGGTAAACTTAAAACCGAATTAATTAGCATTACGGTTGTTTAAACAAACGTTTGAAATGGCAGATGAATAATTTGAAGCTATAGCTTCCAAGTTTCACAAGACTGCTGCTAGGCTGTCGCTAGGCTGCTGCTAGGAATTACCCCACCAAGATGGAGAAGACATGCGATTGGACACAGGTGAGTTTCAGGTTTCAGCCTTGTGTAAGTCAATATTTACAGCAGTAATTCTGAGGAATGTGTAGATGAGAAAAGTGCGGCTGACAAAAGCTTGAGCTTGAGCTTGGGCAAAACACAGCATAAAAGCTGAATGAGGAAGGCTGTCGGTTGACTATAGGTTGGTGGGCTGGGTCATGAATTGCATTGCAGTCTTCATTGTTTTTACTACTAGTTCAATTCTGTGTGTGGCCTAAAGAGAGAAGACTTGGGCAGCCAGTCATACAGACTGGCTATACATGGTATAAGCCTTCTGGGCCCTAAACTGACAAAGCTAATGCTGACTGTTTACGATAGTCTCTATACTACTAGTAGTAGTCTCAATCAATGGTACCGCAAAAAGGCATATAAAAAAAAAGCTCTACAAGTTGCGAGATCGGACTGGACGACTGGTCGCACGGGCCAGTTATTGGCAACTGCACAACAAACACAAACACAAACACGATTCGTGATTGATGAGTCAGCCGCATAATCAATTTATCTCCCCAATTTATCTCCCCGCTATCCTGGTCTCCACATCTTCCCCTCCGCCTCTTTTGATCCACTGCCAATTGTAAACGAGCTTCAGTCACCCTCCACCTCAACACACATACCACTTGTCCCTCCTCCAATTTGGACAGCACACGTCCCACTGCAGAGACCATGTCTACCAAGGCGTTTGTTCAGAAGCCTGCTCCGCTCTTCACGGCCACCACCGTCTTCCAGCATGGCGAGTTCAAGGAGGTCAACCTCTCCGACTACAAGGGCCAGTGGTGAGTACAGTACATCCTCCACTGCCCAGCCTCCATATTCATATTCCCTCCTGCCTCCTGCCTCCTGCCTCCTACCTCCTGCTGCCTGGGCATCTCCTTGCACGCTCCAGCCCACCATCCCTTGCTGCTGAAGCCCGCTGGCAACGACTGCTCACCACTCACCATGCCGTGACAGGGTCGTCCTCCTGTTCTACCCCATGGACTTCACCTTCGTCTGCCCCACCGAGATTCTCGCCTTCAACGACGCGCTGCCCCAGTTCGAGAAGCTCAACACCGCCGTGCTGGGCGTTTCCACCGACAGCCACTTCACGCACCTGGCCTGGCGCGAGCGGCCCCGCAAGCAGGGCGGCCTGGGCGAGGACCTCCGGCTGCCGCTCGTTGCCGACAAGAGCTTCAGGATCGCGCGCGACTACGGCGTGCTGATCGAGGACGAGGGCATCGCCCTGCGTGGCCTCTTCATCATCGACCCCAAGGGCACCCTGCGCCAGATCACCGTCAACGACCTGCCCGTCGGCCGCAACGTCGACGAGGTCCTGCGCCTCGTCGAAGCCTTCCAGTTCACCGACGAGCACGGCGAGGTCTGCCCGGCCGGCTGGCAGTCCGGCGGCGACACCATGAAGGCTGATCCCAAGGGCAGCCTGGAGTACTTCTCCAAGGCCGGCAGTAAGTCGAGGCCCCTCAGCGGGGGCAATCCGTCCCCCATTGCAAAGCGAGCGCGTGTTGAGTAGACGTTCTTTCGAACAACAGGCAAATGAGAAATGGGCCCGTACGTAATACGCAAAAACAAGGTCGGGGCGGTTGTTGCATCGCGAGCACGGAGAGCTTGAAGGATCTCTCTTCTGCCGGCATGGTGTTTGTTCAAGGATAGACGGAGCATGGAAGGGAAGGCTTGTGTGCCCGGTGTTTCGCAGAAAGAACCAGCCGACATAGACCATAGAAGCTACATCTCCAATCTACCTCTCCTCCAGGTCCATGGATCCGAACGCGGCTCTCGGACTCCAGCTGAGTGCTCCATCCGTCCTACTTTTCCATCCAGTCTTCTCAGACGAGTTCTCCCTCGCTGACCGTGACGACTCCGCGACAGTGCCTGACCAGTCCTTCTTCTTGCTGTTCACATGGCCCTTGCGTTGCTGATGGCACGTTCCAAACCGGACAGGTGGTTGTACAACCTCTGGAACTACTCGTGGGCCAGGAATTCTGGATCCGGCGCCATTCCAGCTTCTGCTCTACCCTCATGGGCCCCCCGAGGGCAGAACCCGACAGACAGGAGGGGCACAGCCAAGCCCCAAGCATGGCGCCCGTGCGTCCCGGGGCTCTCTCCTCCACATTGCCTGGCTGCACAGGTGTGCCCGCCTGCCTGCCAAAAGCGCGGGCCCGCCTCGACATGCGCCCCCACGGACGGGACCCCCGTTGTTCCGTCCGCCGGCCGGGCCGCCGGCGCCGTGCGCCCTACCGGCGCGGGAACTCGAAGCTGACCTGCTCGAAGTGCCCGCCGCCGCCGCCGCGGCCCTCCTCCGACAGCGCCAGGGACGGCCGGTCGCGCATCGACAGGGAG